>ML682125.1:1695019-1846452 GCA_007922195.1 Podocnemis expansa | reverse complement strand
AATGGCTTTAGAAGGAGGTGTCCCCTCCATGTATTTTTAGCACAGCTCTGTTTTCAGTTGCAAGCTGGTAAAGGAAAGTTCAAAGCTTGCAGACGAGAACAACACAAAACTGGTAGATGGGGATTGTAGCAGAGAGAGAAGGCAGCCTGATCTAAGTTTTTCAGTAAAGTGGAAAAACTGTCATTGACCTTAATTAACATTAGCTCAAGTAATATATAGGCCTGAATCAGGGTGACTTCTTTTAGCTCTATGAGTGAGATCTAGTCAGAATTGGCACATTCATTAGGAATCTCTAAAAAAATAATAGAATTGTATTGGCTATCTGTGACCATCAGCTCTTATCAGTGTAATTTCTTACAAATTTTCTTTATGTATTTTCACATCTTCTAAAGGTGAGCTGAAATTACAGACAACCAAAATGTTTGTTGTTCTGGAAAAGGTAATGGCTGGTACACTGAACACATTCTTAGATGTTTGTCACCTATACACTGACAGAAGATAAGTTCCCATTTCTGGCCCAGTTGGTTGATATATGTGGTACGTTTCAAGCATCTAGTGCAGATGCTGAATGAGGCTTCAGTCTAATGAATAATATTAAGACAGAGCCTCATAACAGGTTGGATGTTTCTCATCTAGACATGCTAATGCGCATCAAGTCATATCTAAATGCTGGATTCAAGGCTGACCTAGACTCTGTATATGCATTCTGGAAACGTGACAAAGACAGGCGTCAAAAACTGAGGTGTAGAGGAGGCTTGATAGGCAGCATCATTGCTTCATATTTGTTTAATAAAAATGTTAAACTAAAATACTGTGGTTTTATTAATTTACTAAAGTTTTAACAAAAAGACATCTATACAATGTTCCCTCTCTAAGCTGGTGATGCAACTGAGCAAGTTACGGATGCACTTGGGGAGCTGATGGGCAGTGGCTCAGGGGCCCGGTCTGGGCCCAGGAACTTGCTCAGCTGCATCACCGGCTTAGAGGGAACATTGCTCCACAGCCATGCCTCTTGGTCTGCCCTGAGGGCAAACCTCATCCTCTTCTCCTGCTGGAGAATCATGCAAAGACTGGGTGAAACTAAGGCATACACAGGTGTCATAAAACATCACAAAAATGTCCTACTTTGTTATTCTTGTCACAACTAACCCTCAAACTAAGTTCCTGGCACCCAGGGCCATCCCTAGGTGGGTGCGAGGCCCTGGGTTAATCACCCTCTTCGGGGCCCCCCACTCACCACCCCCCTGGGCACTGGCAGCAGGGCTGGCTGGCCCAGGGGAGGGCCAGGCCCCTGCGCCGGCCGTCCCATTCCAGGGACTGGGAAAGCCAGCCAAAAGCGGCGGAACAGGAGTGCAGGGTTTGGTTTCTCAGCAGCTCTTAAGCCAATGGCTGTCAAACTTTTATCCTCAGGACCTTGCTCTGAACCTCTCTGCCATGCGGTGACCCTTCACTGAAAAAATCGGCCGCTGCCAGAAAACTGAACAGTGACCATGGGGGGGGGGGGGGGGAATCCCTAATGGCTTTCATCCTTTCTCTTGAGGCTTCTATTGCATCTCTGAAATCTACACATCTATTTGAGATCACCTACATGGAACATGCAGAGGGTGATCCCACATGCCATACGCCTGTCTCAGATCAGGATGTATGTCAAGTCTCTAAAACCGCATGTTGGAGTGTGTTTATGGGAGCTCCTTGCAAATGGTGGTGGTGGGGGGACGGGGACTGGGTGGAGAAATGAGGTGGAAGTGCTGAGATAGAGGAAGGAGAAAAGAGCCAATGCCAGGCTGGAAAGAAAGGTCCTGAAAGATCCTGTCTGCTGCTGAGCCTGTGCAAGTCCCTTCCGGTCCTGCTCCCTTCTCCCCTGCCAAATCCCATGAACTGAAGCAGCCCCTCTGGGTTAGGGTTACCAGATCCCAAAGCATGGAAAGGAGGACAGAAAAGTATGAAAAGGAGGACATTAGAGGACACATGGAGAAAATGTAATATTAAGTTTTTAGGAGGCCCTGGAATGCTTCCCCCTAAAAATAGGGTGTTTTGGGGCATTCCAGCATACTTTAACCCCTGTTAAGTAAAAAGCCAGACAAAATCCTGTATTTTTAAAATGCCTGCCAGACGGAGGACGTGAAGGTAAAAAGGAGGATGTGTCCTCCTTTTCCCTGACATCTGGTAAGGCAGATGGGTTCCACTTTCACCTCAACACTTCATCTGCTACTCTGGGTTCCACTTTCACCTCTATACTTCATCTGCTCCCTGAGTCTGCATGAGTTTCCATGAACACACAATTGCCCACAATATTGTGACTGAAGGGGTGCTAGCCTTCTCTGCTTGGTTTGGTGACCCCTGGCAGTGTGCACAAGGAGCAACACAAAGGGGCTACTCCCTCCCCCCTTCAGATTAGGACCTTGTTATAACTTCTCCTTCCAGCAGATCTGCCCCTGAGCTGGATTTTATTGTTACTTAGGCTTTCTAATTGTAGAAAAAATACCATACTTTGTAACACAGGCTCCTATCAGACGTTTGCTTTTCTCTTCTCTTCTTAATTATCAGTCAAAAAAACTCTCTGGAGTTTTTATGAAAATCTACAAGTTAGAATTTTTGCTGCAAGCAAGGGAATTCTCAACCCACTGAAAAAAGAGGCAAGTCCTAATTTGCAAAAATAACTGCAATCCCTATATCTCAGAAATGGTAGAATAAGGTTGGTGGTCACAGTTTTTTCTTTTCTTCATTGGGTCTATTGATAAAAAAACACAAAGGTTGCTTGCCAGTGATCTCAGTCCTTTTCATATGAATGAGAGAAGCCCAAAGAGATTCTGACTCAGAGAGGAGGCACAGACATTGTTTGAACAACAATTAACACCTCATTTTTAGTCCTAATGACTCACCTTTGTTGCACTGCTGATCTACTGCCTTAAGCAGCTTTCACACCAAGCCACTCTTCTAGCTCCACAGTAGAGTGAACTGGGCTGCCACCTTTGGCCAGCTGGCCCAGAACCTGACGGGGGGGGGGGCAGCAGTGCAGCCCTGCAGGGCCCCCCAAAGCACGGGGCCCTGGGCAGCTGCCCTTCTCACCATACCCTAAGGACGGCCCTGCTGGCACCTCCCCATGCTATGAATTTTCCTAGGTACTGTACGTGCCTCACAACCACCAGTACTCCCTGAAGTCCCATTTCCCATTATTTCTACCCCATAGATACCCAGCCCCCTTCCCTGTACTGCCAGACCTTCCACAGCTCCCGCTTCAAAGGTACCCACACCCCTCCATAGGCCACACCCTATAAATATCTAGCCCTCCTTCCTACAGGTCCACTCCACCATTGTCCCTGCCCCACACAACTGCTACAGAGCCCCTACCAGTGCCACAACTTCCATGGTCCCCAGCCCACAGATATGCATCCCCCTCCTTGCACTTGCCACCTCCACCATGGTTCCCACCCCATATATACCCAGCCCCACTCTCTCACTGACACTGCCCATGGACCCTGACCCACATATACCCAGCCCTCAGCCCCCCCTTCCCACAGTACTACACATCATCTGTTCCCACCCCACAGATACACAGTCCCCTCCCTGCAGTGCCAAATGGTGGCGAAAGGGAGAAATTCTTAATGGCTTCTCTGAATACTGTGTGCCTCAGTTTTCCCTTTATCTTACTCATGTCTTTTGGTGACTGGACTGGGTGTGTGGTCACTGCAGAGGGTGGACAGGGCTGACCAGCCTTGGGTCAGCCAGCTGTGACCTGTTACAACAGGCTACAGCAGGTGGAAACAAGGAGGGTGGCCACCCTGCCTGGGAAAGAAATAAAGAACAGGACAGGGATACAACTGGCTGGAAAAGTCTGTCTCCTGTGGGGGACTGCATGAATGGGGTTCTGATCTGGATGGTCATTACTGTAACTTTCTGATTCATCTGCTAACAAAGTCTCTTCTGCATGGTGATCCTGGGAGCTAATACATGCTCCTGCCTCCCATGTGGGCTGTGAATCACTTCTGACTGCTAGGCAGGGTGCATGGTCCCTTTGGAGATCTCCCCAGGCTTCCCATTCAGGAGGACCCACTGTGGGGAGCTCACAGCAGAGCAGGGGAGCTGATCACTCTGAGGGCAGATTCAGGAGATGGCTGCACTACTGCAAGGGGCCCTGCTGGAGACCCATCTCACTAGGGTCTTGTCTGACGTCACCCTGAGTGGCTCCAGAGCCCCGCCTTGTGGTACTCTGTCACAGTGGCAACAGAGGATGGTCTGAGGCAGCCTGTGGCTGAAAGCATCTGACAGTGAGTGATTCAGGAGCCGTGGGACTAAGGGGCATCAGAGGGAACAGTAGGAGATGGAGTGCCACCATCTCCTGAAGAAGAACATCAGAGCTCAATAAAGAGAGGTTTGCACAAGGCGGAGCTGATTGCACATCTGGAGGGGAGGATTAGTCTTGAGAGCCAGACCCGAACCCAGATGGAGTTACCAGGGGGACTGGGAGCAGCCAGAGTGGCAGCCAGGGGCCGCCAAGATGCATGCCCTCAGCCAACAGGGGGACTTGATGACCAAGTTCCTCAATGGAGGTGAGGTGGTTGGAGACAGAGCTGCAGGAAGATCAGGAGAGGCAAAGACAGCATGAACTGGAGTTGGTGAGTGGAGGTGCAGAGGGAGCTCCCCTGTGATGAGTGGGGGTATATACCAGCGGGCTGGCTCTGCAGGACACACAGATGCTAAGTTGTTGCCCCCAAGAGTGTCGCTGTTCCATGGCAAGACCCGGGGCACAGGCACAGGCATGGGCCTGCCCCCCCCTGCACTGGGGCCCCACCTCTTCCCCCAATTCTGGGCCCAGGGCTGATCCCGCCTTGGGTTCCTGTCACTGCAGGTGGCCAGGCTCCAGATCCCTGGGCGGCAACAGGGCTGGAAGCAGCAGCACCACCATGGGTGGTCAGGCCCCGGATTCCCAGCTGGGAATGGCAGCACCACTGCTCCCGGCCCTGTTCCTGGCCAAGGGTCCATGGCCAGGCTGGTGGCCTGACACTCAGGGCACTGGCGCTGGGACTCGGGGCACATACCCCATGAGCCAAGTGCCAGCAACACCCCTGGCTGCCCCCATTCAATAAGGTAGAAGATATAGATGTTTACAACACTGCCTAAGAAAAAGCTTGTAACTTGAACCCAGTGGACCCTCCAGATTGGCTGCAGCACTTGACACCCTTCCTGGAGGCAAAAGACACAGAAGTGTTCAGCCAGATGGACGGGGTGTGTCTTAAGCGACACTTAGCGAAGAACAACAGTTATGAAAAGGTCGGTAACTGTGTCTTCTTCGAGAGCTTGTTTATGTTGATTCTAAGTAGGCAACTCCCCAGTCAGATCAAAGAAGGTCGGAGTCAGAGCTCAGAGGCCTACAGACCGGAGTCCTGCCCTGCCAAACACAACATCATCTCTAGCCTGCTGTGTAATACTGTAGTGAGCAGTGAAAGTGTACATGGTGGATTATGTTGCTGCCTAAGTTGGTACTCGGGCAGGGTGGGCTGTGGAAGAGATCTGTGCTGTAGCTGAATGGGCTGAAAGCTCCATGAAAAAAATTCTTTGGGAAGAAACTGAAGTTCCTTCATCTTATCTGTAACTTCCATGAACAGCTATGTAGTCTTCCTGAATGGATTGTTTCTGTCTATGTGGGAACTCAAGGCCAGCCTAACATCCAGCAAATGCAGTTTGCGTTCCCAACTGTTAGCATGCAGCTTCAGGTAGAAAACCTGGAGGACAATATCCTGGTTTGCATCCTTTGACAGAAATGCTGGGTGGGAGTGGAGCTGGACCTTAATTTTAAAGAAAACAGAGTATGGAGGCTCTGACACAAGTGTCCTGAGTTTCGAGACCCTTCTGGCTGAACTGATGACTACCAGAAATTCCACCTTCCGGGATAAGTATAACAGGGAGCATGTCACTAGAGACTTGAACATGAGACCTGTCAGCTGTAAGAGGACAATGTTGAGATCCCATTGAAGGACAGGTTGATGAGTGGGATGGTATAGTCTGTCTAGGCCCATTAGGACAGTGGTTCTGAACCTGTTGCGGGTCGTGACATACTTGCCAGCATAGTCTGACTCTACAGAACTCGCCAGCCCATCCCCCTACAGGCCAAGTCCATCATCTCCCCAGCTCTCTGTGACACACTTACTACTGTGTGGTGACACAGTAATGTGTCCTGGCACAGTGGGTAAGAACCACTGCTTTAGCAAACAAGTCACCAGGACAGTGGCAAAAAATGGTGGATGGATGAGATTGCGATCAGATGTTCCCTCATCAATGACTGCATCAGGCACTGTTGTTTTAAGTGCAACAGGTAAGGAAGGACTATGGGGACTGAACAAGCCAACTCAGCCTGGATGCCCCTTTGGCGAGCCCAACATGAGAATCTTTTCCACTTAGCCAGAAGAGTGGCCCTTGTGGAAGGTTTCCGGCTAACAAAGAGGACCTCTCTCACTGGTGCTGAGCATGTCAGCTCCAGGGGCTTCAGCCATAGAATTGCAGAATCATAGAAACTGGAAGGGACCATGAGGGGTCATCAAGGTCTTCAAGTCCAGCCCCTTGCACTCATGGCAGGACCAAGTACCTTCTTAAACTGTCCCTGACAGGTGCTTGTCTAACCTGCTCTTAAATACTTCCAATGATGAAGATTCCATAACCTGCCTAGGCAACTTATTCCTCCTCCTTTCTAGACTAATCAAATCCAGCTCTTTCAATCTTCCCTTATAAGACAAGTGTTCTAGACCTCTGATCATACGTGTTGCTCTTCACTGGACTTTCTCCAATTTGTCCACATCTTTCCTGAAATGAGGTGCCAAAACTGGATGCAATACTCCAACTGAGGCCTAATAAGGACAGAGCAGAGCAGAAGAATTACTTCTCATGTCTTACTACACTCCTGTTAATACACTCTAGACTGGTGTTCACTTTTTTTTTGTAACAGGGTTACAGTGTTGACTCGTATTTAGCTTGTGGTCCACTATGACACCCAGATCCCTTTCCGCAGAACTCCTTCCTAGGCAGTCATTGCCCATTTTGTACTAGTGCAATGGATTGTTCTTTCCAAAGCAGACTACTTTACATTTGTCTTTATTTAATTTCATTCTGTTTATCTCAGACAATTTCACCAGTTTATCCAAATAATTTTGAATTGTGATCCTACTCTCCAAAGCGCTTGCAACTCCTCCCAGGTTGGTATCATTGGCAAACTTTATAAATGTACTCTCTAAGCCATCATCTAAACCATTTGATGAAAATATTGAACAGAAATGGACCCAGAACTGATCCCTTAGGCTCCCCGCTCATTATGCCCTTCCAGCATGACTGTGAACCATGGATAACTACCATCTGGCAGTGGTTATCCAACCATTTTTTCATCCACCTTACAGTAGCTCCATCCAGGCCGTACTTCCCTAGTTTATTAATGAGAAGGTGATGTGAGACCATTATCAAAAGCCTTACTAATGTCTAGATGCACCACATCTATCGCTTCCCCTCTATCCACAAGGTTTGTTATCCCATCATAGAAAGCTATCAGATTAGGTTGACGTGATTTGTTTTTGACAAATCCATGCTGTCACTTAACGCCTTATTCTCTTCTAGATTCTTGCTAATGGATTCCTTTATTATTTGCTCCATTGTTTTTCCTGGTGCAGTGCTTAAGCTGATTGGTCTATAATTCCCTGGGTTCTCTTTATTTCCCTTTTTATAGATGGGCTTTCTATTTGCTCTTTTCCAGTTCTCTGGGGCTTTTCCAGTCTTCTATGATTTTTCAGACATAATAGCTAATGGCTCAGGTATCTCCTGAGCCAGTTCCTAGAGTATTCTAGACTTCATATTATCAGGCCATGGTGACTTGAAGACACCTAGCTTGTCTAGGTAATTTTTAACTTGTTCTTTCAATGGCCAAAGGGCAATTGGAGTTGCAGCTAGCCAGGGATGTGAAGGGTAATGGGAAGGAGTTCTATATGTATGTCAGTAATAAGAAGAGGATCAGGGCTGTTGTAGATCCCTTAATAAATGGGGAAGGCATTCTCATGGTGGATGATGCAGAAAAGGCTGACCTACTCAATGCTTTTAGTACCTCAGTCTTCACAGGCAAGGTCAGCTCCCAGGCTACTACACTGGGTAACACAGAAGAGAGAGAAAGAGAGCAGCCCTTGGTGATGGAAGGGACTACTCAGAGAAGTTGGATGTGCACAAATCTATGGTGTCAGATGAACTGCATCTGAGGGTGCTGAGGTTGTTGGCTGATGTGACTGCAGTGTTCCCTGTAAACTGTGCAGGTGAGTGGGAGCACAGCAGCTGTGGCTCACCCACACAAGCATCACCGCTACCTGCACACGGCCAGCAGCCACAGACCCTACCTGGGGCTCAGGTGCTGAGACTCAGGGCTCGAGGCCCATAAGCCCAGTGCCAGCAATACCTCTGCCTGAGAGGCACTTTCATGGGCACCCAGAGGGAAAAAATACCACTTGAGAGGGGTCTGGGTTTTGCAAGGACTTAAAAAAGGGGATGTGGAGAATTCTTCTCCTATCTCCTGCACAAAGATCTGACACATTCAGCCTTTCATTTGGTAGCCAGAACTTATCAGCATGTCACCAGCAAGGGGCAAGTAATTCAATGGAATAGAAATCACAGCTGCTATAGTAAAGCCAGTCAGAACATTGCAAATATTTAGAGTGGAGATTTGGAATGGGCATTTTCCACTTTTATCATTAAAAATGTCTGGCTCCAGAAAACAGAATTTGGTTTTAGTAATTCCAAAAGTGCTTGTTTGTTTGTTTAAAACAAAACAAAAACAAAACAAAAATTAAAAGAAATAAAACCTTTTCTTTTCCCCAAACAGGCAACTTTTCATCAATTCTTTTAAAACTAATTATAGGTGGGATGAGGCTATCAGGAAAGTGAACCATAGCAGTATAAAATGAAAGGGCTATCTGAAAGGAAACGGGTTTTGATTTTGGTACATAAGGGAATAGTTACTAACAAAATTGCAACTCATTTCCTTTCAAATAGCCCTTTCATTTTGTATTGCCATGCAGTCACTTGCCTGATAGCCCTGTCCCACCTTTAAGTTCAGATTTTACCAGAACTGTTGATGTCAGCTGTCCAAACTTCTAGGTTTAAAGCACATACTGAAACAGTTAGATAAACTGGTCTTCCTGACTTTCCTGAAATTCTGAAACAAACCACTGTTGCTCTCCTGTACAAGCCAATCTTAAGCATCATATTGTCATGGGGCTCATTCATTGTGAACTGTGCTTATAGTGAAGGAGACTGAACGTCAATGCATAGCTGTGTGTGAGCTCTCCAGCTACAAGGAGTTTCCTCTTAATAGGTGAAATCCAACCCTCTGTGAAGGGCCAGTACAGGCACCTAAATTGAATATAAAATCCTTGAAATATTGCTTAAGTAATGCATGGGCCTTGAGCTGGTTCTAGGTAAAGGAATTAATTTTACCAGTGGTGAGATAGCTGTGTGAAGGGAAAGAAAAAAAAATTAACAAGATTCAACAGTCCTAAGCAAACAGAGTTAAACAAGAGATCTGATAATGAGCCTGCTACAGCTGGGCATGCTGGAATATACAATATATGAGAAAAGCAATCTGATATGTTTGAAAAATCATTCTAAATTGTTATTGGAAACCAGAGATATAGAACACCTTTTCTTTTTGTTGGTCAAGTGGGATCTTGAAGTGAAAATATGTTCATTCAATTCATGACAGTTGAAAGGATTTGAATTTTCAGACAAACTAAAACTAAAATGATGCAAGAATCTGAGACTGAGAGATATATAACATAATACTGAAAAGGGAGGAGACAAAATTTCAAGAAGATTTCACTGATCCTATGTCTCTCCTGCTGAATATTGCTAAAGAGAAAAAGCCACAAAGGGATTAGAGAAGACATGGTTTAATAGGGTAATGTTAGTCTATATGATAAAGACCAGTAAAGAAAACCAGCAGTCATGAACTAAGCCTTGGGAAATTAGGAATTTAAGTTTGTACTGAAAGGAAAACAGCTGAGATAATCCAATAGGTATTTTCCATCTCTAAATTCTATAATTAGAATAAATCTGTAATTCATTGTGTAAGGTTATACAAAAGATATACATATATAATGCCAAATTTTGAAAGATTCATTCACTTTGCTTACAAATTTGGAAGTCTACAGTTTTATACTTCCCCTATTTCCAGACATGGGAGTACACACTGAGGTCAAGTCTACATTATAATCTTACATTGCTATAACTACGTAGTTTAGAGTGTGAAAAATCCATACCTCCGCTGAGCATAACAGCTATACTGAACTAACCAATATTCCGTTTAAGCTGATGATGCAGGTGAACAAGTTATGGATGCACTTGGAGAGCCAGCAGGTAGCAGGGAAAAGGCCCAGTGGGGGCTGGGGAAACACAGGGGAGTTTGCTCAGCTGCATCCATAACTTGCTCAGCTGCTTCATCAGCTTAGAGGGAACAGAGTTGCTAGACATTATCTTTGAAAATTTGTGGCAAATGAGGGAAGTCCCAGATGACTGGAAAAAGGCAAATATAGTACCTATCTTCAAGAAAGGGAAAAAGGTGGACCTGGGGAACTAAAGACCAATCATCCTCACATCAATTCCTGGAAAAATCATGGAGCAGGTCCTCAAAGAATCCATTCTGACATACTTGGAGGAAAACAGAGTGATCAGGAAGTCAGCATAGATTCACCAAGCCAAACCATGCTTGACCAAGCTGATTGCCTTCTGTGATGAGATAACTGGCTTTGTGGATGCAGGAATAGCTGCTGACATGATATACCTCGACTTTAGCTAAGCTTTTGATATGGTTTCCCACAGCATTCTCATCAGCAAGTTAAGGAAGTATGGTTTGGATGAATGGACTGAAAGGTGGACAGAAAGCTGGCTAGATCATCGAACTCAGCAGGTAGCAATCAATGGCTGTCAGTCAGTGTGTTGTGAGCCCTGGGCAGGTATGATGCCCCTAGGTGTATTGATTCAGTGCTGCATGAATCCTAAAGATTGAGGGCTTCTGGACACAGTGCAGAGGAGCAAGCTCCACCCTGTCTGTTCATATAAAATACCACTGTCGTGTTGCCTGGCAAAACTGACGCCACCCAGAACTTCCAGGCCAGATGCAGTCCCTTCACCTCTCTCACGCTAGTATGAAGCAAGAGTTCCAACTGTGAGCAAAAGACCTTGCGTTCTTATGTCTTACATGTGATCTCCCCAATGCATTGCTGAGGTATCTGTCACCAGGCATACTGATGGCTGTGGAGCTGAGGAGGGAACTCCTGTATATACATTGTCAGTGCTGCAGTACCAGCTCAGGGATTCTTGCACTGGGGAGAGAGGGGAGGAACTATCCTGTCTATGCTGTGAAGAGCTGGGCAGTACACCGAAGCTAACCAGCTTGCGGCCTTGCATTTTGCACAACATATCTGCATGCCACTTTGTGCTCCAGCAAACTCAGACAGTCTGAGTTGTAGTGTGCAGGCAAAGTCACAAGTTCTCTTGGAGGTCCTGAAGACAGGCCTCAGGAGGGGACACTCTGTCTTGATCTTACCTCAGTATGGTACAATAAATCTATTCACCTGGTGTGGCGAATAGTTAACTTCTGCACACTGAGAGCAAGCCCCAACCTATCAAATGTGGCTCTGATAAATCTTACATCTGACTCCACTTGAGTCCGGGCATATCCTTTGACTCACCAGTTGTTGAAGTAGGGAAACACTTGAACGCCCTTCCTAATCAGCAATACTGCTACCACCACCACCACATACCTAGTGAAAATCCAGGTTGCTGCTAAGAGACCATGAATTGATAATAGAAGGTTGCTCATCTTGTAGTAACCCAAGTTCTTCATGATGTGTGTCCCTGGTCCCTTTTATTGCTGCTAGTGCATATCCACCAGTCTATATCTGGGAAGTTAAAACCTCCCATAATCACACAGTTCCCAGTAGTGTTTACTGCCTTAAAGGCCTTAAAGAGGTCTCTATCCATGTCCAGATCAGATTCCGGTGGTCTGTAACACACCCCAAGCACTAATTCAGGAGAAACTCTAGTAGCTTTCTTCTCCAGTGGGATTTTGAGCCAGACAGACTCTGTCCTAATTTCGTCACTCTGAATTTCTTTGCCTTCTATTGCATCATTGATATACAATGCCACACGGCCACCTTTGCCATTACATCTGTCTTTCCTAAAGAGCACATAGCCTTTAATGCCCGTACACCAGTCGTGACTACTATTCCACCATGTTTCTGTTATCCCTATAACATCTGGTTTCAATTCATCTACCAGTAGTTCCAGTTCCTCCATTTTATCACCTAGGCTTCTCGCATTGGTATATAAACATTTTAGCTTTTGCTGCTCAGCTTTGTTCACATTCTTTACCCGATGTGGCCTTTTTTTACTACTGCCAACATTGCCCATCAGACCAGTTTTTGTGCTTCTCTCCTTTCTAGCATCTATACTGCCTCCCACATCTTTGTCTTTTCTGAATTCAGTTTCCTGCCTCTCAATGCTAGTATCAGGTGTAGAGATTGTTCGAGCATCTCCCAACCATCTCCCCACACTCCTTAGTTTAAAGCTCTCTTAATCAGTTGAGCTAGCCTCCCTCCCAGAAGTCTGTTTCCCTCCCTACTCAGGTGAAGTCCATCCCTAGCAAACAATCTTCTGTCCATGAACGCCTCCCAGTGCCCATACATCCCAAAGCCCTCCTTGTAACACCACCACCTGATCTATCTATTAACTGACAGAATCTTCTCACAGCTGAGTTGTCCTCCTCTAGGGACAGGCAGAATCACACTGAAGATCACCTGAGCCTCCAGCTCCTTGAGAGTCCTCCCCAGCCTGGCATAGTCTCCTTTGATATGTTTCAGTGAAAATCTAGCTATGTCATTCATACCCACATGAAGGACAATCAGAGGATTCTTTCCTGCTCCCATTAGGACCCTCTTCAGCCTCAGATCCACATCATGTATCTTAGCTCCAGGCAAGCAGCACACCCTCCTGTTCTCAGGGTCACTTCTAGTTATAGGCCTGTCTGTCCTCCTCAGCAGAGAATCCCCAATCACATATACTTGCCTTTTCCTGGAAACAGTGTGCTTCTCCAGTCTGTCCCCAGTTCTCTCTGTCCGGGAGTCATAATGTCTACAGCTGCTGTTCGCAATCCTCTGCCTCTGCTCCTGAACGCTCCTTGGGCTCTTATTTATCACCAGAGGCTCAGCTCCCCTTTGAATGGGACTAGCTTCTCTCCTCCTCTTCCTCACACTCCCACCTTCAGTGTTCACCTGCTGGACTCCTTCATTTGCTAATTCAGCACACCTGTTACTGAGTTCTATTTCACCTTCACTAGCTGGTCTTTTTCTCTGCCACCTTCTCACAGTCACATGTTTCCACTGCTCACTTTCTTCACCTAGCAGTCTCCCCTCGGAAGTGGTTACTCCTGTTTCCATCTGCAGGTCTGAGTTTTTGTCTCCAGCCTCTCCAGACCTCTGCTCCATCAACTGTTCAAATCCCCTTCTAAACTCAACCATAGTTGCCACCTGCATCTCCAACCCTTGGATTTTCTCCTCCAACAGCTCTAGAGGCAGCACTTCAAAGAAACAAAATTTTTTGGGGTTACACTCTCCAAGATGATGTACATCCCACAGCTTCCACATCCTCTCATCTCCATTGTCTCTCCTCTTGTTGGAGTGATTTCTGCTGCTACCTCCATCTCTGCCATAAGTCTGCCTTTCTCCCTCTGAACTCTTCTGTTAACAGCCCTGGTGCTGCTGCAGCTGGTGCTGCTGCAGCTGGTGCTGCTGCAGCCTGCTTGAGTGGCTGCCTTTATAGCTCCCCCAATAGGGAGGCTCTTCCTGTAATTGGGGTCACCTGATCTAAATTGCCACGCAGCCCCTGCAAACTGGGGGGGGGAGCCAAACCAGAAAACCAACAAACACACACAGCACTCTCAACTCCACAGAACTCCTTTACAGTCCCTAACTCCCTCTCATACTCCCCTGTTGCCTGCAGCTGGTGCTGCAGCTTGCTTGAGTGGCTGCCTTTATAGCTCCCCCAACAGGGAGGCTCTGCCCCTAATTGGGGTCACCTGATCCAAACTGCCACTCAGCCCCTGCAAACTGAGAAAAAAAAGAAAAGAAGAAAAAAAAAAAAGCCATTCAGATGGTTATCCCAGGAGCCCCAAGTCCCACGGCCAACATGCATTTCGTCATAACTCCTGGAGTTAGGGAAAGGCCGAAGTGGAGGGCTGGAAATTGATAATGAGCCTCTCCTACCATAAACTGGAGATGTTTTCTGAGGGGGGTGCATGGACTGAAATGTGAAAATATGCATCCTTCAAATCAAGGGCAGGGAACCAGTCCCCAGGATCTAAAGAAGTGGTTACGTGGACCAGGAAGACCACGCAAAACTTCAGCTTTCTCAGAAACGTGTTCAGTTGATGAAGGTCTAGAATGGGCCTCAGGCTGCCCTTGGCCTTTGGGATAAGGAAGTATCTGGAATAGAAACCTTGGCACTTACTTCCTGTGCCACTCCCAATCTAAAAAGAGAGAGCACCTTCTGTACAAGGAGTTGCTTGTGAGATGGGTCCTTAAAGAGGGAAGGGGGGTCGTTGGGAGCTCTTAAGGCCAAGTGAAAGGCACAGCCAAAGGAAACTATGTCCAGGATCCAATGGTCCAATGTGATGTGGTCCATTGCTCCCTGAAGTCCGCTTGGCAGTGTAGGAAAGGGTGGGAGAAGTCCTGCATTGGGGAGTGGTACTCTGTTCTTGGGCACTTCATCAAAACTGCTGCCTTTGGCTGCACCAACTGAAATTATACCTCCCCACGAGAGCTTGTTGGTTAGCTATCCTAAATTCCATTGCAGAAGTAGAACAAATTCTTCTGCCAAAAAGGATGAGTTTTTTGCCTCTTTATTCTTGGGCATGGAAGCAGGCTGCCCTTGCCTTTCTTTTTAATTTACAGCATCCACAACCATGGTCCCTGGGGTAGGGTGACTATAAAGACACTCAAACCTTTTCACACAGACATAATATTTCTTTTCTGCCCCTTTAGAAATGGAGGGAACAAAAGAGAAGGTCTGCCAGAGAGTTTGGACAGTTTTCAGTACCCCTTCATGCACTGGCAATGCAACTCTTGCTGGGACAGCTACCACCAGTACATTAAAAAGAGAGTCTGATACCTCTCTTAGTTCTTGCACTTCTAGCCCCAAATTGGTGGCCATTCTCTTCAACAGCTCCTGGTGAGCTCTGAAGTCATCTAGAGGGGAGGGTATCCCCTGTGTCACCACCTTATCTGGGGAAGATGAGGAGTAGAGTTGAGGCCCCAAAAGAATAAGACCCAAAAGACCTTTTTCAGGGTCTGAATCCTCCCCTGAGCCCAGGGTCTGCTGAGCTGCTGGTGCCACAGGAACTGACCCCAGGGATTGGGACCCCATGCTCATAGGGAATGCCCAGGGAACCCACTAAGGCCATTGTGTTGACCAGTCTTGCACCCCAGGATGAGGGGAGGGCGTTGGGAGCAGGTTGGCTCTCCTTTTGCTTCTGCTGTGTCCTCTTTTCCCTGTCACAGGAGAATGAATGGGTAGAGGTTTCATGCACTCAGTGCTGGAAGATCAAATGGGGGGTCTTCCTGTGCCCCCTCCCTGAGGTGCTCCTGGAGGACCTAGAGGACTAGATGTTGTGGTGCCATCCACGCCTGCACATCAGAGACTGGACAGAGGAGCTAGAGCGTCTCGAATGGCCTCTTGGCACTTATGACTTGCAGTGCCATTTGCCTAGGTCATTCACTAGAGGGAGATTGGGATCTTCCCTGCCACTGTGTGCAGGGGAACTTCTTGGTGCCAGTGATGATGAAGACAACATTTGTCTTCGATGTTGTAAACATACATCATCCAATGATGCTGACCATTCCTGGTGCCAGGCTCTTGAGCCTACTGGTGCTGGGGAGCCCAAAGATGCAGGCAATTCCCAGTGCCTGGCTCTTGCATCTACCAGTGCCAGGAAATCCCAAGGAGGTGGTTCAGGGCAGCCCCAGAGCTGCAGTTCCACCAGGGCTAGAGTCGGCTCCCTTAGCACCAGGGAGGATGGCCTCAGCAGTGGTAGTGCTGGCACCTCCACTCGCAGAAGGGGATGGTTCAACACTGGAGAGTCTATGTAGGGTTTCCTTCTCGATAGTGGGAGTTTCTTGGGTTCCAGCTGCTGAGGAGGCAAAGGCATGGCCAAGGCCAAGAATGCCCTTGCCACTTAGAATTCCTCAGGTGTTGACAGTATTGGCATTGTCAGTGGCCTGACACTGCCCAATGTTGGAAGAGGATCCCTTGCCGGAGACATTGGAGGTGTTCTCTCTCCAACAGGGTGCAACTGAGTCTCACCTGGTACCACCTTGCTGGCTGGTGCTGGGAGCAGTTTGCTTTGTGTGCGGCTTTCTCTTTCTCGCTGGTACTGACAGGGATCGGGCCAACGGGCACACTGCATCGATGAGCTTGGCACAAAGACAGACTGTGATGGCTCTGATGTAGGTCTAAGAGGCACATCTGTGAATGGCACCTTAAGCTGGCTTTCCCTGTCCTTCTGTGTCCTAGGTTTGAAGGACTTACAGAAGATGCTTTTGTCCACATGATAAGCTTCCCCGAGGCACTTAAGGCACTTGTTGTGGGGGTCGTTCAGAGGGAAAGCTTTCTCACAAGCCATGCATGGCTTGAATCCTACGGACCAAGACATGGCCTCCAGCTAAGCTCCTTGGGGGACTTAATGACTTAACATTCCTAACTCACTACACCAGAGGTGTCAAACTCATTCTATGTGATGTGCCACAATGGAGGGCAGGACACCTGATGACGGACATGTGTCCATGTGGACTGCTAGATCCCTTCCCAGCACAGTATCATGCAGCCTCCCCAATGCTTTCCCCAGCCCCCTTGCGGGGCTGGCTCTCCTGTCTGGCCCATTTGGGCTCAATCTAGCCCCTGGAATAAACACTCAAAGCATAGCCCTAGGCCCAAACCCCCCTTCCATCCCCTACCCCACATCACACTTTATCACAACCCCCCAGCCATGCTTGCCCTCCCAAATCCACCACACTCATCCCCTCACCATGATTGTGACCCAAATTCAGTACCTTCCCCAGCCACGTTCACCCCCTAAATCCACCACGCTCACCTGTTGCCAGGGCCCACTTAGTCTGCCCCCCCCCCCATGTTCACTGGCCCTAGGCCCGATTCCCAATCCACTGCTGGGGGAACCTGTGCAGTCCATGCCCTGCTCCAGCTCCTGCCTGGGGGACCCTGCTGGCTCCAGCCCCTCTCTCTCACTAGGGTCTCTGCTGTGCAACCAGTACCCAGCTCTGTGTCCCCCTTCCGCCACTGAGGAACTCTGTGGCCTGCTCCCAGCTCTGGGCTCCCCTCTCCCTAGCTCCAGGCTCCCTTCATCACCACCAGGGAGCCCTGCAGGCAACACCTATGTTTGGGTTCCCCCCAGACCCTACACCCACTGCCTCCACAGCTCTTTCCCTCCTCCTTGGAGCCCTATTTACTGCAGTATGCAGTGCAGACCACAGGCTGGGCTGGAGAGGGAGGGTTTAAAATTTCTCTCTCTGCCCTGGCTAGGTGACTCACTGGCACAAGCAGCAGCTCTGGGGGGACTGGATAGAGGCCCTTGGTGGGCCAGATACAGCCTGTGGGTAGTAAATTTGACACCCTTGAACTATACTGTTTAACTACTGTCTATCTAAATGAAACAACAAAAGAACAGTTCAAACTGAACAGGCAGTTCACAGGGCACTTGCTATTAGCAAGGAGACAAGCAGTTCCAGTGATCCTCATGGGCGGAAAGAAGGAACTAGAGACACAGGCCCAGGGAATGTCTGATATACCACGGCATATATGCAGGACTCCAGGAGGTGTTGATGCTGGCCTTTTTTTAAGGGCAAAAAGCTTCCTGTGACAATGCATGATGATGCCTGTACACCTATATGGGAATGGATAAGAGCAATGTCTCAAAGAAGCAGCTCAACTTCTTTAGGTATCTGTTGAGATTCTTCAAGTTGAGGAGAGGGTGGTGCCCCCATCTGGCCTTGGAGATCACGAGGTGGTAGGAATAAAAACCTTTTCTCCTGAGATCCAGGGCACCTCTTTTACAATGCTCCTTTCTAAGAGCACCTGCATAGCTTTTTGAAGGAGTTGCTCAAGCAAGGGGTCCCTGAAGAGGGACAGAAAGGGGGAAATGGGGTGGGAGGGTAAGCATGAGGAGAACTAGAGGAAATACCCCAGCCTCAGAGCACAAAGAAGCCCTGGTCTGCAGTGATCTGGGACCATGCACTGTGGAAGTGGAATAAATGGTGGAAAAATAAAAGGTGTGGATACAGGGAACTGAATGTTACAACACCCTCAGGCACATCCTTCAAAGTTCTGCTTGCCCCCTGAGCACCACCTCATTTGGCCAAGGCCCATGCTGGAGGAGACATTCTGGGGGCTCTTTCTATTACTGCTTCTGTCCCTTCTGTGATTAGCATCCTGTCTGGATGAGCTCTGGTAGGAATGTGGCATGGGCTATGGTCTGAATGATCTCCTTTGAGCAGCTAGAGTACAGAGTCCCAAGAACTCAGATCGTGTAATTTCTCATCAGTCTGAGAGGAGGAGAAGGCTGGTCCCCTGGAAGAGAGATCCTGGATGGTCGTTTGAACCTTATGAAGAAGTCCTGAAGCCTGGCACCAAGAGCTCTGTCTTGTTGACATCTCCATTGACAGTGTTGGAACAGCTGTGTTGGTGCAGTCCAGCACAGCTCCCAGCAGAGTCTTTGACACCACTTTCCCCTCCTTTATATGGCCGGAAAACTCATTTTAGAGTCACTAGGTAACAATTCTGCAAACTTCTCTGATATCCACAAATTAAAAGCATATCTACTCAGAAAGGCTTGCTCGTTCACCACCTGAAGTTGGAAGCCTCCGGAGGAGTATACCTTCCTCCTGAACAGATCCTACTTCTTAACTTTCTTCACTTTTGGGATGGGTCCTTATGGACCTTGACATTCTCTCTCATTAGCAGCTGCTGCTGTGAGTGCACAGGGAGGCAGCTGTGTACAAGTTCTCACAACCCTTTGAGGGACAAAGTACTTCTCTCAACTCTTTTGGCCACTGGGGTCACAGAAGCCGATGCCCTGCCATAAGGCAGCAGATAGTTTTGGTCAGAGGGCATGCCACCCTAGAAGCACCTTCTGGTGTCGATATATCCGCTGCAGGATCCACTCCCTTGGCAATCTCCCCCACCTGGAGCTCCATGTTTTGAACAGCTCTTGATGAGCCCTAATGTCATTCATTGCCAGTGCCAACAAGACCCCCACCACTGCCTCATCAGGTGACAATGAGTATGATGCTCTGACTCCTGGCTCTTGTGCTCCCAAAGTGTCATCCTGTGCCAGTTCCTCATCCTTAGTGCCAGGATCATGTATATTTTCAGCCCTGGTACTGGGATTAGAGCCTTCTACTATATCATGTGAAGCACTCACCACTAAGTGAGAGGACTTATTTCTTACCTCTGAAGCAAGTGAGAGAGATCTCACTGAGAGGAAATCTTGGGCTTGGTGGTATGTCCATGATATCCAAAAGGGCCACTAGAAAGACATCTGCCACTGCAGGGCTCAAGACACTGAATGGTTACAGGTCAGATTAAACATATTTTCTGGCTGTTTCAAACGTTGAATGTCATCCTCCTCCCTCTCCCTCTGCAGGAAATCCATTGGGATCTGGACCAAATGAGATCCTTCTCTAGCCCAGAGTCAACAGTACCAAGGCAGCAGGCTCAGGGCTCAAGACAGGTGTTGGAGAATGCCTCCTGCCTGACCTTTACTTGGTAATTTCCATTAAATCACCCTTTTCAGCTCCTACCTTCCTATTCTGCAGTTTGAATCCAAACATCTTATTTACTTTAAAGAGCTAGGCTAGCATTCTATCTCTCTAGATCTGTTTGAAGTAACCTTGTGACTCACGCTTCTTTGTATCTTTATATTTACAGCCTACATGCTATATTTTCCATTTCATTCCTCTGATGAAGTGGGACTGTGCTCACAAAAGCTCATGCAACAAATAAATGTGTTGATCTTTAAAAGAGCCCCAAAACTCCTTGCTTCTTTTGCTGAACCAGACTAACATGGCTATCCTCCAGAACTGGGGAAAGAAATCAATGCCATTGCTCCCTGTGAGCCGGGCCCTTTGGTGCCAGGAAAGGAGGGTGCCGAGTCCCTTCTCACAACTGGCTCCTTCCCAGGGGCCAGGGCACTGTGCACTGAAGCCAAGGAGCACTGTCTCTGGCCCACTGGACTCTGCTCTGTGAGGTGAAGGGCAGCTTCCATTCAGAGGAACTTCAGCCTCTGATGGTGTTCCTTCTGCAGCTGGGCTTGAAGTCTCTGCAGATTTCATCCCTCTCCCATGGATGTGACTTCACAAGGCACCTACAACAGGCAGAGTGCAGGCTATCCCTTGGCATCAAAAAAAACAAGGAGTCATGTGACACTTATAGACTAACAGATTTATTTTTTGCATGAGCTTTCGTGGGAGAAAATCCCACTTCGTCAGATGTTTTGAAGATGGGGGGAACTTACAAAATGGCCATCGCCTTCAGGCAGCACTCACAGGGTTTGAAGCCATGCATACCCTATCCCAGAGGGGAGGGAAGGCTAACAACCCAAGAAGTGGTAGTACTTCTATGCTATCAAGACAATAACTAACTAAATGAACTATTTACAGGGACTTCAGAACAAAAACTCATGAGGGAAGCACTTGCTAGGCAAGAACAGCAATGTTCCAGTGACTGTGAGATTAACAGGAACCGAAGAGGTGGAGGGTCAGCAGGGCCCTATATAGAAAGCCATAAGGGTGTGATTCCAGGGGGCACCATAGCTGACCCTATGGGACCTCTGAGGGAAAACTTTCCATTAAACTGTGCACATAGCACACTCATCTCCGTGGAATCAACATAAGCAAGCACGCAAAGAACAAAAAGTTATAGCAATGACAATCTGGAAAGCTCCAGGGCCCCATTCTTAGGCTCTCCCCTCCCCCGGATTTCCAACTGGGAACTGACCCTTCCACCCAGCCACGCCCAGTCATACCCCTTTGCCCCTCCCCTGTCCATTGTCTCCTTCCTGGGTGCCATGGCCATCTCTCCTTGTCTCCACCTGCTACAACTGGTTGACATAGAACAGAGGGGCCCTGGCCATTGTCTGTGTATGTGTGGCTGGAGAAAGTCTGTCCACCCTCTAGCTGTTTTGCAATGATCACATGCCCAGTCCCATCACCCAAATTCAGGAGTAACACATAGGGGAAACTGAGGCACACAGTATTGCGAGAAGATATTAAGACTATCTCCACTTCATTACAGAGAACTGTTGAGATCCATCAGGCCTGGCTCCTCATGCCTCCACCCCTACTTGATGCTTCTGGGACAGGCATGGGAGAATTTTCTCCTCAGGATTCCAGAGCATATCCCATCACTATGGGGATGTGCAGATCTTCATACATTCCTGGACTGGAGAATCTCCAGTCTCCATAAGTTCACTCCCTCCAACCCATGCTGGCAGTCCACTGGCCCTGCTCACCGGTTTTGCACCATGTTCATCACCATCCAGTCAGAGGGATACACTGTCTTGCCAATCAGGTCCTTGAACAGGATGAAGGTCTCCATAAGAAAATCCTGCCAAGCAAGGAAACCATGTTAGAAGGAGGGTGATCTGCCTGCAGCCACTCCATAGCAGCCTCCTAGCATGCTGCCAGTTCCCCTGAAGGTCTTGGGAGGGTTCTGGGGAGATTCGGGGCGAGGGGGTGATAGTGCATAGCCAGGGGAGGGTGGCCTGGCTGAGGATGGAGGTGATGCTGATGGGTTGGGGAAGCAGCGAGAGAGAAGGGGCGCTCGGCTAGTGAGGAAAGCTTTGCCCATCTTTTTGTGGGTCTCATAAGGTCTCAAGAGCAAAGTGCCTCATCAGCCTTTGGCTAAGCTGTGCCTGCATGACATGCTGCACACCATGTATCCCATTGTGGTGTGATGAGTGTATCACTCATGTTCATCCTTACAGTGTATTAACTTAACTGTGTATCGCCTGATGCAAAGTATGCTGTTTTAAGTATTTTTGGGATGCTCATGACATACTAAACTTTACAAGTATGGTAGTAACTCTGCCATGTCAAATGTGTGTCTCACATGGCTTGAATGGAGGCAGACAAACACAACAGTGTTCACACACCCAGCAGAGGCAGGCATATAGGAACAATGAACTGGCCTAAGCACCTGGGAGCACTTGACCTCAAGTAGTGGAAGGAATCACGCCCATTGCTGGACATGGACAATCACCTGACCACAGGGGGTGTCCAGGAAACTTAAAAGAAAGAGGAACTCTTGTCTAGAGGCTCTCCTCTGGAATCTTGCCCTCAAGCAACATCAAGGACTGGCACCTATTCCTGGGAGGGCAAGTCTGGTGGCAAAACATATCACAGCTGGCCTGTGTGGTAAGCTAAGTACATGAACTGGAACAGTGAGCTTAGCTTAGAATGAAAGTTATCTTTTGTTTGATTGTGACTAGCTCCCAGACTTAACAGCCTTTGGATCTATATCACTCTGACTTAGAATCATATAAAATCTTACCGTAGTCAATAAACATATCTGTTTTATCTAAAGCAGTACACATGGATTGGGTGTGTTTAAAGACCTTGCTTGGAGTGACAGAGCTGGTGTGTATCAATTTCTTTGATAAACTGATGGACAAGAGCAAATGAGTTTGCAGGGTGCAGTGTACAAGACTGAAACCTGCAAGACAGAAGTCCCTAGGGCTGCATCTGGGCCTGGACACGTTTGCTGTGGGACCATTCCAGGAGTGGCTGGCTAGAGCACTCCTCCACTGGATTAGGGACTGGTTTAAAGCAGGTGGCTGAGCAGGTTGTTCACACAGCAAAGCAGGGTAAGTTGGGGCTCAGGAATGGAGAACTGGGCTGACACAGCTGCATACCAGCCCAGACTGCAGGAAGGAAAGGTCACAGCCTACCTGTCTCTCTTATTTTTCCACCCATCTTCCTCTATAGCATGGTGGATTCTCTGTATCTTCAAGTCTTTAAATTATGGTCTGAGAACCTGAATAACTCAATCCTGGAGCTCCTGCATCCAGCCCCAGAAATGACACTGGCTCCTGGCTTACTCCCAAGGCCAGGATTTGAGTCCGAGGGCAGGAGATTAGAACCAGGCCAGGAGACAGTGCCCTCCTCACACACCCTGTGGGAGCTGGGACAGATGGGCAGAGCTTAATTTGTGCCATTTCCTAGTCCTGGCACTCCTGAGTCACCTGGCAGTTCCTAGACCAGGAACCCCTAGGCCTGGCAGTTCAGAGTCCCGGCACCCCTTGGCTTGGCGGTTCAGAGCCCTGGCACCTCTCAGCCTGGCAGTTCAGAGCCTCGGTAGCCCTAGGCCTGGCAGCTCCTAGTCCAGGCACCCCTAGACCTGGTGGTTTAGAGCCCCGGCACTCCTCAGCCTTGCAGTTCCTAGTCCAGGCAACCCTTGGCCTGGCAGCTCCTAGTCCAGGCACCCTTAGGAATGGCAGTTCACAGCCCTGGCATCCCTCAGCCTGGCAGTTCCTAGTCCAGGCACCCCTTGGCCTGGCGGTTCAGAGCCCTGGCACCCCTCAGCCTGGCGGTTCAGAGCCCCCGGCATGCCTAGACCTGGCGGTTCCTAGTCCAGGCACCCCTTGGCCCAGCGGTTCAGAGCCCAGGCACCCCTAGCCTGGCAGTTCTTAGTCCAGGCACCCTTAGGCCTGGCAATTCAGAGCCCTGGCACCCCTCGGCCTGGTGGTTCAGAGCCCCAGCACTGCTCGGCCTGGCGGTTCAGAGCCCCAGCATCCCTGGGTTTGCTGCATCAATAACAACGTAAAAAAATGACTGGAGCCCCAGCCCATCTCATTGCAATTAAGCCCTGGGGCAGGGACTGTCTAGCTTGGGAAAAGAGGGTGATGCCAGTCCCATGACAGCTGTTCGGCCTGGTCCCAAGTACTGAGTTGGTGACAAACTCACCAGCAGGTCTGGCCGGGTGGAGAAGGCCTGGATGTAGACGTGGTAAAGGCTCTCATCCATCTGGTTCAGGATGGCTGCCATGCAGGCCACATAGTGACTCTGAGGAGAGATGCCCAAGAACCCAAGAGAAGAGATGCTGAGTGATCCAGGGCAGACACAGTGAAATGAGCCACTGCTCACTGGGGTCCCCAACCTCCCCCCAGCATCCTGTATGATTCTACCCCATGTTCCTCACAGAGTCTCTGGTTGCCCCAGTCCAGCCCACAGTCCCCTCCGAACCCTGTCTGCCCCAGACCTGACCCATGGAGCCTCCAGCCCACACTCCCTCTAGCCTTCCCTCCTCACCCAAACGAAGCCTTGCCTGCCTCCAGCCCAGCCCATACTCCTATTCAGAGTCTCCAGTTAGTCCTCTCCCAGACACTCATCTGAAGTCCAGCCTGCAGGAGCTCTGGGCTCCAGCTGAGCACAGCTGGTCTCACCTCTAGCCAGACAATACTGGACCCAACCTGTCTCGCCTTCCTCCTGCTTCAGGGCTGCTTCCCATCACTCCGTGTGCCAGGAGGTAACCCCAGCTCCTGACACAGCAGAAGAAAGCCAAGGCCAGGCTGAGAGCCTTGACTCCATTGCCACCCAGGAGCAAGGGCTGGTTCCTTCCTGACCAAGTGCTCATGCCTCAGGCTTTGGATGCTGACTCTCCCCATGCCCTATGCCCTCAGGACTTCTTACTACTTATGTCTCATGAGAGCAGAAGCTCACAAAATCCACTGCTTTCTCAACTAGCCCAGGAGACATTATGGTGAAGGAACAGATCAAGTCCAAAGGCAGCTATGTGTGTGCTAAGAGTACCTGAAGAAGATAGTGTAGACTTTGCAGAGGACCTGGCCAGGCCAAAGCCACAGTAAAGTTCATGGCCATGGCAGACAAGAAAGATGTGAAAAAGCTATCTGAACTTCTCCTAGAAGTGTACGGAGACAAAGTACCTACTGGAACTCATCTAAAGGAGTTCTTTGAGAGAAAGCAGGTGCCTAGTGAAATTGTCTGGTTATAAGTGTATGACTTGCAAAAGAGAATGAGCAAAGTGGAGCAGTGGGACCCTTGACACGTTCCAGATCCAGATATGGTTCTGAAAAAGCAGTTGGTACTGGGGGTCCAGGATAATCCCCTCCAATGTGAAATGAAAAGGAGGTTTAAGGAAGAGCCACGTAAGAAGTTCCATGAATGGAAGCAGGCTGCTATCTTCTGGCCTGAAAAAGAGGAAATTCCTGTGGAACATACAGTCAAGCCTAACCCTCGTATACAAAGTGGGGATCTAGTGAATGCCACTACAGGAGAAAAGGCCCATCCCCAAACATAATTAACATTGGAAAGGTTAAGTGAAGCAGTCCAAGAACTGATGGTTCAACAGGAGGAGGTGCTGAAAGTGATGACCGAGGTGACAAAAGAAAAAATCCCATTAGTATGCCAATGTATTTAAGGGCCCTGGGATCCCCAAAACCCCAATTAAAGGCTGAGCTGGAAAGATACAATTCTTACACTTATGAAAGGTCAGGGCATACGAGCCAGGAATGTACACTGAGAAAAACAGAGTCCCAGGCACTTGAAACCCAAATGACGTCAGAAACGAGTGACCCATCTACAACAGAAGGTCAAGCAGTGGCAGGATTCCTAGGCCTGTCCCCGATGGAAAATCAGCCTGAATACGGTGCTGAAAGGAACACTGACACTGCCAGCGTATCTAGTGAGTTCAGTGAGTGAGAATATGGAAAATGTCTAACTGCTGAAGTATGTAGATGTTTGTTAGATACTGACTCAGAAGTTAACACCATCAGTGAGTTGCATTTTCAGAAATGTTTGAAGGGCAAGGAGCTGCTCATGCACAGTCCACAGTTGGTATTTTAAGAGCAGTTAATGGGCTGGAAATTCCCATGGTGGGATCCCTGGAAGCACAGAATACAAGGGCCACACAATGCCAAGAAACTGCATCTTCAACCAGAAAGATAATGTCCCTGAAGGAAGCCACATGGGAGAAGGAGTACCAGGGATTTGAGGAATGAACATGATTAAGAACCAAAGGAGCTACAGTTGCTAGGAAGGGAACCGGGAGGAGGAACTATCTTGGTGGATGCTGTAAGAAGTTGTCTCATTACAAAGATCACACTCCTTTAACCCAACACATAAATACTTGAATAATACATGGGGAAACTGAGGCACAGTTCATTAAGAACAGTCCCATTCATCACATAGTAGGAGACTGCCAATTCTAGTTCAAATGGAGCTACAAGCACCAATTCCTCCAGGCAACACAGATCAGAGAGCCTTCTAGTAGTGCTCATCTGGGTCGAACAGACACCGAGAAGCTGTCTCATCACTTTTGGCACCATCTCAGTGTGTGCACAACCTGACCCCCCCCTCCCCGCCCCAGTTCCTTCTCAGCCAGGGAGCAAAGGGAAATTGCTTTGAAGTACAGAAGGGAGAAGAGTTGTCAGTGGAGCATGCATGGGAACGCACATCTCAAAGAACACCAGTTACCGCACAAGGTGGGTAACCCTTCTTTCTCCTTTGAGTATTATCCCCATGGGTGCTCCACCTTGGGTGACTCCAAAGCCATGTCCCTAAGTGGAAGGAGGGACTTTGGAGTAATTAATCTGTATGGAAGAAAGGACTACCAGTCCTACAGCAGCATCAGATTTAGACGCTTGATCTATTGCATATTTTGTGTAAGTGTGAATGGACACCAATGTGGAGGCTTTACAAACATCAGTGATAGGTATGTTATGGAGAAAGGCAACTGAAGAAGAGACTGCCCTTGTAGAGTGGGCCAATGTTCCCTCTAAGCTGCGCTGGTGCTCTGCAGCGCAGCCCACCGCAGCCGCCAGCGCAGGGAAGGTTGCTGGCAGCGCACTGCCGGCAGCCAGAGGCCCTCCATAGAGCTCCTCTGGGGCTGGAAGTTTTGAAAACTCCCGCCCAGAGAAGCTCTAATGGAGCATGCCCAGAAAATCTGGGCATGCTCTGTAGAGCTTCTCTGGCCCCAGGAGCTGTGGCTGGGCCGTGCGGCTCCAGCCACAAGGTAAGTTTCTGGGGACGGGGAGGCTGCGGGGGAGCCGGGGCAGGCCTGCGGGGTGGGGGGGGCGGCCGGGGGCGGGGGGCCTGCTGGGCTGCCGGGAGTGGGCCAGTGGGGATGGGGGGGCCGCCGGGAGCGGGGGCGGGGAGGCCGCTGGGAGCAGGGGGGCCGGCCGCGAGCGGGCCGCAGGGGTGGGGGGGGGCAGGAGCGGGCCCACGGGGGGGGGTAGCACAGCAAGGGGGGGGGCCAGCGCAGCGAGCAACATGAGTTGCTCAGCTGCCACCATCTCTTAGAGGGAACATTGGAGTGGGCTCATGTGTGCCCTGGTGGAAACACATTCAATATGGCATAACAAGTGTGGATGCAGTCCAAGATCCACTTTGAAAGTCTCTGCTTAGAAATTGGGTTCCTTTATTAATCTCAGCCATACAGACAAATAATCTATTCATTAACCTGAAGTTTTTCTAGGTAGAATGCCAGTGCCTGGCGAACACGAAACATGTGGAGGGTGGTGTCCTGCAGGCTGTTATGTGGTTTCGGCATGAAGACAGGTAAGTGTATAGGTTGGTTAAAGTGAAAGGTGGATGTTATCGTGGGCAAGAATCTTGGGTGAGGTCTTAGTGTGACCTTGTCTTTGTAAAAAAACCATTAGAAGTGGAGAAGACATAAGGGCTGCAAATTCAGTAACACGGCAGGTGGAGGTGAGGGCCACCAAGAAGGCTCCCTTCATTGACAAGTTGAAGAGAGAAGAGGACATCAAGGGTCCAAACAGCAGTTTGGTGGTGGTATTGAGTACTAAATTTAGGTCCCACATGGGAGTGGGTACATGAATTTCAGGGTAGAGATTCTGGATGCCCATAAGAAACTTCTTGATTGTTGGATGTGAGAACAGAGATGCATCCTGAGGCAACTCATGAAAAGCAGTAAGAGCTGCCATGTATACATGGATATCACTAATTCATAATTTGAACATTTTTAACTGCAGGAGGTAATCAAGAATCACCAGAATGGAAGCTGATGCTGGATGAATGTCGTGTTGGGAGCGCCACTGACAGAATCTTGTCCATTTCTGGAAGTTATTCTTGAGCATGGAGGGTTTACAACTGTTTAGGAGTATGTGCTGGACTTCTTTAGAGTACTGAAGTGCATCTTGGTTGAGCCAGATAGCAACCAGGCAGTCAGATGAACTCTCCTGGGGCCTGTGTGAGTTGTAAGTCCATTGTTTTGTGTAAGTAAAGCCCTGCAAATCCGTGGATACCCGCATTATATCTGCATCTGTGGATACAACACAGATATCTGTGGGCCATTTCTTGTGGATGCAGATTGGATATGGATCCACATATTTTTATCTGCACATGGCTAGAGCCCTGCAAATATGCGGATATCCGCATTATATCCACATCCGCAGATACAACACAGATATCTGCAGACTGTTTCTTGTGGATGTAGATCGGATACGGATCCACATATTTGTATCCGTGCAGGGCTCTATGTGTAAGGCGGTCTTGTAGGATTGGTAGCGTGATCAGTGTTTTGACTGACATTTCCTTCAGGTAAGTGTACCAAGGTTGTATTATGACTGTTGCTGCTTCCCATCAAATTTTTAGGAGGACATGGGGAATTTGTTGGATGGGAGGAAAGGCATAGAAAAGTTTGTTGGTCCAGGAATTACGGAAAGTGTCCCCTAAAGAAAGGTCGCCAGTGCCAGCTCTTGACCAATATCTTGGACCTTTGCAGTCACTGTATGTGGCAAAAAGGTCCATGGAAGGGTCCCCCCCACCCCACTGACAGAAGACATTAGATAGAAGGTTGAGGTTGTATTTCCCATTCCTGATTATGCTGAAGGATCTGCTTAGGGAGTCGGCGATGGTGTTTTGACAATCTGGAAGGTATGAAGCAGAGATTAAGATGTGGTTGTTTATACACCAGTTCCAAAGCCTGATGGCCTTGAAGCAGAGTGGTTTAGAACAGAATCTGCCTTAACTGATGATATAAAAGAGGAGGTTACTTACCGGTAACCGGTGTTCTTCGAGAAGTGTGCTCCTGGCCATTCCCTTGTAGGTGTCTGCACGCCCCGTGCACGGCACGCCGGAATTTTTTCCCCTTAGAGTACCCGTAGGGTCGGCTGTAGTGCCCCCTGGAGTGGCGCCGCCGCCACTCCCTATATAGTCCTCAGCCGACCCGTCCCTCCTCAGTTCCTTCTACCCTGAATGTCTGAGGGGAGGTGGGAGGGACTGGAATGGCCAGGAGCACACTTCTCAAAGAACACTGTTTACCGGTAAGTAACCTCCTCTTCTTCGAGTGCTGCTCCTGTCCATTCCCTTGTAGGTGAGTATCTAGCCTTACCTTGGAGGTGGGAGACATCACAGACAGACAGATTGCAGCACCGCCCTTCCCACTGCCGCATCCTGCTGTGCTTGCTGGGTGATGTCATAATGCTGTGCGAAGGTGTGTGGAGAGGACCACGTCACCGCCTTGCATATGTCTGCGATTGGGACTCCCGCTAGGAATGCCGCTGAAGCGGCCTGGGCCCTTGTCGAATGGGCCGTCGCCCATGGCAGGTGCCTATCTCCCAGCTTGTAACGCTCCTTAATGCAAGCCGCAATCCAGGAAGCGATCCTTTGTGTAGACACCGGCTGGCCTCTCTTGGAGTTCGCCACTGCCACAAAGAGCTGGGGGGTCTTGCGAAAAGGCTTCATCCTTTCGATGTAAAAGGCAAGCACCCTACGCACGTCCAGGGTATGGAGGGACCTATCCTCCTCCTACACATGGGGCTTTGGATGAAAGACGGGCAGGCAAATGTCCTGGTTCACATGGAATTGTGACACCACCTTGGGCCTAAAGGATGGGTGTGGACGTTTACTGCACCTTGTCCTTAAAAAACAGAGTGTATGGCGGCTCCATCACCAGGGCACGCAGCTCCAACACCCTTCGGGCTGACATGATTGCCAGTAGAAACGCAACCTTCCATGAAAGGTATAGCAGTGAACACGTCGCCAATGGCTCGAAGGGGGGTCTGGTGAGTCATGACAGGACCACGTTTAAGTCCCACTGGACTGTTGGCGGTTTCACTGCCGGATACAGCTTAGAGAGGCCTTTCAGGAACCTTTTCACCATGGGGAGAGAGAAAAGTTAGTCCTGCTCAGGGGTCCGACGAAAAGCTGCAATTGCCGCTAGGTGGACCTTAAGAGATGACAATGACAGCCCACTCGATTTCAGGTGCCATAAATAGTCCAGTATGCGCTGAATCGAGACCGTAGTTGGATCCTCTCCGTTGACCGTGGCCCACTGCGCAAACCTGCACCACTTAGCGGCATATGTGGCCCTTGTGGATGGTTTCCTGCTGCCACATAGTATCTCCCTCACCGGGGAGGAGCACAACTTCTCACTAGCCGTCAACCATGAAGGTACCACACGTAGAGGTGCAATGCCTCCAGGTTGGTGTGGAGGAGTCACCCGCTATCCTGGGTCAACAGGTCCGGCCTGAGAGGCAACCGAACAGGGCTGCACCTGGACCACCGCAGTAGGGCTGAAAACCAATGTTGCCTCGGCCACGCTGGGGCGACCAGAATGACCTGAGCTTTCTCCTCCTTTATCTTCCACAACACTCTGGGCACTAGCGGTGTCGGAGGGAACGCATACAGTAGGCCTAGCTGCCCCCATTGGGCCTCGAAGGCATCCGCCTTCGACCCAGGGCTGAGCCCCCGGAATGAACAGAAGTCCTGGCATTTTGTATTGTGGTGCGAGGCAAACAGGTCCAGACGGAAATAACTCCACCTCCGGAAGAGTGATTCCGCCACTTCCGGGTGGAGAGACCACTCGTGGGTCATGAACTTCGGCTGAGCTCATCCACCAAGCAGTTCCGGAGGCCCGGTATGTACAATGCCACTGGGTGGATCTTGTGGCGAATACACAACTCCCAGAGACTCATGGCTTCCTGGCAAAGTTGACGCGAGTGCGTGCTGCCTTGTTTGTTGATGTAAAACATCGCAGTGGTGTTGTCCGTGTGAACGGACACTGTTCACTCCCGAAGATGAACTTGAAACACCATGCACGCCAGATGTACTGCTCTGAGCTCCTTTACATTGATATGTAACCGGGAGTCCGCATCCCCCCACTGCCCTTGTGTTTTGAGGCCGCCGAGATGAGCACCCCAACCTACGTCCGAGGCGTCCGTCATCAAGTGAATCGACAGCTGGGGAAGGCGGAACAGGACGCCTGAGCAAAGGTTGGCCTCGCAGCTCCACCAACGAAGGGCCCCTAGCACCAACTCCAGCACGGTGACCATAGTGTCCAAACTGTCTCTCGCTGGGCGGAACACACTCGCCAACCAAAGCTGGAGCGGGCGCATGCATAGGCGGGCATGGGGAACCACAAACGTACAGGCTGCCATGAGGCCCAGCAAGCAAAGGCATTCTCGAGCAGACATGAGGGGAAACTTTGTTAAGGAGTCCACTGCCTGCTTGATCGTTTGGAATCAGGTGATGGGAAGGCTCACCCTTGCGGACGTTGAGTCGAGAAAAGCCCCTACAAACTCTATCCTTTGTGCAGGAATGAGCACCGACTTTTGCACGTTTACCAGCAGCCCGAGGTGATCGAACACGGATTGCATCAGCATCAGATGGGCCAGCACTTCCTGATACGACTTGCCCACCACCAGCCAGTCGTCCAAATATGGAAAGAGAGTGACCCCTTTCCTCCTGAGAAATGCCGCTACCACCGCCAGGCATTTTGTGAATACCCACGAAGCTGCTGAGAGGCCGAACGGGAGTACTGCGAATTAGAGGTGCCTCCATCCAACGATGAAGCGTAAAAACCTCCTGTGCCTCGGGTTGATTGCAACATGAAAGTATGCGTCTTGCAAGTCGAGGGCGGTGTACCAATCGCCCAGATCCAGAGAAGGGACAATTGAGGCGAGGGACACCATCCAGAACCGAAGTTTCCGGAGGAACCAGTTGAGGTGCCTCAAATCCAAAATTGGGCGCAGGCCCCCTTTTGCCTTGGGAATAAGGAAATATCAGGAGTAAAAGCCCTTGCGGCCCGGTGGCACCTCTTCCACCGCCCCTTTCTGGAGCAGCGTCTGCACCTCCTCCCACAGTACTTGCTGGTGGGCCTTATCCCGCAGGGAACCACGCAAAGCAGCGGGGGGCTGACGGGGGTAACGAAGAAAATTGGAGGGAATAGTCCTCCTGAAGTGTCCTGAGAACCCAGTGGTCTTTTGTAATTTTGTACCATTCCGGTGCGTAACAGGCCAGTCTGTTGACAAACAAGGGAGTCTCTGGATCTTTGGGGTTTGGTGTGTCGCCCTTGCGCTGACCATCAAAAAGCCTTCTTCTGGGCAGCCGATTGGTGCGAATCCCCTTGGCCGCTGGGTTGACACCCTGTGGACCTACAGTCCCCCCTGCCCCTCCGCCTGTCATCGTCCTGGCGGCGGTGGTACGGCCACGAGGGAGGAGGTGGGCGGCTTAAAGTGCTTCCTTTGGCTCGCTGGGGTGTGGAGCCCTAAGGACTTAATCAACTCCCTGGAGTCCTTCAAAGTCTGGAGACGGGCATCTGTTTGTTGGGAAAACAGTTCTGGCCCTTCGAAGGGCAAGTCCTATATGGTGGCCTGGACCTCTTGCGGCAGCCCCGACGCCTGCAACCATGAGCTCTGCTGCATAGTAACCCCTGAAGCCATGGAGCGGGCCGCCGCGTCGACTGCATCTAAGGCCGATTGCAACAGGGCCTTGGACACAACCTTGCCCTCCTTGATGGAGGCCGACAGGGCTGCTCTGGAGTCCTGCTCCATTGAGTCACTAAAGCGCTCGAGGGCTGACCGGGCATTGAACATATACCGGCTGAGGATAGCTTGCTGGTTAGCTATCCTCAGCTGCAACTCCCCAGTCGAATAGACCTTGCAGCCTAACAGGTCCAGCTTTTTAGCGTCCTTAGACTTGGGGGTCGACCCTGGGCGACCTTGTTTCTCCCGTTCGTTTGCCGCAGCTACCACCAACGAGCTAGGAGTGGGGTGGGAGTAAAAATGTTCATACCCCTTAGAGGGAACAAAGTACTTTGTCTCTGCTCGTTTGGCCGTGGGGGGAATCGAGGCAGGGGTGTGCCTTGGTGATGTTCTGTATAGTTTTAATAAAGGGCAGGGCAATGCGGCTTGGGCCTTCAGGGAGCAGAATGTCCACCATGGGATCCGTGTCCTCCGGGATCTCCTCTGCCTGGATATTTAAACTGGTGGCTACTTGGCGGAGAAGCTCCTGGTGAGCCTTAGCATGGTCCAGAATAGCCAACGGCTTGGCCCCTGCCACTGCCTCGTCCAGGAGCGAAGAAGACGACTCCTCGCGATCCGGACCTCCCGACGGCACCCTGGACCTTGTGCTGCGGCCTCCGCTGGCCAGGCTAGCCTGGTCCTGCTCGTCCCTCAAGGACTCCACCTCTGATGCCTCCCCGGTACCAGGGGGAGCGCCGAGCGAAGCAGACGGCGCAGACCTGATGCCCGCACTCGGCATGGGGGCTCCTGGAACGAAACCTGGGCCCTGGTGGGCAGCCTAAGGAGTCCAAAAAGGCCACTGCATCCCAGGCTGCCACCCCGACCACTGGGTGTGAAACGGCGGTGCCACAGGGGCCTGTTGAGGCTGCATGCTCGCCTCCTATGCGAGCCATGCGGTGCCGACTCTTCCACGGAGCTTGTAGAAGGGCTGGACCGTGGGGACCATGGCAGTGCTGATGAGGACTGCACCAGGGAACGGCGCCGACCTTCTTCTTGGCGATCACGGTGCCGGCGGACTGGTGAAGCGCGGTGCCGCGTAGCAGTCGGGGAGCGGAAGCAGGGAGCCCCAGCCGCTGCCACCACTGTCGGCAGTACTGGTGAACGGTGCCGTTGAATAGGAGACGGTACCCGGCTCTGCACACAACCAGCCGTGAGGGGGGTCGGTTTCCCTCACGACGGTACTGACCCCGGCACTGGACCCACAGCCGGTGCCCTCGGGGCTGAGTGGCCCGACAGTTCCTGCGCCACTGTGAAAGCCTCAGGCGTAGCTGGCAAGATCAAATCCTCTTCTAAAATGTCTCTGGTAGGAGAGGAGGTTGACACCGGGCTGAGTGGTCTCTCCAGGACGGTCCTGCACCAAAGCTGGGGGCAGGGAGATGGGTCGGCCAACACGGCTCTGTTCAGTGTACCCCCCCCACCGCTGCTCGGCGCGGTGAGCACCCTCTATCCATGCGCTTCTTCTTAGGCGGTACCGGGGATGACGACCGGCGCCGGGCTCCCGATGAGACTTGGGGCGGCTAGGCTTCGGTGCCGACGACGGTGCCGATGATGCCGGGGCGCTCTGCACCGATGGCGCCGTACTCAATCCCGAGTCGCCCGGCGCGGGACAAAGGGCTTCCTCCATCATGTGGAGTTTCAGCCATTGAATCCTGTCTTTCTGAGTCTGCGGCTTGAAGCCTCTACAAATTTTACACCTCTCAGCAAGGTGAGCTTCACCCAAGCACAGTAAACAATTGCTGTGCGGATCGTCCACGGGCATGGGCTTCCTACACTGCCCACAAGTTTTAAAGCTCGGCATAGCCCGGCCCCGAGCCTGGGGCGGGCGCTGTATATCTAACTAACTCTACTTACTAATTACTAAACTATTAACAACAAAATGAACTTCGGGTACTCCGACAAGAAGTGGCCACGTGCAACTTGCTCGAAGCCACGGAATGTTCCAGCGACCGATAGGGCAGTGAGAAGGAACTGAGCAGGCACGGGTCGGCTGGGGACTATATAGGGAGTGGCGGCGGCGCCACTCCAGGGGGCACTACAGCCGACCCTACGGGTACTCTAGGGGAAAAACATTCCGGCGTGCCGTGCAAGGGGCATGCAGACACCTACAAGGGAATGGACAGGAGCAGCACTCGAAGAAGAACATGCATGCTCTGTTGTTGGTCATGATCTTCACATGTTGGTGAGCAATCAGGTTGTGAAAATAGGCACAAGCATATCAAACAGCTCGGAGCTCTAAGATATTAATGTGTAGGGTTGTTTCCTGGGAGGACCATTCGCCCTGGACAGTGTACTGCCGCAGGTGGCATTCAATCCTATGACAGATGCATCTGTGGTCATAAGGGATGGGGCTGTTGGATAAAAGGGAGGCCCATTCGTAGGTTTGACAGAATCATCCACCTCTAAAGAGAATGTCTTACTTCTAGTGGTATTGACAGCACCTTGTGAATGGAATGGTATTTTGGTCTGTAGACTGTGGTGAGCCGTAGTTGGAAAGGACGCATATGCAGTCTGGCATCCTTGACTACAAATGTGGTAGCTGTGATCTGGGCCTCCTGCGATAACCTCTTGAATGTGCAAAAATCAGGGCAAGCAGCAAAACCAGGTGCAAAACCCCCAAACCACTGATGAGTGGTGCTTAAACCAGTCTCCCAGTCAGTAACAAAACATGGTTCTGATCCCCCACACTGGTCATCACAAACTATAACAACATAAACATAACCCTTTATCGCACATCAGCTCATCTGGTCCCCACCTAGCCCCTAGGTCTCTTAACGTAATAGATTCTCCTGAACCCAAAGGGCCAGCCACATCACCCAGAACAACATAGGTTTGGATCTTCTCCCAAATACCATGCTGCCAGCCAATTCTTTAATAACTACAAATAAAGGTTTAATATAAAAAGAAAACAAACAAAATGAGAGATGTTAAAGAGTCTAAGTGAATCACATACATACAAATGATTTAGAATCCATATAAAGCAAATCCTTGAAAAACTTGGAGTTTGCAGGTTAGTCCAATTCCTCTGATATACACCCAGCACCTGAGTGGGTCTCAACCCTTAGTTCAGTTGCAGCAGAATAGTTCCACAGAAGTGTGGTGGCTGCAGATTGGAGGCTGAAGACTGAAGACAAAATGGAGAATGGGCGATGGCCTTTTATCTGAGTCCTTGCCAGATCAAAATGGAGTTGGGCCACATGGTCAGTCCAGGTAACTGGTCAAACAAGTTTCCTCTTGGGCCCGCTGTAGCTGGGAGCCCCCTCCTGATGGGCCATTAATATGACAATAGTTTGCAGATGCCCAGTCTGGGATTGCCTCTGCTCAAACAACTTGGAACACACATCAAACAAATAAGATTCCAAATTTCCAGTACAAATATACCTACTTATAAATCATATAATCACTCCTAGCAGATTACAGCCTTTCTATTGATACCAAACACGGCATATCACATATGGATTATTGCAAATATGAAATATTAATATGAAAAATAATCATAACCAGTCCCCTCGACCCAGACAGCATCACAGAGCCCACGATAGCTTATGCCTGAAAAAATCTGTCAGTTTATAAGGTGCCACAGGACTCTATTTGTTTTCACTGTACACAGACTAACACGGCTACCCCTCTGGAAGTCTCATCCTGAGGAGCTGGCTACTGGCTGCCAATTTGCATGAGCAGTCAGCAGAGCTGGGAGGGACTAGAGCAGGGGTCTCAAACTCACATCACCATGAGGGCCACATGAGGACTAGTAAATTAGCCCGAGGGCCACACCACTGAAACCTTGTTATACAACGACATTGCAAATATCAGTAACAATAGTGTCATTGCAGGCTGCAGGAAATAGCTTTAGGGACCACATGTGGCCCACGGGCTGTGTGTTTGAGACCCCTGGACTAGAGGTTATGTGGAAAGTTGGGGCTTGATGGGACAGCAATGGCATGGATGCTTCCAAAGCAAATTGATTATTCTGGGGGATTTGATGAGATTAGCAGTCATCTGAAAACAGCTGTTCTAGCAGCTCCTGGAATTAGATTCAGGTGAACTCACTATGCCTCCCGTTACACCTTGTATGAATGGAACTGTATTTTCATTGAAATTGCATTACTAGGAAGGGAAGCAGTCAGCCCCAGCCACACATATGGCAGCAGTTCTGCCAGGGAACAGGGGAACTGTGTGCACTCAAGGCCCACAAACACCAGTCTGCCAAGCAGCACAACACTCATGTGGCCTCCAGAAAGATCTTTTGGTGCAGATGAAGACTTTTCACAGCCCTTTTCCCTGCACTTTGAGTAGCAGAACAGTGGCTTGCAGATGACCTGCTCCTCTGTGAGACGGCTGACTGCTTTACCTGTGATGTCACAGTCACACCACCCAGCAAGGAGCTGTTTGTAGCTGCCTGAAACCAAAGCGTACAGGCCAAAAAAACAGCAGCAAAGCGTGCGCTTGTTGGTATCTCTGGTCAGTGGCATCTTACAAGAAATAAACTAGCAGGGAGATTCGAGGACTCCCAGGGTGGGGAGACAGGAGGTCACAGATAGAAGAGGAGCTTAGGGCAGTGGTTTTCAAACTTTTTTCCTTGGACCCACCTAAAAATAATCATTCATACCCACGACCAAACAATGACTTCTTTCAGCAAGTTCCAGAGGGGTAGCCGTGTTAGTCTAGTTCAGCGAAAAACAAACAAGGAGTCCTGTGGCACTTTCAAACACCAGCAAATTTATCACATGAGCTTTCACAGGAGAAAAATCCCCCTTTGTCAGAAGCTTTGAAGATGGAGACCTTACAGACTGGGATGAAAATAAATCCAGGGAAATGTAAGTCATAGGATCAGGTCAGACTGTTACAGCAAATCAGTGCAGTTGTTTGATTCAAACACTGGGGAAACGACTGCATTGATTTGCTGCAACACTCTGACCTGATCTCATGACTTACACTTCCCTGCATATATTCTCTTCCCATTCTGTAAGTTCCCCATCATCAAAGCTTCTGACAAAGTGGGATTTTCTCCCACAAAAGCTCACGCGATAAACATATTTGTTAGTCTTTAAGTGCCAAGGGACTCCTTGAGTGTTTTACAGGACTTCTGTTTATCTTTCAGCAATACACTCCAGTCTGTCAGTGGTGGCAGCAGGGGGCACTGCGACCCAGCGCCTGAGGCTCTGTGACCCATAGTTTGAAAACCACTGGCTTAGGGCATGAGGCAAGTGAATTCCTTTCCAGCCTCATCAAGAGCCATCCTTCTCTGCACTCACATCCATTCCAAATGCTGCCGCACGATCCACGACTCGGTTCATAGCTCTACCCCACTCCCCCGCCCTAGTTCCCCTGCCACTCCACATTCAACAGTATCCACTCGTCTCCCATTTCAAGGCCTGCCCCCACTGCTCGATCATCCCCCGGACAACCCTGTGCCAATGGTGCCCTCATCCCACAGACACTGGTCCTTGGCACAGTTCTTCACACCTTTGCACCTTCTGCCAGGATGCCCCTGGCCTGCAGGGTACGCAGCTCCCCTTAATCTCTGCCACGCCCCTCACTGGCCTCCTTCCAGATCCCTCTGCCACCAGCCCACCATGAACCCCATGGGGGCTGGGCATGGCTGCACTGAGACCGTTATCGTCTCCCTGTCCCCTCTTGTCCCCTCATCTGTTTGTTGTATCTCAGCTATCTGAGCTCACTGTTGGGGCAGGAACTGGTTCTGTGACAAGCTTGCACAACACCTAGCATGGCACTGCCCTGGTCTCTTTGCACCCCTGTAAAACCAATGACGACACTACTCAAGCATGTGGAGGAGGAACATGAGAAAGAGGGGAATCAGGAGTGGAGAAGACAGAGCACAGGGAAGATGGGGCTTAAGACCAGCTTTTGCCACGATACCTACAAGAAAGCAACTAGAGCAGAGATATCAAACATGTGGCCCACAGGCTGCATGTGGCCCCTAAAGCTATTTCCTGCAGCCCACAACGATGCTATTATAGCCAAATACCTGCAATATCTTTGCATAAAAAGTTTTCAGTGGTGCAGCCCTCAGGCAAATGTACTAGTCCTCACACAGCCCTTGGGTGAGTTGAGTTTGAGACCCCTGAACTAGAGGATGGTTGCTGGGCTGGGGGGATGGATGGCAGAAGAGTAGAGGCTGTATAAAGCTGCCCAAAACAACACAGCAAATGCCCGCGTGCCCTTAATGATGGAGGGGGGTCCTCCCTGACGGATACCATTCCAATGGCACTAGTCACCTTGGCCGTCAGCACCTCCCTGTCTGCCCTCGCACTAGCAGGGGAGAGTCAGGGCTCAGGAGCCCGAGACAGAAGCAGGGGTGCTCCGAGTTTGTGAAGATGTCCTATCCGATTGTGGAGGGAGGACCCGCACTCCGCACCCACAGCAGCCCCGTGGTGACGATGATGCCTGCCGCTGCCTCCCACCTCCCCGGCTCCGGACATGCCCGCCGAGCTCCGGCTCAGCCCCCGCTCCAGCCCTGCTGGCGGCGCCGGCAGGAGGCGAGCAGCCAGCCGGACTCAGGGCCGGACACGGCAAGTTTCCTCGGCAGGGCTATTCCCGGCCTGACTTCGGAGCAGGAGCCGCCTTCGCTCTGCACGGGCGAGCCACGGTCCTGCCGCCGGCCGGGCCCAGCTCTTCTCCCAGGCAAGGCCAGAGCCCCGGCTCCCCGGCACAGCTGGCCGGACCCGCTCTGCCCTGCAGACAGGCTGTGGGGGGCTGGATGCCGCCCCCGGGCCCGGTTAAAGACCCCGCCTTCGACACCGGCCTGCCAAGTGACCCTCCCCCGATGAAAACGGGCCCTAAGGGCTCCCGGCGCTGTCGGCCGGACGGGGAGGCTCTGCGCCCAGCCCGGGGGCCGGGTGAGCCGGGCCGAGCCGGGCCGGGCCCCGCGGCTGGGGAGGAGCCGGCGGGTCTGACGGCATGCCTCCCGGGGCAGCTCCCGGCGGCCCATCCCTGCCGCCCGGCCCCGGCTCCGGCTCCGCCACTTCCACCGCCCGGCCCTGCTCCGCTCCAGCCCCCGGCTCCGAGTCGCCCCGCCGCTCGGCGGATGATGACACAGCCCTGAGCCCCTCCCCGGCTCCGGCTCCGCCTCCCCGCCGCCAGTCCCGGCACGGCCCACGCGGAGGAGCCGCCCCGGCCCCGGCGACTAGCCGCCCGCTCCGCCCAAGGGCCAGGTGAGCGGCCCCGCGGGGACAGAGGGGGGCTGAGGCGGGGGAGAGGGAGCGCCCCGGGACTCGGCTCCTGACTCAGGAAGGTGCAGCCTGGCCTTGGCGGCCGGGTTTTGCCCCGAGCCGAGGGGGGCCCTGGCCCTGGGGGAGGGGTGCCCCAAACAGTGCCCGGGGAGGCTCCGAAATCTCCAGGCACGGCGGGCTCCTCCTCTGCCCCGTGGGGTCGGGGTGGTTGGTGGGAGTCTTTGGGGCCGGGGGGGAGGAATGGGTGAGCCGCGACCTACATTCCCTGTCCTCAGAAGGGCAGAGGGGGATGCCTGCGGTGGCCGGTGTGACTGAGAGCCCAACTCCTCCCAGCCCCTCTCCTGGGGGAGCTTCTCCCTCCCTGAGGAGCACCAAAGTAAGAAGCTTCCAAAGGGGGGAGACCTGCTGGGAGCCTCTCCAGCCCTTGCCCCCACCCCGTCCTCTCCCTGAAGGAGGCTGGAAGTAGTTCTCCAGCTGGAGCCGTGTGCGGAGGAGAAGGGGCAAATCTCAGACAGAATGCCCCGGCTGCCTTGGCTTGGCTTTTCCCTGGCCAGTCTGGTCTCCGGGGAATAAGACTAGCTCAATAACCAGCTTTTGGTGTGCTGCTCCAACCCAGGCTCTGTCCTGTTTAGTGTCAAGTAGGATACCAGGAAACACTTTCCTTCCTTGGTGCCTTTCCTTCCTTGGGCTGAGAGCATGATGTTTGCCACCCAGCAGTGGGGCATGTAGCTCCCAGCTGGAAGTTCCCAGGAAAAGTTATTCTGCCCCAGAGGGCTAGCCATCTCAGTCTGTGTACAGCAAAGACAATGAGAATCCTGTGACACCTTATAGACTGACATTTCTTCAGGCATAAGTTTTCATGGGCTCCAACCCGCAAAAGCTTATGCCCAAAGAAATCTGTCTATAAGGTGCCACAGGACTCTTGTTTTTAATTCTCCCTTAGCTTTTCTAATTGGTGAATATTGCTGCTGGAAAGACCAAAGTTCCCTGGATACCCCATGGCTGCATCCCATCCCCACTGCTGGAGATGCCCATCTTCAGAGTGCCAAGAGACGGACCTTTTTCCAGTCTGCTGCTGCACTTTGTCTTGCAGACAGTCTGTGGCTCTCTGCTAAGTTTTGCTGTTTGTGAAGGGCACTCCCAGGCCAGTCTGTCCAGCCTCAGCCTCCCAGGCAGTTTGGTAGTTGCAGAGGTTTTGGCTCTGAGGGGACAATTTGACCCTGTTTCTGAGAGAGGAGATCCACGCAAGCAGGGGTTTGTGCAGTCTAGGAGATGGGAAATGAGTACTCCCATTTCATGGCTAGCAGTAGCCCACAGGCCATGTCCTGTTTTATTTGCCTCCCTGTCACTCTGGAACCTGGAAGCATTGGAAGAAACACCTGTAGATTTCTATGCTCCTGGCCAGCCTGAGGTGCTGTATTGCTCTCCCTTGATGGAACTGTTGCTACTGCTGTTCAGATCATTGTACAGACAGGTCGGTCTGAGATAGTTCCTCAAGCCACTGGAGGAACACCTGTGCTTGAATGCTGCCACTTCTGTCTCTGGGAAGCAGACAGTCACAACTGAGATGCATGTTATTAGACTATATTTCCCAAGCTGGACTCTTTGGACATCTAGAATATGTCAAAGACTGAACTGAGCTCCCCCTCGACTGTGGTCATAGTCTGTGTATGTGAGATGCTGAACTACTTCTGCACTGATGTTAGGAAGGAAAGTCTTGGCATCCAGACAACCTGCTTGTAATTCCAACTCACTTACGTGTAGTCCCTCCTCTGCCACAGGCTTCCACTGTGACCTTCCAAGAAGTCATTTAGCTCCTCTGTAGTTCCCCATCTGTAAAACGGGGTATTAGTACTGCTTGACCTCCCAGGGGTGTTGGGGGATAAGACGTAAAGGATTATGGGGCTCCCCTATTCTGCAGTAACAGGGGCTACATAAGTAGGTTTCAGCAGGCCTTGCATTGTCAGATAATCAGCGTAAGGTTCCTATCTTGGTACTACCACTACAGGTAGAACTGGAAGACAGAACGTAAGAATAGCCAGCTTGAGTCAGGCCAATGGTACATATAGCCTGGGAACCAAAATCAGGTGCTTCAGAGGGAATGAAGAGAACAGGCAATCATCAAATGACGTGTCCTGTCATCCAATTCCCAGCTTCTGGCAAAAAGCAATACCTGCCCATTTGGCTAATAGCCATTGATGGACCAACCCTCCATGAACTGATCTAATTCTTTTTGAATCCTGTTATAGTTGTGGTCTTCAAAACATCCTCTGGCAAGAATGGCCTCTAAAATGGCCTATGTCTTTTGTTTTGAGGTGCATGCATTTACTAAAGTGCATACTTGGTGAGTGGATATAGTTGCCACAATTGTTTGAATCAGTCTTGTGTGATCTGTGCTGAACTTTCAATTGAATTGGTGGTGTCTCCTGTGAAGGCTGTCAGCTCCCCTGATGTGAGTGGATACCGTTCTAGTTCCAGTGAGTGGATGAGGGAGCTAGCTGTCCATCTGCAGAACTTCTCAGACAGTCATTTAAAGAAGGATACACATACATCCCTTGGGTGCTATTATGAACTGTCTCTATGGCTAGGCTCTTGATGACCCAGAAGACCAAAAAAGAGGTTCATGTATTGGTAAAGACCTGCTGTGCAGAATTCTAGGTCCTTGCAGTGAGCTAGCCTGATGGTGATGTGGAAGCACATGCCCTTTTGGCATAGAGCCTTCTCACAGCCAAGATGGGATGAAACTCTCCATTGACTGCTTTTGTTGTGGGCATTGTTTCTGGGTCAGAAGCTCCTGTGAGCAAGTGTTTCATCAGACTGTTGATCCTCATCACTATCACCTGCTTTGTTTTCAGGGTTCCAGGAAAGACCTGTCATATCCTGCTAGCAGAGCCTGACAGTCAGCTATTCTTATCTGCAGAGCTGCAGAAGGCTACCACTCCATCCCCAATAAATCTAGTCTCCTGGCTTCATATGTCTCAAGAAGCAGATTTATGACTCCCTGTAGTTCTGTTTTCTCCTCAGCTGCAGGCACTACAGAATTAGGTGGAGAAAGCATAAAGAAAAATGCCAAAGTTTGTGTGATGGACAGCTGGAGTTTGTCTGCCTCCTTAGAAGTGCAGGGTCCTGTGTTGGGGTGAAGCCTTAGGTAGTTCCTCAAATTCTTCATGGACAATGAGCACCACTCAGGGTCTGTGCTTGGACTCAAACATGTCAAATAATAACCGGGGCAGTTCTGGCACTCACAGAACACCTTGAAAGTTCTTGGATTCTGGGGAGACAGGGAAGAGGAGGAGATCCACACTGCTTCCTCAGACAGTAATGAGAGAGCAGAAGTTGACTGTTTCTTTGGCATCAGACAGCTTACTGACAATAATTTGGGAAGATACAGGTGAGTCACTAGATGCTGTTTGTGGAGCTGGATCCCCAGGTCCCCTAAGAAGGGAGGCTGCAGATGTGGAAGCAGAATGTTGGATTGACCACCGCTCATCAGTCAGTAGTGCCCAGACAAGAGCAGCCCCACAAAAAAGGTGGCATTACAGACTATGTATAGGTGTCCAGGGAGGCTGTGTCCGCTAGGTGCCCTTGACTGAACCCTTCCTGCCTTTGGGCGGTACTGGACTCTCATACTGCTCCTGCTCCTTCCCTGCAGCTCTTGGGAACAGCCACATACTGGGTGCTGTAGGAGGCTGCAGCTCACTCTGTGCCTTGAGTAATGACTCTCTCCAACCTGTTGCTGTCCATACTAACTATGTGTCCCATCCATTGTGCGTCTTTATCGTGTTCTGCCTTACAAACATCTCCCTGTCTGGGCATGGCTCCAAGAGCAGGGAAGGTGTCTGGCTGAGTGGCGCATTGAGCAGAATGCCAAATAAAGTTGCAGCATGTCAGGCACCAAGTGGCAGGCTGGCTCCCTGCACCCAGGACCCTGTCCTATCACTGCCCTGCATGGAGCTACTTCCCGCATCCCAGCTGGTCTGCCGTGCACAGAACTAGGTGTACTAAGCTCCAATGTGGCTGAGCTATTTTTAACATCTGCTTCTGCTTGAATTGAGCTGTGAACTGGTAACGTGTTTATGCTGAAGGGGTTTCCTCCACCCCCCCCTTTTTTTGCTGAAGAGGCAGCACTGGAGATCAAAGCTTGTCTCTTTGTGTTAGTGGTTTTGGCTGAGCCAAGAGGGAGGGCTTGAAGGGCCAGCCCTGCGTGCTAGAAACTTTGCTGTCCTTGGGAAGGAATGGGAGAGGGGGGTACGCTGCAGCTTCCACACTGGTTCCTTGCTTTCTCACACACACTCTCTGTCTCTGCAGGTCCAAGGGAGCATGGCGCCATGAGCCGGGGCTGGACTTGCTGCCATCCTGCCCCCAGGGGGGCCAACCCTGGGGGCCACTAAGAAGCAAAAGGAAAAGCATTCAGGAGAATGGGCTCCTGGTGCCCCAGGCCAGGCTTAGTGCCAGCCAGGGCCAGCTGTGGTCAGGCACATTGCTGGAGGCACTAGGAGTAAAGGACAGAATCAGGACAGCTGCAACAGCATGCCGAGAAGCCCCCTCACTGCGTCTCTGGTCCAGCTTTCCTCCTGGTCTCTCTCCCATCAGCGAGACCCACAGACAGCAGAGGATGAAACCAGTTCCTGCCCCGGCTGAGCCATGGGCTGCTGTTAGCATGGGGATCGTGCCACAGCTCTGACGGACTGCGGATATGTTACCTCTGCCAGGTTGCCGTGCGTGTACTGCAGCATCCCAAGCTGCAGAGTGAAAGAGCATGAGAGTGGAGCCTGGGGCCTGAGGGCAGGGTGGCACGAGATGGTCACTAAGGAGACCAGCCCCTGCCTGTCTCAGAGCAGTGAGAGCAGCCACGATAAAGCCATGACAGTGCGCTCCGTGCTGCTCAACCGCAACTCGCCTGACATCGAGAGCCGCCTCAAGCGCCGCCGTAACCGCACCCAACAGGTACGCTTCAAGGATCTGGTGGATGGCAACCCCAGGGAGGAGAGTCCCCCACAGGAGCCAGCAGCCACACCCAACACCAACACCCCATGTGCCTCTATGCCCCCCAGGGACTCCCCTGAGCTGGTGGCAAACTGTGCCTCAGACACCCAGCAGAGCTGGGAGCAGGCCAAGCCATGCTCGCTGACTCTGCCCATGACCAGGAAGGTGTGTCTGAGCACAGCCATCCAGACCTCCCCCAGTCTCCAGAAGCAATTTCCAGCCTCCCACTCCCACAGCAAGAGCATTGGTGACTTTGCCTGGCAGGAGGTGCTGGCCACCACCCGGGAGCCCAGTAAGAGCCAGATGGGCCACAGAGGCCTAGCCAGGGCACCTGCCTCCTTTAGAGCCAGCAGGGATCTCTCCCAGTGCACCCTCACCAGCCTTTCTGCACCCAGCCACATCCCTGCCTCCCCTCTCCCCCAGCACACCAGCAAAGAGGGGCGGACAGGCCCCAATCCACATGCCACTTTGTGCCATGGGCTCACTCCACAGCCCAGGGCTCCTTGCCCACCTTACCCAGGGACCATCAGGTGTACTGCTACCAACTATACCTCCCAGCAAAAGGGCTGCTCCCCCAGCCCCAGACTCTGCTCTTCCCAGCCCCTCGCCTACACCAGGAGCTGCAGGAGCCCTACGGACAGGTATGGTCCCCCAGCACCATTTCCCCTGCGCCCTCCTTCTCAGTCAGGTGGACAGCCTGGGCCAGCAACAGAGGAAAGGCCTCCAAGCAGGAGCCAATCTGAGCAGAACGTACCCCAAAGGGACCTGCCATTCCTGCCCACTCAGAAATGCCAGCAGGACATCCTGCTGACAGGCAGCCCAGCACTTAGCCTGCCAGCTCCATGTTCCTCCCAAAGAGACCCCACTTCTCCCCTGGAAGAGTGCCACAGCTCAGCCCGGTGGAGTCCCAGCTGCCTTCCTTTGAGCCCCAGCCCCAGCACAGTCCTGTCAACAGCAAGCCAGCATGGTTCTACATCCCCAGTGGTGGAGAAGACACCAACCACCTTCAGCCATCAGGCTCCCAGCAACATGTGGGCTGAACCTGTGACTACTAGACAGAGCATCTGCAGCCGGCCAAAAGCCATCCAGACCAAGTGTGGTCAGAGCAACTTGAAGGAGTCTCAGCAGCTGAGGTCCACATCCAGCCAGGGGTGCCCCACAAAGACACAGCCATTCACTCAGACTTCTAGGGCACCTTGGAGCAACGAGACACATGGGGAGCCCTGTCTGACGGCCAAGCAGCTGGAGACTCTGCACCAGGTTCAAGACCTTCTGCAACTTGTGGCTGCAGCCAAAGGACAAGTGGGTTTGTCCAAGGGGGATGAGCATTTCGTAACATCTCAGGGACATATGGGTGTGAGGGCCGGAGCATCGGGGCCCAGGGAAATTGGGGATCTACAATCACAGCTGCAGTCCCTGGAAGGGGTGCTGGAGACCAGCCAACAAACCATCAAGGTGCTGCTGGATGTCATCCAGGACCTGGAAAAGAAGGAGGCTCAGCGGGATGGGTGAGCAAGCAGGGTGCAGATGGGACTGCTGGGGAGGGGCGCAGTGCTGAGGGGGAAGACGATGCATGGACTCGCCATCAAAAGGTTTGGCTCAACGGTCAAATGTGATAGGTCAGAAAAGGAAAACACTACTAAAGGAACTTGGAACATACTTTCCACGTGGCACTCGCCCCACTCCAGCCTGCTGACTCGTGCTCCCATCTGCCCATGGTGTACCAGCCCCACATGTGCCTGTGCTTAGCCTGGCCAGCCCATGCCAACACCCACCTCTTCTCCCCTTTCCCACCATTACCCTTCCTCTGTGGTTCACAGAACTCTCCTGTCTCTGTGGTACATGCATGTCTTGGCCTTTCCATCAAGTCTGCCAGTCAGTGTAAAGTGCAGGGATATTTGTGTCATGGGAGCTGAGACCCCCAAACTCATGTCATGCAGGCTCAGCAGATGCCCCTGCGATGGGAACTGATGTCAGGTCCTGCTGAGCTGGGTGGGATTCAAAGCCAGCCCCCCAGGAGGAAGGCTCCATAGCTCTTTAGCACTATCCAGGTGCAGCCACAGAGGCAAGTACTGTTGCTACTGATAGAAAGATCAGTTCATGTTCTAACCTTGGTGCAGCTCACAGAGGCAAGGTGGTCTTCCCCCTCTTGCCACTGCTCTCAGTTGCTAGCAAGCCTATGTCCGTCCTCCTTGGAGGGACAGCTCCCATGAAACAAAATACAAACCCTAAAACTACACCAGTAAGCAAACAACACACCATACAAATATACCTCTCTCCATGATGGTTTTCAGTGTAAAATATTAACTTAAGTAGCATGAGGGCCTGCAATTAGAGTCATTAACAGAGTTGGAATCCAGGAGTTTTAGATCTCCCACACAGACTTCTTCAGCTACTGGGTGTGGGGGAGGAGGGGGTGGAAGCTTTCTGTTATCCTTTATGTGGATCAGCCCCATGAGCCAGACACGATGTTTTTGTCTTGGCTACACAACTGTCTGTGATCTAGCGCACGAGGCTGGGTATTGGGGTTCCTGGTTTCTGTTCTTGGCACTGGGAGCAGAGTATGTTGTTGTGATTCTAGACATCCTAACCAAATATAACAACAGTTTGAGTTATCTGCAAGCACTGAATTCAAGGCTTGGATCCAAAGCCATGACCAGTGCCATTCACATGGAAGCAGTAACAGACACAGGATATGTCTGCTCTGCAAAAAGGAAAAGACCCTCAACAGCATATCTTCTAGATCAGGTCAACTGATGCAGGCTTGGCCTGGGTCCTGTAAACAGCAGTGTTGTCATTTGGGCTTGGGCTGGAGTCCAGACTCTAGGATGACCTCCCTCCCCTGCCTCTGCCACCACCACCAGGATTTCAGATTCTGGCCCCAGCCCAAACTTGAATGTCTACACTGCTGTTATTAGCCCAATTGCCTCTGCCCTAGCAGCCTGAGTCAGTTGATCTGGGAACTGAGATGTGCATCAAGACAGGGCTCAGCATTAGAGACTACTGGTATTAACCTGCTCTTAAAAAGACCCAGTGATGGAGATTCCAGAATCTCCCTAGGTAATTAGTTTTGGTGCTCAACTGCCCTGACAGTTGAGTTTTTCCTAACATCCAACATAATCACCTTTGCTGCAGTTTAAGCCCATTGCTTCTAGTCCTGTCCTCAGTGGATAAGGAGAAAAAATTATCACTCTTTTCTTCATAACAACCTTTTACATTCTTGAAAACTGTTGTCATTTCCCTCCCTTTCCCCTGGTCTTCAGACTAAACAAACCCAGTATTCTCAATCTTTCCTCATAGAACATGCTCTTTAGGCTTTTAATTTTTTTGTTGCTCTCCACTGGATTTTTGTCCAATTTGCCCACATCTTTCCTAAAGCATGATACCCAGAAGTGGACACAGTATTGCAGTTGGAGCATTATCACTGCTGCATAGAGCAGAAGAATTACTTCATACATCTTACTGATTACTCCAGCTAATACATCTCAGAATGATGCTAACTTATTCCATCCTAGGCAGTCAGTTCCCATTTTTGTATTTGCACAATCGATTATTCCTTCCTCTTTGGAGTACTTTGCATTTGCCCATATTGAATTTCATCTTTTATTTCAGACCATTTCTCCAGCTTGTCAAGATCATTTTGAATTCCAGTCCTGTCCTTTAACATGCTCGATATCCCTCCCATCTTGGTACTGTCTGCAAATTTTGTAAGTGTGCACTCTATGCCATTGTCCAAATCATGTCTCAAGATATGGAATAGAGTCAGACCCAGAACACATTCCTTTGGAACCCTACTCAATATGCCCTTCCAGCTCAACAGTGAACCACTGACAGCTACTCTTTGAGTATGGTTTTGCCAACCAGATATGCATACACCTGGGCTGGATGTCTACACTGAGAACAGGAACATACTATAGTATGTGAATGGTTTGTGCTCAAAGTCCTGGAAAGGAGATACAGCCTGCTTCAGGGCTAGAGTCAGTCAGCTTGTGGGGTTGGATCGGGATGATTTAGTGCGAGTAGGCCTGCTTTTAGCTGGGGGTTGGACTAGATGACCTCATGTGATCCCTTCCAGCCCTAATGTTCTATGATTCTGTGGTTCAGTTGGAGCAGATTACTCCACTTCTGCCTGCTGCAAAACTTGTTACACCTTCCTCAGGTGGTCTGTGTTGGCAATGGGAGACTGGGATAGATGGGCCATGGGGCTGACCCAGCTTGGCAGTTCCAGCTGTTGTCTTGATAAGTCCATTCATCTTGAGCCTTCTAATGGTTTCCTTGTCCTCACAAATGCTACATTATACCAAGGAACTCAATCTGCACTTCATGCTGTCAAATATGCAGGACACAAGTACAAAGAATGTGGTGTTGTGAGAGAGTTCACCCTATGCTTTATAGGGGCCGTAGGCTGCCCAGCAAACTCAGTGCGGACACTGCCACTGATTCTCTGCTAAACTACCCTGAGGAGTGGCTCCAACAGTGTGACCCTGTAAGGCTGACACAGGACAGGGAGATCAGGTCTTCCATTACTCCTACCCTAATGACCTGAACAAGGTGAGAAGTACAAAGACTCTTCTGAGTCAGGCAAGGGCTGGGAATGGTCCCTCCTAGCTTGGCCCTGCATGGAAAACAAAATAACACTAAAATTGAGGGACCAGTAATAGTGGAGAGGACAGATCACTGCTAAAGTGAGCTGGATCCCCTGCTAACCTAGATGCAAATATACATTCTGATATGGCTAAATATGGCTGTGAACATCTAGCAGCAAAGAACACAGGCCATGCTGACAGGATGAGGGACTCTGTCCTGGGACGCAAGGGAAAAATATTTAACAAGGGCGTCTCAATTTAGCAGAGAAATGTGTATCATGATCTGGATCTGGATGGAAATTGAACATACAGTCCTGGTTCCTCTGAGCTAGCCTTCCTATCCCATAGGCAAGATCTTGGAAGCTTCCCTGCCCTCCTCTCTAAAACTTATGAGAGGTGCTGTGAGCCTGCTATCTCACCCCCAGCTCTGCTGCCTGTGAGCTGGATACTCAGCCCCCTTCTTGAGCCCTCTTGGTGGGATTCTCATTCCCTTGGGATACTCTCCAGGCTCCCTTCCTGGAGTTTGGATGGGGTCATAGTTTTCCAGAAAGGTCCCCCCATCATCCTGGCTTGTTAACTCTGGCTGTGTTGCCTCATGACATCCTGCTTATGTAAAAAGAATGATGTCAGGGTTCTCACAGGAAAAGCTTTGATGGAGGGGCCCAAGAAATCCTGGGACCAGCACCCTGGGGGCTCCTTGCTCATGGGTACTGTGCTCTGTTGTAGGCGACACTCGTACCGGACAGGGCAGGATATTGCCAACTGTGGGACCTGCCGGGACTGTGCCTGCATCATCTACAGGTAAGAGCCATCTCGCCAGCCATAGTAGGGGTCCCCAGCTTGACCTCTTCCACCTCCACCCACCAAGGCCACAGCGGGATATCTGTTGGGCCTCCTACAGCAAAAGGCACTTTGGTGCTGCTGTCTTTGTTACCAATTCAATGCTGGGTGGGATCTCTTAAAGACCAGCAAGACCAAGAAAGGGCAAAGCACACCCGTGTTAGACTCTGCAGTCTGTAAGCACTGGGTCAGGGGCAATCTGGGCTCTCAGCAAGAGGGAACTGAGCAGCCCTTTTCGACCCACAACACAAGGGACTATGCCAGTTACAGATCCCTCCAAGCTGCCACCAGAAGTGCAGCCTTCAAAAGCAGGGCCCAAGGCAAGTCACTGGCAGAAGGGCAGGTAGCTGCAGCCCCTCCAGTTCCCTAAATGAAAAATATCTGCATCATCCACTATAGGTCTTTGCTGCATCCCTTGTCCTACACCTGGGATGTGGCAAGCTACAAAACTGAGAGGAATGGCCATCGATGGGAGAGTGACACTGGGGAATCTGATCCGCAAGAGATTCTTGCCAAGTTCAGTAGGGCCAGAGATGAGCCAGGCTAGTGTGGTGGGGCTTTAAGGTCAGCACCAGAGCAGGCACTCAGGGCCTGTCTACAATTGGGGTGGGATTGTAATTTGATTTTAGGTGCTGTCAAATTACAGAACAAGTGATCACACTACAAATTTGTTGCTGGGGTCTTCTGTCCCCAAGGCTCACGTTACTTCCTGAAATGCATTGCACTGTGAGTAGTAGTAGGCATAGGGGCTCATGGGGAGGCAGTCGTCCTCTGCTCACTCTCCTGCCCCTCTTTTCTAAAGGGAAAAAAAAAGCTGGAAAAACTTTTCTTGCTGTTTTTCTGCTACAGGCACAACAGAGAGGCACAGTGCTGCAGCAGAGAGATGACCTCTGGGTCCACATGCAGCCCAAAACCCCACTCTCCACCTACCTCCCTGGGTAGGCTGCTGCTCACTCTGCTTAGCAAGCACTCCATTGGTTTATACAGCTTCTTAGACTATCCAGTCAGGGAAACAACTCACTGCATTGACCACTCACACACGGTTCTGGAAGCAGAAATCACTAAGCTTGCAGAGCCTCTCTAAGTCCCACATCAGCCTGTCAATTTCAAATACCAAAGTAGGGAATGAGGCACAATTTGCAAACAGATGCACCTAGTGGCTCCTCCCCAGGCCTCCTCTGCTCAGAGGTGTTCCAACTTGCAAGCTCCTCCCTGTGTGAAACACAGCAGAGGGATGGAAGTGTTGATGTACTGCCACTGTTGGGACCTGGAACAGCCTGCTCATCCTTAGCCTGCTCACTGGAAAGTTCATGCTTAGCTGCTAGCACCTCTATGCCTCTCAAAGGAGGCCAGGACACAGGAGCCTAGTAGGATGGGGTGGGAGAGGGCACAATTAGTGCAAATACTGCAGAAAGATAAATGAACTCTCAACTGTGCCTTTCTGTCCAGTCACCTTGTGAGAGGCTAAGCCAGCCCACTGCCACTGGAGCTGGCTGAGTGAGCCTGCAGACACCAGCCTGAGAGGGAAAAGTCATAAGTGGAGGTGAGCTGTCCTGTTAGTGGCTACAACTGTGTAGCCCCTGAGCCTGGACTATGTATGAAACAGATGGTGGTGGGCAACAGCTTGTAAATAAAGAGCCCTGGTGGAGCCTGTAGCTCGTGGACAGAGGGCTGGAACCAGGGGGGAGTGGGGGGATATGCTGCAGTGACCAGCTACAGACCAATGCAAAGGAGGCAAGGAGGGACCATGCCAGGGTAAAGTCTAAGGGCTGAGACTGAGGCACATCAGCACAGCCACACTGCGATCAAATGTTTACTGATAGGCTCTTCTCTCTAGCACATAAAGGTAAATACAATGCAGTGACTGGAAGCTGAAGCTAGATGAATTCAGACTGGAAATAGGGTGTCAGATTTTAACAGAGAGAGTAACTAAGCCACTAACCCTAACCATTTACTGAGGGTCATGGTGGATTCTCCATAACTGGCAAATTTAAAATCAAGACTGGATTTTTTAAAAAAAAAATCTGGTATATGAATTTCTGGGGGCAGGTCTCCATAGAGGAGTCAGACTAGGTAATCACAGTGCTCCTTTCTGGCTTTGGACATGGAGATCACTTACTGTAACTTGAGGTTTTCAAGGTGCATGGTCCCTGTCTGTATTCCCAACAGACGTGCACATGCGCTGGAGCCAGAACTGTTCACAGCATTGTTTGCTGACTGACAGGCAGGGCTGTCCCAATTAGCCTCTGTAGGCCCCACCACCACGGTGGGGGGGGTGGCTGGCCCAGGGGCCAGGCTCCACTCTCCTGCCCTGCTTCTGGACTGGTGCCCCCCCCCCCAACCCCCAGGGCAGAACAGCCAGCCCAGAGGAGGAGCAGGAAAGTGGAGCCCAACCCTTGGGCCAGCTGTTCCCCATCCTGTGGGTGGGGCGAGCTGGCCAAAAGCAGAGGCCAGGTTCTGTGCTCCCAGCCCTCCCTGCGCTGCCTTCAGTTCCATGCAGGAGGCAGCACGGCTGGGGGGGAGGTGCAGTGGTGTGGGCCCTGCGCTGCCCTCCTCATGGCAGGACAGTGCGGGGCCCACAGAATTGTGGGGCCCAGAGCGATCGCCCCTCTTACCCCCTCTCTAGGACGGCCCTGCCCACAGGCACGTCGTGTGTTGGCCACAGGGTGGGTTTGAAGTCTACCTGGGTTGATGGCTCTCCAAGTCACACTTACCAACAGCCACAGAGCCAATAGCAGGACTGGAATCCAAGCAGGGACTGCACATCTCAAAGAACTGCCATTTACAGTAAGTAACCTCCATGTCTTTTTCAAGTGTAGGTGCCTGTGTGGATTCCAGAAGTGGATTGTGTAGCAAGCAGTACTCAGCATGGAGGTGCAGTGAGAATTTGCCAGAAATGAGTCTGCAGGATTGTTGCCGAGTTAGTAGATGAGCAGGTGAATGAGTTCCTGATGTGGCTAGGACCTGTGATGATGTCACTAGAGTCGATGTGCAGGCAGAGTTGGCAATGGGGTTTGTTGCTGGGATAGGTTCCTGGCTTAGTGTTCTTGTTGTATGAGGAGGAGGTCATTCACCTGCACATCTACTAATGTGATATACGCCATCATGTGCCAGCAGTGCCCTTCTGCTGTGTATTTTGGCCAAACCAGACTGTCCCTATGCAAAGGAATAAATGCACACAGAACAGAAATCAAAAATGGGAATATCCATAAACCAGTAGCAGAGCACCTCAGTTTCCCTGGAGACTCAGTAGGAGACTTGAAAGTTGCTAGACTTCAACAAAAAAGCTTCAAAAACAGACTTTAGCATGAAACTGCAGAGCTGGAACTCATACGCAAACTTGACACAATCAGATTGTGTCTGGACAGGGACTTGGAATGGCTAGCTTCTTCACACATTCTCACCTTCTAACGGTGGGTTACTCACCAGTAACCATCCTTCTTCGAGATGGGCTGCTCAGATCCATTCAGTAATAGGTGTCTCTGTGCCAGAGCGCCGGACTGGTCGGAAAAATCTTGTCCTAGCCTGTCAGAAGAGGGGAGGCGGCCACCGCCACTTGCGGCTATATATACAGCTGCCTCCCTGCCCCCTCCTCAGTTCCTCAGAGTCGCCAACTCCAGAAGCAGGGACGGAGGGGAGGGACCTGAATGGATCCGAGCAGCCCATCTCAAAGAAGGACGGTTACTGGTGAGTAACCCACTGTTCTTCGAGCGCTGCTCGGATGCATTCAGTTATAGGTGACTACTAGCCATGCTGATGGATGGCGGGTGGAGTTGGTACTTCTGCCTTCAGCACAGCAACAAGTCCCATAAGGCAGAGGCCCTGCAGCAAGATGCTCACTGGGGTCAAGGCGAGCAGGCCTTGATGGGCCCAGAAGAAGCAAGAGCTGAAGGCCAACCCAGGACAGGGGCAAGACCAAACCCACCAAGGCAGAACGCATAAGCAGGTCGGACAAGGTCACCAGAGCTGGAGAAAAAGACGCAACCTAATATAACAGGTTGCGTAGATGCTCCGCATAGGAGGAAAAACATGGAGTATAACCAACAGACTACAATGTCTGGGCATAGGTCATGTCACGTGGACTCAAAGGAGAACACTAAAAGCTAGCAAGTGAGACGAGCCATATGGGTCGTGTCTCGCACGAGAACAAAGACATGGTAGGCATTGAGCACCCAAAGGCTTAGCAGGAGCCATGTGGTCATGGACTGACCTGGTGACTACTGGGTACACAGGAAAAAGTAAGGGAATGACTATGCCCCTTATATAGGTTGTGACCAAGCAAGTCGTCTGGTTAAAAGAGAGAAAATGAGGATACAAGGTTGTAAGATGGGCTCGAGGGTGACTGAGAAGACCACGAGACACTAAGCCGCAGCATGCAGAGTCAAGCCAAACAGGACGGAGGCCTACAGTATGCTAGCTAACAACCTGGTAGCATGGAAGCGCATGTTTTCAGCCGAGCAGGCACCACGACCGGGTTCTCGCAGGAGAGAGGTTCCGGTGAAGTCACTAACAGCAAGATGGCCTGAGGCAGTGCTGATGAGTTGGTCCTACTAGGGCCTGCAGGGTGCTGGAATGCAGAGGAGGACCCTGCTGGGCCTAAGCTTGCAGGGTTTGCATTGCAAAGCTCTCACTAAAGTGTGGGGGGGGGGAGGGCAGGAGAGAACTCTTACTGCTGCCTGGTCACTCCCTCGATGACCGAAAGATTTGAAGGAGAGCTGTGAAAGGCCGTGGCCTCAGTACCTATAGTGCTTGCCAGAGGGATAATGCTACCTCTTTGCCATGCCAGGGCTGCCAAGGAGAAACTGTTCAGTACATGGATATCTGAAGAACTCTGCCGCCAAGGTACGTTCCTTCCTAAGCTAGGGAGTGAGACCATTACAAGGTGGCAGCTGCTGCATCTGAAGGACACCCTGGGATCAGAGAACCCAATGAAGTTTTCTCCCTGGAGAGAGCCAGAGGGCGAATAAAAGGGGAGTACAACCCCAAACTGATACATTGTAGAGAAAGGGGCTCTCTGTCTATCACGCCATCGGGCGGGCAGTGGGTGTAAACGGGTCCTTGAAACTGGAAAAAGGGGACCGCAGAACTACCAGGTGCCACCAACATGCATGGGAAGAACCCACGGTAGCACTACGGGACTATGTGCGGCGTAGTGAGATGGTCCCACGGAAACCAGGGCTGGGGGGGCTCATGTCCTGCCGGGGAATAGGACTGCAGAGCAAGAAAGGTTATGCAAGTGCCCTGGAAGTAGGGGCACCTTCTGTCTGACATAGACAGCTGTCCAGAAGGCAGTGGATACTGGGGCTGGAAATATAAGTGGGAGAACACTCTAAGGGATGGACCCTTCTCAGTTTCCCAACGTAGGGTTATAACTAGAAGTTCCTTCTTAGGGTTTGAAGGGGTGCCCCTGGCTGTGCTTTGGTGAGGTCGGGGGAGAATGGGCTACCTCGAAGGGAGGTAGACAAAGGTGAGGGTTTCTAAGGCAGACCCCCGGTTCTCACTAGATCACCAGAAGGTGGAGACGTGGAACCATAGTCCTGCAACAGAAGGAAAAAGAGGAGTGGGCCATACCTTGGGCCCATGCAGAGGTAAAGATCCGCTCTAAAAGCTACCTTCCTGATTAACTTAGCTATCCAGGTAGCTGTATTGCTACACCGATGTGTCCCCTTCAGTGAGCAGGAGAGATTCCTGTTGAATGGGGGTTGGGGTCGCAGCATGGAAATGATGGTGCGACCGGGGGTGTCCCCTCCCCTTCCCCTGACCCAGACACGAGGGGGCCTACCTGGGACACACATCATGGCCACAGGCACAGTCCTGTTGCAGGTAGGCTTCGGATGTGCGCGTCTCGGAGCCCCTGCAGCAGCTGAGGCTACAACGAGACCTGCCTCCATTCCTCGGTGAGGTATTAGGGTGACGAATGTGGTGGGGAATATCCGGGAAGGAAGGGCTGTTAGGAGGAGAAGAGGGGTGGTTTCCATCCTCGGGGAAGTTGCTGCTTAAGGGGTGTGGGGGGGTAACTACGGTATTGGAGTACAGTCACCGTAGGCGGGTGTCGTTGTATAGTCAGCCCCTGACATCCCAATCTAAGTCCTGCTCCTGCAATTGGAGAAGAGGAAGAAACAAGGAAGCATTCGGGGTGATTCCGACCAGACATCACCAGCAGTGATGCCCTGGGGTCCCCTGCACCCCAAGGTCAAAAGAGGGGTGGCAGTGAGCAGAGGGGGCCCTCCTTGTGAAAAGGGGAGGCAACGGCCCACTTCCCGCCATGGGTAGAGCAGGAAGGAAAGAGACTGTCCTGCCAGAGGAAGTGGGGAGCTAAGTTGGGGGGCTGGGGCTGGGAGGGAGGAGGCCAAAGTATTTGGCTTCTCCTTGAGGATCCTGGGCTGTGCCCTCCACGGAGAGGGTTTCAGGGGGAAACAAGACATCCCCCTCAAAGGGCAGGTCGAGAACTGCCTGCTGTGCATTAGGAGGCACTCTAGCCTCCCTAAGCCATGCCACCCTGCAGAGGGTAACCACCAAGGCCATGGTGTGAGCAGTGGTGTCCACTGCATCGTGTACCGAAAGGAGGAAGTCATGCGAGATTATGTTGCCTTCCTCCAGGAAGGCATCATGCTCTTCCCTGGCCTCAGGTGGAAGCAAATTTCTAAATTTTTCGAGTGACTTCCAGACATCCAGCAAGTATCTGCTGGTTATAGCCTGGTTGTTTGCCACTCGTAATTGGAAGGCCGATGAAGAATAAACCTTACGGCCTAGTAGATCCAGCTACCTGGTTTTCCTGGAGGGGGGGAGAGCGTCCCTGGGGGGTTCCCTGGCCCCCACTGCCATCTGGACCACGTCCCTGGGGAGAACTGGGTGGCCAGAGAGGGAGGGGGTGGCCTGACTCGGATACCCGATACTTCATGCTCACTGTATCCGAAACCAGGAAAACGGAACTTGGGGTCTGCCACCGGGAGCGTGCGAGGTCCCATACACTCGGGTGGGGCAGGACTGCTAAGGGCGCCATCGAGACAAAGGCCGGCCCAAAGAGGGTATCAGGGGGGAGACTCAAGGGCTCCACCTCCATACCTAAGTGGGCCGTACCCCGGCGTAACAAGTCAAAATGTGCTGAAAGGTTCCCCGTAAAAGACTCCGGTGCTGGGGACACTGCGGCACTGGGAGCCCTCCGTGGAAGAGAGGGGGTTCCCTGGGGGAACCATTCTTGTGGCTGAAACTGGAAAGGTGATGGGGGCCGATGTGCGGAGCCAAGGCCATTTGGAGCCCCTAGAAGGTCCCTGTTCCGGGCTGGAGATGGGGGAGGGGGATCGAGATTCCCGGCCCGGTGCTGGCGGTGGAGTGGTGTCAGCCACCACTGGAGTGGAAGATGGGGGGCTGGAAGGTGAGGGTGAGTGTCCTGGGTGAACCCAGGCCTTCAAGATGAAGGTTGGTTTGCCCCTTCTGATTGGAAGCAGGGCAGGGGGTGTTGGGAGAAGCAGCAGTGCTTGTGCTGCCTCCATCACTTCCAGGGTGGATGGGACAACAAGCGACTCTACTTGAGTCATGGGCAAGTCCTCGCTGGGGGAGGCAGGACTGCCTGGGCAGGAAGGCTCCCGCTCCTGTGGCACCAGGCTCTGCGGTGCCGAGGGTGGAGTCAGCTGGTGCTGGGGCGAGCTCAGCACTGGTGAGGCCAGGCTGCACCGTGCCGTCAGCACTGGAGATGACACGGTGCGGTGCCGGGCTAACTGAGGGTGACCTCGATCGACGCCGAGGTGCCGAGGCACTGGGTAGGCGCTGTGGTGTCAGAGTTGGCACCGAAGTGGTGGTGCGGCAGTGGCTACCAGTGGCACGGTGCCATGTAGGCTCCAGCGCCAAGCTGGGCCTCGGTGCTGGGCGTGAACCCGAAGCCTTGGGTGAAGGGTGTCGAGCCTCCTCCGAGGCTGGGGCGTGGCGGTGCTGTTCCCTCTCCTTGATTGTTCTGTGTTTGAAGGAGAGACAAATGGAACAAGCCAAGACCATGTGGTCCTTGCCCAGGTACCTAAGGCATTTCCCGTGGGGGTCAGAGCGGGGGAAGGCCTTGCTGCACGCAGCACAGGGTTTAAACCCCGGCATCGTCAATGCGATGTTCAGGTCTGGTGTTGGGGACTCTCGTGGTGGAGTTAAATCCACGAAGAGATGTATCCAGCTGGACAGTGAGTCGAAGACAAAGGGACAGGCTGCTTGTGATTTGCAAGGAGCGGACGTTCCAATTCCGACGTGCAAGGCGGAAGAAATGAAACTGAGGAGGGGGCGGGGAGGCGGCCACATATATAGCCATGGGTGGCGCGAGGGGCGGTGGCTGCCTCCCCTCTTCTGACAGCCTAGGACAAGTTTTTTCCGACCAATCTGGCACTCTGGCCCAGAGACACCTATTACTGAATGCATACAAGCACCGCTGGAAGAAGAACAACTATTGTGAATGGGCCTCATCTACCTTAACTGCCCTCCCAACTGTAATGAGTCTTTGTGGCACTTTTAAAGGCTAACAGATTTGTACATTGCATGACCTTTCATGGGACAGGTCCCACTTCGTCAGACGCCTGAAAATGGAAAAAGTATCCTTCCTATCAGCGGCACTGCTGCCGCTGAGCCAAGAGGGTGCAGCCCCTCCATGTCTCTGGCCCAGTTCCAGCAGCAGCAGGAGCTGGATCCAGGGAGGAGCCAGGGCTGCCTGCCTCTGGCCGGCAGTGGCAGGAACCAGGTTGGGCCCAGGCAGCCTGCCGCTGGCCAGCAGTGGTTGGGGCCAGATTTGGGCCAGGCTGCTGGTGGGAGGAGCCCAGTCAAGCTCCTGGATCCAGCCCCAGGGCAGCGGGCAGGGCCCAGCCCTTTTTTCAGGGCAGCCAGACCCCTGATTCCTATACCTTTTTTTCCAGTTTCAAGCATGTGACGAAATGGAACATTCTCTCACGAACGCTCATGCGATAGATAAATTTGTTAGCCTTCAGAAGTGCCAAAAAGTAACTGTAGTTTCCCTTTCATGCATCTGATGAAGTGGGTTACAGCCCACAAAAGCTTATGTCTGAAGAAATTTGTCAGACCTACCTAGTTAGTCCTTAAGGTGCCACAGGACTTTTATTATTTTTGCTGTGTACAGACAAATACAGCTACCACTCCAGGATTTTTAAGTGAGGGTAACTAACCAGTGGAACAGCTTACCCAGGGATATGGTTGTTACACTGCCACTTAGGGTCTTTAAATCAATATGAGATGGTGTTCGCACCACAACGTATGCTCTAACTCAGCTGGAAGTTTTGGGCTTGATGGAGGAGGCACGGGATGAAGTGGTCTGGCCTGTGTTATGCACAAGGTCAGCCAGGTTGGTCATAGTTCCTGCTGGCCGGAATCAGGCTGAGAGTGGAGGGAACAGCAGAGCTGCGTGTTTGGGGAGCTTACTGAGCCAGCCTCGTGCAGATTTCAGGGACTAGCACTGTGTGCCCTCCCATGTGAATGAGTTAAAAAGCCTTTGCTGTGAAGTAAGGCTGTTGGCAAATGTGATGAGAAAGCTCTGTGTGAGGAATGACAGCCCCTTGCAAACTGTCAGCTCCTGCTGAGCCCCATCAACCCCTGCTGCTTGTCAGCTGTGGCAGGTGTTCTCCAACCCCCCTGCCCCCCCTCCTTTGCTCCAGGACATGCCTCCTCTGGGGAAATGGCTCCTGAAGGGTGATGTGTGGGATTTCAGGGACCCACCTGGGGGCCATTTAGTTTACCCCAGGCCATAGAATCATAGGGTTGGAAGGGACCTCATAGGTCATCTAGTCCAACCCCCTGCCAGAGGCAGGACCACTCCGACTCAAACCATCCCAGTCATGGTTTTGTCCAGCCGGGCCTTAAACACCTCCAAAGTTGGAGACTCCACCACCTCCCTCGGCAGCTCATTCCAAGACTTCACCACTCTCCTGGTAAAAAAGTTTTTCCTAATATCCAGCCTTGACCGCCCTAACCGCAACTTGAGACCATTGCTCCTCGTTCTGTCCTCTCTTATTACCAAAAACAGTTGAGCTCCATCTTCCTTAGAGCATCCCTTCAAGTAGTTGAAGGTTGCTATCAAATCCCCCCTCAATCTTCTCTTCTGCAGACTAAATAAGCCTAATGCTTTCAGTCTTTCCTCATAGGGCTTGTGCTCCAGCCCTTTAATCATTTTGGTTGCCCTCCTCTGAACTCTCTCTAGCATGTCCATGTCCTTTTTGTAGTGGGGAGCCCAAAACTGAACACAGTATTCTAGATGTGGTCTTACCAGTGCAGAATAGAGGGGAATGATCACATCCCTTGATCTGCTGGTAATACTTCTTTTGATGCAGTCCAGTATGCCATTGGCCTTTTTGGCCGCAAGAGCACACTGCTGACTCATATCTAGCTTCCCATCCACCATGATCCCCAGGTCCTTTTCTACACTGCTGCTACTTAGCTGAATGTTTCCCAGCCTGTAGCAGTGCATGGGGTTTTTTCGTCCCACGTGCAGGATTTTACACTTGTCCTTATTGAACCTCATAAGATTTCTATTGGCCCACTGTTCCAATTTATCTAGGTCTCCCTGAATCCTGTCCTTGTCCTCCAGTGTGTCTACTGGTCCCCTCAGCTTGGTGTCATCCGCAAACTTACTGAGAATGCAGTCTATTCCCTCATCCAGATCATTGATGAAAATGTTGAACAGAACCGGCCCCAGGACTGACCCCTGGGGCACACCCCTCGTTACTGGTTGCCAGCTAGACATGGAACCATTGATTCCTACACGCTGAAACCGTTGATCTAGCCAGTTTTCTAGCCACCTTATAATCCACCTATCCAACCCATACTTCCTTAATTTGCCAATGAGAATGCTGTGGGAAACTGTATCAAAAGCCTTGCTAAAATCAAGGTGTATCACATCAACGGTTCTTCCTGCATCCAGAAAATCAGTCATCTGATCATAGAAGGAGATGAGATTGGTCAGGCATGATTTACCCTTGGTAAATCCATGGTGACTGTTCCTGATCCCTTTATTTTCCTCTAAGTGTTTGAGGATGGATTCTTTGAGAATCTGCTCCATAATTTTTCCAGGGATTGAGGTGAGGCTGACTGGTCTGTAATTCCCTGGATCCTCCTTTTTCCCTTTCTTGAAAATAGGCACTACATTTGCTTTTTTCCAATCCTCTGGCTCAGTCTGTTGCAAATATGCCACAGAGCCAAGAACAAGGGAGAGGGAAAAGAGCATAACAGCTGCTGTTTGTTCCATGAGTGAGGCAGGATGGGGGTGGCGGGTGGACATGGCTGTAGACACACTGTCCCCATTTTTCCTGTGGGAGGGCAGCATGCCCCCTTACTGTGCAGGTCAGCGGTCTGCTTTTTGCAGGGCTGGTTGTCTGTGTGGGTGTGTCCAAGGGCCAATCTACAGCTGTGTGTGCTCTGGCTGTGTGCATTTGTTTATTCTGTTAGTGCTCACTGAATGCTGAATGGGTTCTGATCGGGACGCTGAGCAACGCTGTGTGTTCATGTAGATGTCTCTCTGCCTGTGCATGTGCATATGCCTCTGCCCCCACTTCTTGCACACAGGCCTCTGTCTCTCCTCCATCTCTGTGGGGGGGGGGGTGAACATCTCTCTCTGCTGCAGTGTCTGCATGTCTCTCTTTGGAGCCCTTGTTGTGGCTGCTCTCTTAGTCTGTACTTGTTTACACCAGAGGAAACAGCATCCCCTCCCTTTTGGCTTGTGGAAAATTTCATTGCTAATCGGGATTGACAAGTCTGTCTCCATGTGGCTCTGCAGCAGGGGAGAGATGTCACAGCTGAGCAAAGTGGATCAGTGTAATGTCATCTCTGGATGTGGACTCCCTCTGGGCTCAGCTGCCATCCATGTGATGAACAAAGTGCTCTGGTGAGACCCGCACAGGCACAAGGCAACAACCATTAGAGCAGCATCATGTCCAGACCCTGTGACCTTTTCCAGATGCCAAGAGGCTGGTTATATTTTAAGGAACGTTGTGTGGTTGCCAGACTGTACAGAAGAGATGTCCAGGCACGTGCAGGCTGGGTTAGTGGGAATCAGTGCACTAGCTGGGGGGTTAAGGGTGGAGTCCCTGGTGGGTTTGCCTGCAAGTCAGTGCTGCTGCCATCAGCTGAGGGAGATGGGAGTTGCCTCTCGCCACTAAAGACGGCTGATTCCCCAAGCCTCAGCTGTACAGTGGCAAAGGCTGATTTTATTATTATCAAGGCCCCACTGGGCTGGGTGTAGCCCATCAGACCCTGCACTGTGGAGCTCCTAGCCTGTGTAGAAAAGACAAGCCCAGGAACAGGGATAATGATCCTTGGCCAATAGGAAGTGAGGCCCAAGAAGGAATGCTTTCCCCGCAGGTCTTCTGGGGCCAGTCCAATGGTTCTGATCAGCAGTGAGACAGCAGGATTCAATTCCTTCGGAGTTAGAGTTTCTCCTAGGTAGCTTCTGGGCGGGGATCAGTTGATGGGATCATCTGGAGCAGGGGCATGCAAACCTCCTTTCAATCATTCTTTAGGAGGGTTAGGACATATATTAATCCTTTTCATACCATTCCTCAGCCTTCTTTACATCTGGGTCTGTTGACACTGATCTCAGGTGAATGACAGGAATGTGCTGCCCCTTAGGGGCCAGGTGTTCATGGGAAGAATTCCACCTTACTCCATTGTTATCTATTTATTCCCCCTCATTTCCCATTCACTGGCGCAGGGTCCTGGTTTCTCTACTGTGATCAGTCTCCACCCTCCCCTGTAGTTCTAAAGGGATGTTAAACAGAGGGCTGTTGCCCAAAAGTCAGGCTTCCTGCCTTCCCAGCCATAACACACTTGTGTGTCTGTCCTAAAGAAGAAGAAAACAGGGCGGTGGAAGGAGTTCTGGCCACTGACTTGGGATCTGTGAAGGACTACTGCAGTGCATGGCTGAATCCTGCACTGGATACCATGGTGATGGGTAAAGGAGGGGCGTGATAGAGGGACACATCCTACTCAGGCCAGAAACTCATTTGCCTGTTTTCTACAGGACAGGCAGAAGCTCAGTTGGGTTCGCCTTACCAATAATGCCCATATTAACTAATACCCTCCCCAAAATGTGGCCATGGAGCAGCTTTGTGGAAGGCCCCCACACCTTCCTCTAGTGACTGCTCAGATAGTGTGAAGGTCAAGCTAAAGAGACCTGCAGAGAGATGGTGCATCAGGACTGCTGCAGTGCCCCAGCCCCAGCCTCACTATCAGTGCTTGGGGGCACTGGGAGACACAAACAAATCTCTCCTATCTGTCACTTATATGTGCCGAGAAGCCAGGCAGTGATTCCTGCTAGCCCCCTAAATCCTTGGCAGGCTGAGGAATGGCAGCACCACTCAGCACTCTTCAGCACAGTCCCAGCAACCAGATGAGCTTTCTGGGCCTTCCTTTACACTCACATCTGGAATTCTGTGTGATGCGAGAGAAGGTAATAAGGGCTAATGGGACTTAAACATAGAAAATGGCTTAATCTTAGGAAGAAGCTCCCCAGTAGGGTCATGGGTCCAGTGGGTACATCACTTTGCAAGGGCAAAGCTGGGTGCCCCAGCACCAGGGACATTTCAAATGGGTTAGGAGTCAGGGCCTCCCCTGTACAACAGGATCTAGATGGGACCCCGTGAGGCTTTGTTATCCCAGCACTTCAATTTATGACTCAACCTCAACCTGGCAAGCTATATGAGCACCCTTGCATCTGTAGGAGTACAGCCTCCTTGCCCTCAGGATACTTCTGAGACTAACGTGGCCCAGGCATAGCGTTTGGTCACTCACATCACCCTCCAATAGCAGGTTACTGCTCCACCACACTCAAAGGTCTGGAGCACCTGACCATCATGCAGCTGTGATCCTTCAGTGAGGAAAAGGTAAACATGCAGCTGCAAGGACATACATTGGGGAGTTATGCGTAACTGTCCATTTCTAATGTATGCAGTTGATAGAAAAGATCCAGAACCTGTGACTAGTGGCAATAAGGGGGAAGAGGACTAGGTGTGGTCCTGCTCTCTCCTTACAGAGCTGCTAAAGTAGGGGTTTCAAACACATGGCCTGTGGTCCACATGCAGCCTTTAAATCTACTGCCTGTGGCCCTCAATGATACTATTGTTACTGATATTTGCAGTGTCATTGTATGAAAAGGTTTCAGTTGTGTGGCCCTCAGGCTAATGTACTAGTCCGCATGTGGCCCTCCTGGTGATTTGAGTTCGAGACCCCCTGAAAGGATGGTGCTGGGCAATTGCTTCTCCAAGACCTTTCTCACAGGGGTGATGCCAGTGTATTTCCTCACTTCCCTCTTGTTTGTTGCTTCTGGGTGTTACTTGGAAGAGGGTTATGCCACCAGGATGTGGAGTGGTGGTGCAGTCTTTGTTTTCTCCATGCATGACTTGAGGAGAGGATGGCACTCTGCTTTGATCTGAAAGGGGCTTTGAGTATTACCACAAAATAAATGAAGCCAAGAGAGAGTGAGTGATAATACTGTGACTGAGGTTTGGTCCACCACTGTCAATTTATCTTTGCAGCTAAATCCATGTGCCTGAGTCCCTTTCTGGAATGGATGCGTCTGCTTGTTCAAGCAGCACAGTTCAGAGGTGTGTGTTTCTGGCTCCCTGCTGCTTCAGTAGATCAGTTCTGACCTGGACTGTGCTGCTTTTGTCATGTGTCTTATCTGCGGACATAGCTGGTCCCACAGAAGGAAGGTCTCCCACTGTCATCTGCATGTCCATGGAGTCCAAATAGAATGATCAGGAACAGCCAGCATGGATTCATCAAGGGCAAATTGTGCTTGACCAACCTGATTGCCTTCTATGATGAGATGACAGGATATGTGGACGCGTGACTAGCCATCAATATGATATACCTTGACTTTAGCAAAGCTTTTGATACGGTTTCCCACAGCATTCTTGTCAGCAAGTTAAGTGAGGATGGGTCGGATGAATGGACCGTAAGGCACACAGAAAGCTGGCAAGATCATCAGGCTCAGCGGGAAGGGATCAATGGCTCAATGTCTAGATGGCAACCAGTAACTAGTGGAGTGCTCCAGGGATTGGTCCTGGGGCTGGTTCTGTTTAACATCTTCATTAATGATCTGGATGATGGGACAGATTGCACACACAGTAAATTTGTGGATGACACCAACCTGGGAGGAATGGTAAATGTGCTGGAGGGCAGGGATAGGATTTAGGGAGACCTACACAAATTGGAGCATTGGATCAAACAAAATCTAATGAGGTTCAACAAGGAAAAGGGGAACATACTGCACTTAGGATGGAAAAATCCCATGTACTGTTACAGGCTGGGGACTGATCGGCTAAGAAGCAGCACTGTAGAAAAGAAGCTGGGTGTTATGGCAGATGGGAAGCTGCATATGAGTCAACAATGTGCTCTTATTGCCAAAAAGGCCAATGGCACTTTGGGCTGCATCAGTAGGAATGTTGCCAGTAGATCGAGGGATGTCATTATTCCCCTCTGTCCAGCTCTGGTGAGGCTGCATCTGGAATACTGTGTCCAGTTTTTGAATACTCTGTATAGAAAGGATGTTGACAAATTAAGAGTCCCGTGGAGGGCAATGAAAATGATTAGGGGGTTGGGGCACATGACTTATGAAGAGAGACTGAAGAAACTAGGTTTATTTAGTCTGCAGAAGAGAAGATGGGGTGATTTGATGGCAACCTTCAAATACTTGAAGGGGTGCCCCAAAGAGGAGGGAGCTAGGCTGTTCTCAGTAGTAAGAGAGGACAGAACAAGGAGCAGTGGTTTCAAGCTGCAGCTGGGGTGGTTGAAGTTGGATAGTAGGAAAACCTGTTGCACTAGGAGGTTGGTGAAGCATTGGAATGGGTACCTTGGGAGTTGGTGGAATCTCCATTTTTTGAAACACAAGGCCCGGTTCGACAAAACTCTGGTTGAGATGATTTAGTGGGAGTAGGCCTGCTTTTCACAGGGTTGGACTAGATGACCTCATGGGGTCCCTTCCAACACTATGATTCTATGATAGCCAGGCAGCTCACCTTACAGCATGGGTCTCAGACATATGGCCTGTGGGCCACATGAGACCCCTAAAGCTATTTCCTGCAGCCCACAACGACATGATTGTTACTGATATTTGCAATATTGTTGTATGAAAAGGTTTCAGTGGTGCAGCCCTTGGGCTAACATATTAGTCCTCATGCAGCCCTCATGGTGATTTGAGTTTGAGACCCCTGCCTTACAGCAACAGTTGTGGCTACAACCTGGCAGAGATGTTATATTCAGCTTTTACTGACAGCTTCCCTATGTTCTGAGTTTGACCTCCAGCTACTATGCATGCCTCAGACTCCTTAGGTGGTCTACAAAGGTGGTGTAACAAACAAGGACTCCCATGGCTCTTCAAAGACTAACAAATGTAATAATGGTATAAGCTGTTGTGGGCTAGAAGCCACTTTCTCAGAGCCATAGAGTCATAGAAACTGGAAGGACCATGAGAGGTCATTGAGTCCAGTGTCCTGCATTCATGGCAAGAGCATCTCTCTTATGAAGCAGGTTCTAGCCCATGAAAGCTTATACCTTAATAAATTTGCTACTCTTAAAGTGCCACAGGACTCCTTGTTTGTTTTGCTGAAACAGACTAACACGGCTACCCCTCTGAAGAAAGTAGAGTTGACCCAAGTATAGAAATTTGTTCTCACTGAGCCAACAGGGTTTGGATGTTTGACACAGAATGTAAAGATTTTGGAATCCTTGTGCATGACTCTCTGAAAATATCTACTCAGTCTGTACCAGGAGTTAGAACAATGTTGCTGACAATGTTAGAAAAGGGATAGATAGATTTGGAAAGGGGTAGATAAAACAGAAAATCTTTCTTTGAAGCAGCTGGTACTGCCTGCTGTCAGACACAGGGTACTGGATTAGATGGACAGCTGGTCTGATAGATCATGTGAGTTCCTCTAGTCCCATGGCTAAAATATGTGGTGCCCAAAACAGCCAAATGGCCCAGATGGAGGACATCCTTTATAAAAGTAAAGTAGAACCAATGACTGATATTTAGAAGTCTGGGTGGTAGGCCTTGTAACATTTATGGACAGGGCGGCACTAAGAGAACTCTGTGCTGAGGAAGGAATTGCAAATAGCTTACATGGAGAGCCCTCAGACTGAGTCTCCAGATGAAACCTAGCAGTGCAGTCGACTATGAAAGTTCTTGAATCCCAGCCCTCAGATTCAAGAGAATCCTGAGCACTGCCCTAAATGGGGGAGTAATGATGCATAGGGACTAACTGACTAGGCAGCAGTTCTGCAGAAAAGGACCTGTGGGTTGCAGTGGACAATAAGCTGGATGTGAGCCAACAGAGTGCCTGTATAGTCATAAGTTTTGAAGGGGTAGCTGTGTTAGTCTAGTTCAGCAAAACAAATAAAGAGTCCTGTGGCACTTAAAGACTTACAACTTTGTTTATCGCATGAGCTTTGTGGGAGAAAATCGCACTTCATCAGATGCTTTGAAGATGGGGGTGTTTACAGAATGGGTGGAAAATAAATGCAGAGAAGTGACTTGATACTCTGACTTACACTTCCCTGCATTTATTTTCTTTCCATTCTGGTAAGTTCCCCATCTTCAAAGCACCTGGCAAACTGGGATATTCTCCCAAAAAAGCTCATGAAATAAACAAATTAGTCTGTCTTTAAATGTGCTACAGGACCCCTTGTTTCTTATGGTCATAGAATCATATCATATCATAGAATCACAGAAACTGGAAGGGACCATGAGAGGTCACCAAGTCCAGTCCCCTGCACTCATGGCAGGACCAACTACCCTTTTAAAACATTCCTGACAGGTTTTTGTCTAACATATCTTAAAACTTCCAATGATGGAGATTCTACAACCTGCTTAAGAAACTTATTCCAGTGGTTAATACCCTGACAGTTAGTAATTTTTTCCTAATGTCCAATCTAAATCTCCCTTGCCATAATTTAAGCCCATTGCTTGTCCTATCACAGAGGCAGTTAAGGAGAACATTTTTTCCCCCTACTTGTGACAACCTTTTAGGTATCTGAAAACTGTTATCATGTCCCCTCTCAGTCTCTTTTCCAGACTAAACAACCCCAGGTCTTTTGATCTTCCCTTGTAAGTCAAGTGTTGCAGACCTTTAATCGTTCATGTTGCTCTTCTCTGGACCTTCTGCAATTTGTTCACATCTTTCCTGAAGTGTGGCGCCCAGAACTGGACACAATACTCCAGTTGAGGCCTAATCAGGGCAATGTAGAGTGGAAGAATTACTTCTTGTGTCTTACTTACAATACTCCTGATTATACATCACAGAATGGTGTTTGCTTTTTCTGCAACAGCATTACACTGTTGACTCATATTTAGGTTGTGGTCCACTATGCCACCCAGATCCCTTTCCGCAGGACTCCTTCCTAGGCAGTCATTGCCCATTTTGTATCTCTGCAATGGATTGTTCTTTCCTAAGTGGAGTACTTTGTATTTGTCTTTATTGAATTTCATTCTGTTTACCTCATGTCATTTCACCAGTTTGTCCAAATCATTTTGAAATGTAATCCTAGCCTCCAAAGAACTTGCAACCCCTCCCTGCTTGGTATCATTGGCAAACTTTATAAGTGTGCTCTCTATGCCATCATATAAACCATTGATGAAAATATTGAACAGAACTGGACCCAGAGCCAATCCCTGCAGTACCCTGCTCATTATGTCCTTCCAGTGTGACTGTGAACCGTTGATAACTACTCTCTGGGAGCAATTATCCACCCAGTTTTTCACCCATCTTATAGTAGCTCCATCCAGGTTGTACCTCCATAGTTTGTTAATGAGAAGGTGATGCAAGGCCATATCATAAACCTGCTAAATTCTAGATACACCACATTTACCATTTCTCCTCCACCCACAAGGCTTGTTACCCCATCATAGAAAGCTATCAGGTTGGTTTGACACGATTTGTTCTTGACAAATCCATGCTGACTGTCACTTAACACTTTATTCTCTTCTAGATGCTTGCTAATGGATTCCTTAATTATTTGCTCCATTATTTTTCTTGGTACAGAGGTTAAACTGACTGATCTATAATTCCCCATGTTGTCCTTATTTCCCTTTTTATAGATGGGCACTATATTTGCTTTGGTAAAGAAGACTAAGAACCTATGTAGCTGCATTAGTATCAGGGGTGTTGCTGGCACCTGGCACATGGGGCACATGCCCCGAGTCCTGGCACCAGTGCCCTGAATGTCCAGGGCACCCCCTCCTCTCCCAGCCCCAGCCCCAGCCAGGTATCCAGGTCCAGGCTGGCCATGGTGGTGCCTGCCTTTCCCAGATGGGTAGCTGGGACTGGGTTGCTGCGGCGGTGCCTGCCTCTCCTGGGCCAGGCCACCCACTGCAGCCACTGTCTCGCCTGGCCTCGTCCCTGGCCGAGGATCGGGGACCAGGCTGTCAGTGGCAGGAGCCCAGGGCCATGACTCCAGATTGGGCCAGGGGGTGGGGCCAGGCACCAGGGGTGGAGCCTGAGCCTGGGACTGAGGTTTTTCTCCATGGCAATGATGCTCCTGATTAGTAGGAGCATTGCCAGGAGATGGAGGGAAGTGATTATCCCCTCTGTTCAGCACTGGTGGAGCCACGTGTGGAGTACTGTGTCCAGTTTTGGCCGACCACTACAGAAAGCTTGTGGACAGGGCTGACCTTACCATGAGGCGAACTGAGGTGGTCGCCTCAGGTGCCAGACTGCGGGGGGCACCACTAGGACCCAGAATGTAGAAAATTTTGTCTGCTGCTGGTGCATATGTATTTCCTCTGCTCTAGATGCACAGAGATGGTAGAGTGCTGTGCTGGAGGAAGGAGGGCGCAAGAGATGTAACAGGTAGCCAGGAGAGAAGGGGAGAGGGAATAACAGAAAGCAGCAGGACTTGCAGGAAGAGAGAAGAGGAGGAAGAGCCCCTTATGTATGTCTCTAGCTCCCCCAGGTGCTGGGACTGGTTAACACCAGCTTCTCAGGGAGCTTCCTGATTCCTGCTGCTTCCCTGAACCCACTTGAGGAGAACAGGCAATCAACTGAAGTTGTAGAAGCCAGTTAGGCCACTAAGATGCTGGTATCTTCCCTCACTCCGGCCCTGCTACCAGCATGCTTATTTGTTCCCTTCAACTGAGTGTTGAGAGACACTATAACTGGCACAGAACAGTAGTTGTGAGTGAAAGAAGAAAACGCCCCTCTGGGGCAGCATTCAGAAAAAGCAAGCAAGCAAAGGAAGCTTTTCTATCTAAGCAGGAAGGAGCTCGTCTGAGATACACAAGCACGAATGTTCACGGTGAGCTTTCTAGCCCAAGTGAGGATATGAGTGGTGCAGACATTCTTGATCCTCCAGTTAGAGTGCAGGTGACCTGGCAGCCACTGCAGCACCCATATCTCCATCTCAGATGGATATAACCATGCACATTCCTGAAAAAAGGTGTAGATCAGAAAAGACTGTGGCAGAGGCACAAGAAACAGCTGCTGCTGAGTTTAGTTCCTTAAGTCTAGATGATCCAAGACTGCAGACCCACTGGAGCAGTAGCCTGAGGGACTTCTTTATACTGCATGAGCCACAGCAAGTGAAAAACGTATGTTCCCCAAAGACAATGAAAATAGATGTTTCCATCCAACACATTACTGGTGTGAAACCCCCAGTGGTGCCAAAGTGGAGAGCTCATGGCTTACGTACTCAAAAACCCAGAATGCCGCATACTGTTTTAGTGGCAAACTCTTCCAGTCTAATGTTCCAGCCACATTGGGTTCTACAGGAACAAAGGACTGGAAGAATCTGGCTAGAAATCTGGCATGCCATGAGAAGGCAGCAAATCACCAGTGAGCATTCCATAGATGGCAAAAGCTTGAGATGAGACTAAGGTTGAAGGCCACCACAGATGATCAGCATCAAGAGAAGACTGCCTCAGAGCCTCTCTTTAATGGCAAAATGTACTGAAAAGGCTCATTGCCATTGTGAGAATGCTTGCTACCCAAATCCTAGCACTGTGTGGCACTTCAGATCACCTGTATGTGCCAAATAGTGGAAACGTCCTTGAAATTGTGGAGTTGATGGCTGAGTTTGATGCTGGACTTGAGGAGCATCTAAGAAGAGTCACCACCCAAGAAATCTACATACACCACCACTACCTTGGAAAAACAATTCAAAATGAGATCATACAGTTATTGGCAACAAAAGTTAAACAGAAGATTGTAGCAGATCTGAAGTCAGCAACATATTGCTCTGTTATTCTGGACTGCACACCTGATATCAGCCATACAGAACAAATGACTTTAATGGTGTGTTTTGTAACAACAACAGAACCGAATGAAAATGTCCCTGCAATGGTGACGGTCAGAGAGCATTATCTAGAATTTATTGACATTGATGATACTATAGGAGCTGGTATGACAGATGTGCTTCTTAAAAAGCTGGAAGATATGGGAATTGTGAGAACTGACATGAGAAGTCAGGGCTATGATAATGGTGCCAACATGAGAGGAAAGAACAGAGGAGTGCAGACACAGATCCAAGAGTTAAACCCTTGAGCTTTTTTTGTCCCATGCAGTTCTCATTCATTGAACTTGGTGGTCATTGATGCAGCATCAGCTTCTAGTGAGGCTGCTGAATTTTTTAATGTACTTCAAAGCCCCTAAGTATTTTTCATTGCATCAACTCATCAGTGGCAAAGTTTGAAGCAACATCTGGGAACTTCCTCTCTGGCACTGAAACTGCTGAGTGCCACATGATGGATAAGTCATGTGGAGGCAAGAAAGCCTATCAAACATCGAATTGGGAAGACAGATGATGCCATAGTTGTCATTATGGAGGATAATGCTATGACAGGAACTGTTCATGGGAGAACAGTGGCAGAGGGAAATGAAATCACCAAAAACATACATAACTTCAAATTTCTGTGTGGCTTAGTGTTGTGGCATGACATACTGTTTGAAATAAATGTTGTAAGCAAGAGACTCCAAGGTGTTGACCTTGATATATCTGGAGCAACGGAACAACTGGACAAAGCAAAGTCATACCTACAGTCTTACCAGTCAGAAGTTGGCAGAAGAACTTCTCACTGAAGCCATTTTTCCAGCCATTCAAGAATATGAGTCACTGAAGAAGATGACATTTTGATTACAAGGCACGGGATAATCCCATAAGAGACCCCAAACAACAATTCAAAGTTGAATTCTTTAACTAGGTGCTAGATTGTGCAACACAGTCAGTTCAAGAATGTTTCATGCTGCTGAAGGAACACAAAACCATGATATTTTTTCCAAAACTCTTCATTATACCTGAAGAAGACCTACACCAGCAATGCAGGGCACTAGAGACAGTGTTGGCACATGATGACATGCAAGATATTGATGCAAGTCATTTGAGCGATGAACTGAAAGCCATTTCAAGATACATTTCAGCAGGATCAACTCCAAAGGCTGTTCTGGAATATATGTGTATTAATAAGATGACCACCCTCTTCCCAAATGTTTTTGTTGCTCTGTGCATACCTCTAACACTTCCTGTAACAGTTGCCAGTGGAGAATGCAGCGTCTCCAAGCTAAAGTTCATAAAAACACATCTGCACTCCACAATGACATAGGAGAGGCTGGTTGGCCTTGCAGCCATGTCAATAGAGCATGAGCTGGCCCAGACTGTGGATCTTCAGGAAGCAGTTCAGATCTTTACAACCAAGAAAGCACAGAAAGCACCACTTTGATTTTTCAAACAGATAAAAATGCCAATGTCTACTATGCAGACAAGAAAAGTTAAATTTGCTGTTCAGGCGTTTGAAAGTTACTTACAATTTTTGAACAAGGCATTTTTTGTTAGTTGTCCTTTTCTGGGGTAGGTAGCAGAGCAGTGGCATGAGAGGAGCAGAACAGGAAGAAGGCAGAATTGAGAACTTTCAGAGTTTTGGCCCAAGTGATGGGGCATGGGTGTGTCATTTAAGCTTCCCACCTCGATGCCAAAATCTTGTGGGCTGGCCCTGCATGTGATCAAAAATTGCAGGGAGAGTCCAGTGGCAGACAACAAAAACAACTGGAGGCTGGAGCACATGACTTATGAGGAGAGGCTGAGGGAACTGGGCTTGCTTAGTCGGCAGAAGAGAAAAATGAAGGGAGATTTGATAGCAGCTTTTAACTGCCTGAAGGGGGCTTCCAGGGAGGATGGACCTAGATTATTATCAGCCCTAGTCTACACTTCCTACATGTTTTGGTGACAATCAATGGGAGATATGCAAGGTACATAAAATATTTTGCACATCTCTCATCACCCACTTTCCTTCCCCTACACACTGCACTAAGGTAAACAGCAATACCATGTGTTCGCCTTAACACTACACCACTTCCAGGGCTGGAGTTATTATTGTGATCTCCAGAGTGATTGAGTGGTCTTGACAGGCCACTCAGTTGCACATGGATAAGCACACTGCCAGCGACGATTTTGCTGCTGTCAGTATAGACATAGCCTCTCTGGTGTTAAGCGACAGAATTAGGAGCATTTGTCTCAAGTCACAGTAGAGGAGGTCTAGTTTGGATATTAGGAATACCTTTCTCACTCACGTCTTCCAAATCTTCTCAGAAATGACTCTATCTCACAATGAGACTCAGCTGCACTTGCTAAATAACTATCTACAACAAGGTAGCTCGAGCTAGGTAGAGAGAACCAAGAAAAACCTGGGAGGAGTTAAAGGGAGTACTTACCTTACTCCCTGCTTGGTAGCAGTAAGGGGCTGAGGGACTGTAGTAGCTAACCCTCCTCAGGTAACCTTGGATGGAACATGAAGTCTGTGAGGGCCTTTGATGGGAGCCACTTACCTCTTGTGAGTGCCTCTTGATGACTCCGTGTAAACCTGAACTCACTCCTTCTCTGCTCCCAGCTCCCTGTGTTGACCATTAACCTCCTTAGGTCGATTTTCAGTGGCCCAGCCCTCCAGTCTAAAATGGCCGAACAAACCCTTTCCAGTGTAAAAGGTTAAAATTGGCCTATCACTGTGCCCTTCTTGGCATCTGCAGCCCTGCCTCTGAGCTGTTCATGGCTGCTTCTGTGCTAGGTTTAAGTTTGTGCCCGCCCTGGTATAGAAGAGAGCCTGCAGGGCTTTCTTGCTGGAGACTCTTAATTTTTAATGGTTCTCATTACCCCAGCTATCTAAACAGATGAGTCCTTCAACTCTGATCCCCTTCCTGGGTTAATGAAGTCCAGCAAAGGGTCACTCTCTGTAGGGTCTTCAGCATCATCACTGAGTCCTTTAAATTCCTGCCTGAAACTTCTCCCCTTCTTGGGGCTTGGACCACTCTGCCAGTGGCTGTTTGGTGGTGGGACCTAGGCCCACTCATATTCTGGATCCTGACCCAGCAAAGCAACTATATGCTTCTTCCTTTGATACTTGTTGCCACTATTCCCTGGGTCACTTCCCACAGAGCCCCTTCTTCCTCACCCCGACCTCAGTGCTAACAGTGTCAGCTCCTCTTCTGCCTTGTCAAATGCCAAGTGCCATCAGAGCCCATCTTTTAGTTCTCCCTGGAATACTAGCAAGAAGCAACCTTCCTTACTCCTCTGTTCCAGCCACAAACAGATCTGCTGTGGTTTTGGTGTTCCTTTTAACTGGGCCAGCTGTGCTTCTCACTTTTACTGCTCCTTTCCTGGAATAGGGTGTGGTAGGACTGCAAGGCCTCCAGCAGGGAGTCTCAGGGTTCACTGCATCTGTTCACAAGCCCGACTAAAGGTCACAAGGATCTGGCATCCAGGCTTTGATGCAATGTGCAGGATTTATTCTGCTAATATTCAAAGGAAAATGCCCTGCTATTCTGGGAGCACTGACCCATGGAGCACATTACTGCCAGGCTGTCTAGGCTGCACTGGCTTTCAGTTTATTTCCAGACGGCGTGAAGCCCCAATCAATCTGTGATGCACCACCTGGATGGGGATGTGACTCCTGCAGCGATGCTGTCCCTGGACTGAGAGCAGATGGACCATTTCTGCTATCAGCCTTCATATCTGAACAATGCTGGAGCTAGGAGTTCTTACTGGAGAACCTCCAGCTCTAGAATTTGCTCTCCCTTTCGGCTGAGTGAGTGCGTAGCTGCCTGGATACAATGCATGGCCCAGGTAAGCCTCACTCTGCAGGCAAGGGTTTGCTGGGATGGAATGGTAGCCAGAAGAGATAAATGTCTGTTAGGATTATGCATCCCCTCAATGGCTCCAGAGTACTGGAGCGTGCTGCTGTGGCTAACCCCAGAGTGGTGGATGAATGATACTTGGGTTTAGTTTGTACAAGTTTCTGAAGCAGTTTGGAACCAGTAGGGGGAAGTTGTTATATAAATGAATGAATTAGTTAATGTACATGAAGGGCTTTGAAGAAGGACTGCGCTGACCGTTGTTCTCTTGGAAGCTCATTAGCACTCTGAAAGTCATTCCCATCTGACAGCAGCTCAGTGGCTCATGAGAAATTTATCGATAAATTTCAAGTACCTATAGGACAGCTGTCCATATCATAAAAGCCCCAGCACAATTTATTAAGGGTCTCAGCTGAGACTGAGGCCTGAAGAAACAATGGACACTAAAGTCCCCTGGAAAGGTGGGACCTTCCCAGGCATGGGGAGATGGGGTAGCAGGCAGAAACCCTCAAAGGCTTTCGGCCCAATTTTTTTCATCTGTACTGAACGTACTTGAAGCATTATTATATGAAATGCTCCTTAACATTTTCTGCTTTGCTCTGTTTCTCCCACAGCGTGGAACATGATTTTCGGCAGCAGGAAGGCCGCTTCCAACAGGTGCTGAGCAACATTGAGACTGAGTCATGGCAAAGTTTGCCCACAATGTCCCGGGCCACTACACTGAGTCAGCAGGAAGTGTCCTCAGTGCCAAAGCTGCCTGCAAAACTGGACTCCAAAAAATCCAGACGCAAATGTTTCTGGTTCCTATGAGATGTGGTGCTGCCTGAGGCAGGATGAAATGTCACATCACCAACGCAAGAGGACATGCCTGAGGACCCACTGCCAAAGAGATGTTCCATTGCTGACACAGCAAGCACCCTGTTCCTTTCTCTCCTCGCTCTGAGGCTAGGCAGCACCAGCATTTATATTTTTAACTCTCTACAGCTGAACATACTGTGTAAATAATAGCAGAGGGAGGGGAACACCACTGTATTTAATGAGAAATCAATAAACTCTAGGGAGACACTATTTTCCTTATTACAGCTCTTGCCAGCATGTTTTTGTTCTTGAAAAGGTAACGATTGACTTAGAGAAACTGAAAGGGACCTTGAGAAGTCATCAAGTCCAGTCCCCTGCACTTGTGGCAGGACCAAGTACCCTCTTACACTATCCCTCACAGGTGCTTGTCTAACCCACTCTTAAACACTTCCAGTGAAGGAGATTCCACAATCTGCTTAGACAACTTATTCCAGTTGATAGTCACCCTGACAGTTAGGAATTTTTTCCTAATGTCCAACCAAACCTCCCTTGCTATAATTTAAAACCACTGCTTCTTGTCCTAACATCAGTGGTTAAGGAGAACAATTTTTCTCCCTCCTCCTTGTGATAACCTTTTAGGTACTTGAAAACTGTTATCATGGCCCCTCTAACTCTCCTCTTTTCCAGACTAAACAAATCCAGCTCTTTCAATCTTCCCTTATAAGTCAAACTTTGCAGACCTCTAATCATTCATGTTGCTCTTCTCTGGACTTTCTGCAATTTGTTCACATCTTTCCTGACGTGTGGTGCCCAGAATTGGACACAATACTCCAGCTGAGGCCTAATCAGGGCAGTGTAGAGTAGAAGAATTACTTCTTGTGTCTTACTTATTCCTGCTGTTTGGAGCATTTGAGGGTGTTAATGAAGAAGGCATAGAGATAACACTGCCTCCCTGCATCCTGGTGTCACTGCCATCATGGTAAACATGCCAAAAGCTGCCAGAGTCTTATCTATACCAGGGCTCCCTTCAGTTCAGTTGAACTGCTGGAAGCACCAGTGGGAATCTTTTGGTAGAAGGCAGGCTCAGTCTCTCTCTGTGATACCCTCTGATCTCCAAGTGGAGGCATCCATAGCATTCCCAATCTTTCAGCTCTGAGGTCAGGCTCCTGTTCTCCCTTCCCCACATCATGAAAAACACACTTCTGTGGCTCGGTTCCTCACAGAGCAGCCAACAACTGCCTTTCAGTTACTCCAGTTTAATCAAAAGTACCTGGAGTTTTTCACTTCCAAGCTCAGAGTTCTGTGGAAATTGATCCACGGTCTTATGCAAGACCCTGAACTTGTGCTTTATACAACGAAAAGTTGAGGGTCCAGGGGCCAACACCTGAGATCCTATACCAATAGTATATGCTGCATGAGGAGACCTGGTGAGACTGTAGGAAAGAGCCCTTCCTTGGTAGGGAAGTGGTCTGAGATGACCTTCCTTAACTTTGAGAAGTCTCTGACACTGAGACCCTGTGTGTGCAAATGGATCAGGGATTAACCTCTATAGAGCCTTGGATGCTATCAGACTTAGGGGACTTGGTTGTTTTCTTTTCCATCTTCCACCTTCTGAGTCAGACACCTACAGAGATCTAGCCCTGCCTGAGTTACAAGTTCCCTCAGCACAGTATCATTTCCATGGTGATCATCTATCCTACCCGCAGCCTGACTTGCTGGCCAGATGACAGGTTAGCTAAGTTATCTGAATTCTGCGTTAAGCTGCACCGTCTGAGAACCCTGATTTCTACATTTGTGTGCTGCAGGTATTAGTCAGACAGCTGCAGCTCCTGCTGATTCACAGCCACTGCCTTCAGGAGCAGATGGCTTTAAACAGTGCGAAATTGTCCCCATGTTATGTAAGCATCAGAACAATCTCTGAGAGGAGAAGCTCACCTTTGAGTTTGTTGGATCTGATGGCCAGGAAGGGGATACAACTATCATGAGAAAGGCAGACAGTGAAGACTGGAGGAAGCAGGTACACAGACAAGTACCAATGAGTGAGGCCCTGGGTTCTGGCCTGTTCAGAAACCTGAGACTCAGTTCATTCCCATTCCTCAGAATTCTACAGAACCTGTTATTGGAACAGCAAATCGTGTCTGGTGATGTGTACACCTGTTTGCTGTGAGCACAGCTGAGACTAGCCCAAATTGTTTCACACCAGGGGATTCTGAACCAGTTTTGATCACCTGTGACCTGCTACGTCTAATCGGAAGCACTATGGTATTGAGTCCAGGTTGGGAGGGGGAGCCAAATCTAAAAGTTATATTCTTCTTCCCCGTTGCAGCTGGCTGGTGGGGGAAGGAAGCTGAGGGCACCCTGGCTGCAGGATTCACTGACTAATTACAACAAGAAAGGAATTAGCAACTCAAATATTCCATCTTTTTTCAAGGTTGCCCATGAGAGAAGAAATTCAATGTCAGTTTAATGAGGGTCCCAGATCAAAGAGGGCTGGAAGCAGTCAGTGGGTGGTGTTGGTATGCTGAGCAGGCACAGAAAACGCTCCCAAGTTATCTGCACAGCACCAGCAAAATGTTGCTGTGCTCAGAAAAAGCAATTCTGAACTGCACAATGGGCAAGGAGAACAGGGAAGGAGAGGGCTCCAGGGAGCCTCCATAGTGCTGGGATAAGCACAAAGCTTTCTAAGGCTAGCAGGGAGGAATGGGGGTGGGCGGGGTGAGGCTTGGTTCCAAGAAGACCTTAGAATTCAATACCCTTTGAAGTCAAGAAGTCAAGGTCTCCTGCAGGGGGAGACTTGGGCTGAGCAGCAAGGAGAACATTTAGCTCACTGAAGAACACCTGAAGTCTCAGCACTGCAGATGTCCAAGACATGCTATGACCAATGCACTATTGGCAGCAACCCCAGCCTGGATAATTTCTGTGAGGAAAGAATCACAAAAGCAGCCAGGAAAAGATGGGATCCACTCTATGCTCACCTGAAACTGACTGAGAAGCTCAGCAGAGAATTTACATGCTTATGCTGGAACTGACATAACTGTAACCACCCACAAGCCCCCTGCCCTTTACCAATGACTGTCTCCTTGCTCACCCACCCTCAGTCTGCCTTGAGCCACACCAAGTCTAGCCTGATGACCTTAACCCAGCAGTGAGTATTTATTTTGGAACAAGTCATTCTTAGCCTTGGGGGTGGGGGGTGGGGTCAGAGCTTAGGGCTCTGGTGTGGGGTTAAGTTGCCCTAAACCTGTAGCTGCATGGTCTGTAGGTCCCAGTACTTCTGAAGGCCAGAGCTCTCTTTGGCCTGCAGGCCTTGTGAACAATTACTGTGTAAGCTTCCCCCGAGCAGTCTCTCTTTAAAAGCCGATGACTGGGCCATAGCTGGGAGGTTCTAGATACGTGGTGTCCCCTTCCACATCAGACAGCTGCTGACAGGGGCCCCGCTGGTGTCCATATTAGGATGCTTGTGAGCCTTGCTTCTGTTTTTCACACAGTAGCACTCACAAGGGATTTACCAGGCATGGCCAGTGCCTGGCTGTGGCACCTAAATCAGTTACAATCTCACTTCTACAAGTCCCCATAGCCAACAGATGCTTCACAAGGAAGTGGCATCCTTACCAAAATGATCATAGAATCATAGGGTTGGAAGGGACCCCACAAGGTCATCTAGTCCAACCCCCTGCCAAAAAAAGCAGGACCACTCCCATTAGATCATCCCAGTCAGGGTTTTGTCCAGCTGGGACTTGAACACCTCCAGAGATGGAGATTCCACCACCTCCCTAGGCAACTTATTCCAATGCTTCACCACTCGCCTAGTAAGGAAGTTTTTCCTAATATCCAGCCTGGACTGCCCCAGCTGTAACTTGAAGCCATTGCTTCTCGTTCTGCCCTCTGTTACTACCGAGAACAGTCGAGCTCCCTCCTCCTTGGAGCAACCCTTCAAGTAGTTGAAGGTTGCTATCAAATCCCCCCTCAGTCTTCTCTTCTGCAGGCTAAATAAGCCTAGTTCCTTCAGTCTTTCTTCATAGGGCTTGTGCTCCAGCCCTTTGATCATTTTGGTTGCCCTCCTCTGGACTCTCTCTAATTTGTCCATGTCCTTTTTGTAGTGGGGAGCCCAAAACTGGACACAGTATTCCAGATGTGGCCTCACTAGTGCAGAATAGAGGGGAATGATCACATCCCTCGATCTGCTGGTAACACTTCTTCTGATGCAGCCCAGTATGCCATTGGCCTTTTTGGCAGCAAGAGCACACTGCTGACTCATGTCCAGCTTCCCATCCACCATGACTCCCAGGTCCTTTTCTCCAGTGCTGCTATTTAGCTGATCACTCCCCAGCCTGTAGCAGTACATGGGGTTTTTTCGTCCCAAGTGCAGGATTTTACACTTATCAATTTGTTGTATTGTGCCCTGGATTAGCAAGTCAGATACCTGAATGAGGACAGCCATTTCTTAAGAGGTTGGGATGGGATGAGAGAGATCCAGGGGGTGCCTATGCCGCTGGTATCGTTAAGCAGGACAGCATGGGAAACAGGCACTCGGGTGTGCCTGGAAGCAAAATCAGGGCTATTGGGAGGCAGTGCAAACAGATGTTACCTGATGGCATGGGGAGCTGGGGCTCTGAAGGAAGGAGGAAGAAAGTGGCCACAGAGTTGTTCCCAGGGCTTTCTTCTCCCCATCCTCATCCGCCTCCCATTACAAACAGGATCAGTGATGCCGACAAGAAGTGTGGTTCAGTTTGGCTCTGGGCACAGAACTAGATTCCAAACACCCAAAGCATGCAAAGTGGCTGGAAATCTGACTCGCAACAAGAGGCTCTAGAAAGATGCTAAGTGTTGCCCACCCCCTTGGGAACAGCCAGTCATGAAGCAGTGCTCAGTCATGAAGCAGTGCTGTGCTTCTGGATAGAGCCAGGGAATACAGAGGCAGCATACATCTGATAAGCCAGGTTACGACCAGCAACCAGACAGCAGTTCTGAAACTCAGCACGTTCAAGTCTGGCCAAAGATTTCAGGGGAAACAGCTAGATCAGGATTTCTTTGTTCTGAAACTGGTCACCAAGCACAGTATCCTGTATTCCTCATTACTAGTAATATAAATCAGTGGTTCTCAACCTTTTCTGGGTCACGACACACTTGGTGGCATCTCACGATCTTACAGGACACACCAGTCACACTAAGCCATTTCCCTAGCTCTCTGTGACACACTTACTGCTATGTGGAGACACAGAAATGTGCCACGACACAGTGGTTGAGAACCACTAGTCTAAATCATGCATGTTGCCTCCTTACAGCTCTTTTTTGCCCTCACCTGCCTGTGAGAGCAAAACAAACAATCCAGATGCAATAGTGACAAAAATTGCCAGTATACTTATATCCCATGTCATCCCCACCAAGTCTCCTTCACTTGCTTGGATCTCACACTCGAAAATCTAAAAGCCCCTGTCACAGAGCTGGCAGATTCAGAGCAACAGTCTCCTTTCTTGCGCAAAAGTGCTGGGGAGAGCCTCATCTGAAAAGAAATGCTATGAACAAGCGAGGCCACACCCTGTCTGCCTCACTGGCAACACTGACACCATGGCTGAGGACAGAGCTGGAGACAGAGCAGGTTGCTACTACGCTCAGACAGGAGTATATAGGACTGAATCCACAACCAGTTGAGCAAGCAAAACCCCTTAGAGACCAGCAAGAGAGAGCGCTGGTGATCTTGAGATGGAAGAACCAACTCACTGCCAGGCCATCGAGAGCTCTGCTGAGAAACTGCCCAGCAGGTTACGCCAGGACAAGCAGAACATCCAAGCTGCAGAAGTGAAGTGGCTCTAGTGCAGGGAGTCTGGGCCTGCCACTTGCAAGAGGAGAGCCTCTCAAAAGAGGGGGATATCTCCAGATCTCTGCCTGATGAAACCGCAGGCTAGTTCACTCCCTGAGCCAGGCGGTCGGTCGGACTGAACTAGAAATGCTGTGAGTCTTATTACTTGCTACAGTGTCTCCCAGAATCCAGATGCTACTTGACAGGGATTGCATCAAAGCACTATAGTACCCTCAGTGTGTTTATACTGTCAGACATCCCACAAAGGGGCTGGCTGCTGCAACCTGAAAACACACAGACCTGAGCAGAGCCAGTTTCAGAACAGGGAAAGGAAGGAAGTCAGCAGGCTCAGAGAGCCAGGCAAGGCCCACTCTGCCACACCCCATCACTGTAGCTACACTTAGCCAACAAGAACAATGAACAAGAGGACAACACTGCACTTGGATCCCAGCAGGATCCCTCCAGGAAGATGAATGCTGAGCTTCAGTAGCTACTGTTCCTCTAACACTTGGTTTATGGCCATCCCCACTGAGGTCACACTGCCACAGAAGTGTCATTGACAGCAGGACACAGGCAGGCCCAGCAGTTTGCAGTTTGTGTAGCCCCTCTAGGTTAAGCTGCTTTGTGCCAGTTACTCCAGTTTCTCTGATTCACATTCAGCCCTGCTTTTTAATCCCTGTCTTGCTCCTATCCAGTAGGAATGACTTATCTTTAGCCAGTTCTTTCTTCATTCTGGAAATATCCCCTACCTCATGGGCACATCAGATCCACTCCACACATCAAGCCACCACGGGTCCATCTTGCCAGCTACCCCACCACTTACATGGTCAGGCCATTGCACCAAAGAGTCCAGCTGGGCCCTAACTCTGCTGTGTCAGCTGAGCTGGTGCTGTAACTAAGGTAGGGCAACCGGAGCAAAGCCCCAGGTGCTGAATTTTAGAGGGGACCTGGCCTGTGGGGAAGCTGGTCAGCAGGGAAAGTACCCTGCTGGGGACTCTGCCAGCAGAGAAGCTGGCCAGTGGGGAAGGTGCCCAGCTGGGGAAGCTGGCTGGCTGGCAGGGAAGGCATCCTGCTGGGGTCTCTGCCAGCCAGGGACTTCTGGCAGCGGCAGGGGCTGGATCCAGCTTCATGCCACCTCCTAGCGGCAGCTGGGGCTGTATCCAGCTCCCCGCCGATGACAGAGACCAGACTGAGCCCCAGGCCGGACTGGGCCTCAGGTCCGGGGAGGGCGAATCTGGGACTGCTTGCCCCAGATGCCAACCTATCTAGGTCTGGCCCTGAGCTGAGCACTGCTGTGCTTCAGGACAGCCTGTGAAAGCAAGAATCCCAGCCCAGGCCATGAGACTCAGACTGTCAGGGCTCCCACCAGCCATCTGTAGCTACAGCCCAGGCTGACGTCTAGGCAGGCAGGTGGGCATCAGGGCCTGAGCTGCCGCCTCAGAGCTGCAGAAAGGAGTCCTGGTAGCCCAAGCCTGCTGAGCCAGGCTGGGAGGCTTCTTTCCACAGGCTGTGGAGGCAGAGACTCCATGACTGCTGATGCCCTGAACGTGAGATTTAATCCTCTGTATTCTTGGCATGCAAATCTATGAGGTTATTCAGGCCCAGCGATTCCCGTTGTTCCTGGAAGGAGCCCAGCTTCCATCACCTGTCCTCAGCCTTGGGGTTGTCCCTGCAGCTCCACTACAAACAGAAGTAACCTCCCACTGTGGGATGAGGCCGAGACCTTCTGCCAGGACCTCAGAGTGGGTTGTCCCCTTGGCCCGGTATGCATTCCTGCTGTAAATTCCCCAGGTACCATGTTTGGCCTTAGGCTAATAATTTCTCTGTTTTACTTCTATCTAGAGCTTCATCCTGACCAAAAATAGGAGACTCTAATGAATAGCACTTGCCACTTATCGCCTAGCACACACTCTTACACTCATCAGAGCCCATTCAAGGACCAGGATCAAGAAGTAACCTGGCCAGTGAGTGCCCCAAGAACAGCACAGAGGAACTGGAAGAGAGGTACTCACTCTTAGGTCATGCTCCTGGTCCAGGACTATCACTCTGCGATTGACAGTGCGCAGCAGCCGCTCCAGAATCAGTTGCACATGCCCTTTCACCTTCCTCTGAAAGATAAGAAAAGAGTCGTGTCCAGATCCTGGCAGCATTACAGTGGTCTCACTGCTGGTATCACCAAGCACAGGGCAGAGAGGGAAGTCGGGTGGCAGTTACACTCATGAGCACATACTTCAGCACTTTAAAAGGGACCTCCCACAGTGATGGCAGCAGCAGGGCAGGCAGCTCAGGAGGGATCAGCCAGGTAACCCTACTCACATGCGTGAGGAGTGCTCAAAGCAACTCAGCCTACACTTGACAATGGGGAATAAGGCAGGAATTCTCTCCCACACCTTAGAGAAAGAGGTAGCTGCTCTCTCCCAGCTACTGTGTAGCCTTTTGCATCCAAAAAAGAATCTAAAACAATGGCCAGAGCGCATCAGACCAATGGTCCATCTAGTCTAGCACCCTGTCTCCGGCTGTGGCTGATGCCAGATGCTCCAATGGGAAGAGAAAGTTACTTGTCCTGCGCAAAAAAAACAAGGAGTCTGGTGGCACTTTTTAAAACTAATGACTTTATTTATCACATGAGCTTAGGTGGGAGAAAATCCCACTTGGTGAGATGCTCGAAGAATTGTCCTGTGCAGTAACTGAGGTTCTATGCGATGTGTGTCCCTATTTGAGCTCTGTTTGGATGAAAGCTCTTCGCCATTAGTACCCGTCAGATCGCATAGGCATACCATCCCTAACTCATGCAGTGTGCGAGAGGTATATGTAACGCTGTGCGCAAACAACCTACCCCCGTCCTTCTGTGCAGCAGAGCTTATGTTTTTGGCTCCAAAGCAGAAGGAAGGCAGGTGGGCAGTGGAGCACCCATAGGGAAACACATCAAAGAACCTCAGTTACAGCACAGGCAGTGGCATATCGAGGGTGTCTGCCACCCGGGGAACCAAGCCCACATTTGGGCCATCCCAGGCATCCCACACCATCCCATGCTTTCCAATCCCTTCACACGGCAGAAGGGGGTCTCTACCCCACCCTGAGGTGCCACAGGGAGGAGAAGACCTGTAGAGGCCAGGCCCCTGGGCCCCTCTGAGTGGTTGCAGGGGGGCACTGGGCTGGCCCCACACCAAGGTCAGATTAGAAGTGCCCTGGCCCAGGCTGCCAACTTTTTGGGCACCCTTGCCCTCCCCACACCTGAGCCAGACTGATGCTGGGGTGGCCACAGTCCCTGGCTCTGGAGGGTACCCGTTCAACACTGCAGGAAGGGCTGGGGCCAGAGACTGGCCTTTTTCCATTACTCTGCACAGCGTTCTAGCCCACCCTGACCCTGGCTAGCTGGTCTGGCCCAGGGAATGGGTGGGCTGGTATGTGGCTGCTGCCCTGCACGGCCTGGGGGCAGGCCATCCCAGCTGCTGGGGTGGACCACCCACAGGGTGAGTGGGCAGGCTGGAATGCTGTGCAAAGCACAGTGGAAGGAGGGTGGCCCCGGCCCCCCCCCCCCCCCCGCAGCATTGAAAGCGCCCCGTCCAGTGCCGAGGGCGAGGTTGCCTTGCCACCATTCTGGCCTGCTTGGGAGTACCAGGCGGCACCCCAAAAATGGACAGTCCAGGAAGGGCCCCATAATCCGTCCCTCATGCAAGGGCAGCCCGGTGCCCAGAAGACTGGCCCTCATCACCTGCTCCATCATGATGACACTGAGCACAGGGCGTTTCATCTCCTTCTTCTTCAGTGACATTCCTATGGGTGTGCCACTGTCAATGACTGGAAAGTAGTACCCCTTGTTGGAAGGCTGGGGCTTCAGAGTGACCTGTAAAGCTAGGAGCCCAGGATGGCCTAGGATAGTGTCCATTTCAGGGTCACACATAATTGCATAGTTCTAGGCAAAAGTGTCTGTTGAGGCATATGACAGTTTCACAAATGCCATCAATGGGGATATTATAAGAAATCCAATTAAAGCAGACAATGTACATGTCGAATGTGTTCTAACTGAGGTAGGAGGTATGTGGAACTCTTGATGTGTTACCAGCTACTCCATCAAGGGCTCAGTCCCTTGCTCATCCATAAACGTGATTTACGCCATCATGTGCCAGAAATGCCCCCCACACTTTATACATGGGACAAACAGGACAGTCTTTGCACAAAAGAATAAATGGGCACAAATCTGACATCAGAAATCACAATACTCAAAAACCAGAAGCTGAGCACTTTGATCTTCCTAATCACTCTGTTGATGATTTGTTAACAGCTGCGCTCAAGCAAATGGGCAACACATCAAGACTACAGTGAGAAACTGCAGAATTGGAATTGATATGCAAAATTGGCTGCGTGAAAGCAGAATTAACTTGACTGTGGATTCTTTTCCCATTACAACAGGTGACTTGACCTCACCTTCCCCTATGCACTGTTTCCCAGTGTTTGAATCTTAACAACAGCTTTGATTTGCTGTTACAGTATGACTTGATCCCATGACTTACACTTCCCTGCATTTATTTTCCTCCCATTCCGTAAGTTCCTCCATTAAAGCATCTGACAAAGTGGGATCTTCTCCCATGGAAGCTCATGCAATAAATAAATCTGTTAGTCTTTAAGTGCCACAGGACTCCTTGTTTGTTTTGCTAAACAGGTTATGAGTGTACTTGTTTTAAGATGAAGCTCTGATGAATTTTTAACCTGGTGTCTCTAAGATGGGGTATTAAAAGACTGTAACTGAGCAGATAAATATGTATTAACAACTAATAAAGTCCATGATGGGGTATCTGATAGGACACTGATCCATGAGCATTCAAGATCAGTTTCTTCCAGATTAAAGACCTATTATTCTTCCCACAGAGCTCCAGGGAACCCCATGAGTAGAAAACGTGGGTTTGTTAATACTGACCAAAACAAGTTATGGTGCATACCTGAATTTCTCAGTCATATAGTTCAGCTGGTGCACCACACAGCCAATCCTATTCCCCATACGCAGTACCCCAGTCCCAGCCTCCCTGCCTCCCAGCTAGGATGATGTCCCTCCATCCTTGGCTGCAGTCCTATCTCCGCCACGTCTAAGACACAATATAAGGTGAGTGGCTGAAGTGAGGAGTAGGTGAGTTTCTCCAAGTACTCAGTTTCCTTTCCTTTTTCCTCTGTTCTCCTGTACTTCCCACTTTCCCAAACGTGTGCTCACCAGTTCAGAGTCCTCCCTGCGCTGTCTTTCTTCTCCACTCTGATGTATTAGCCACTCTTCTGCTCTCTAGAACCAACAATATCATACAGAATTCAACCTTTTAATCAAGCTCAGAATCATATTCATTGTCATTTCACCTGAAGACATACAGTACAGGCAAGGCTGTGCTTCCCTGATATATCTTTTCCTCTTTGGGGGCAGATCTACACTTACGATGGCAAATTCACTACCAATAGGTGTTTCCAGATCGATAGAGCAGGTCAGTGGAAAACCATTCAAACAATCGGTAAGTCAACTGGGTAAGACTCCCCGCTGAAAAAGAGCAGCGCTGAACCGATGGGAGGCCATTACTGTAAACTCAGCATACTAAAGACCCTGCAGTGAGTAGGTGTTAAGAAGTCAAAGAGAGATACACAGGTTATTTTAAGTAACTTGCGTATGAACCTTCACCTGCTGCTGAAAACAGTGGTCAGTGTAGACCAGGGTGGGACATGTTTACAAAATGGGGCATGGCACCTTCTACTCTACAGAAAGGAATGCTGTCTAACTGTTAGGGATCTTGGGACAGCTCTCTGCATCAGTCTGGAAGGAAGTGATCAGATGACTGGTTTATGATCAGATGACTGGTTTTCTGGATGCAGGAAGAACCGTTGATGTGATATACCTTGATTTTAGCAAGGCTTTTGATACAGTTTCGCACAGCATTCTCACTGGCAAATTAAGGAAAGTATGGGTTGGATAGGTGGACTATAAGGTGGATAGAAAACTGGCTAGATCAATGGTTTCAGCGTGTAGGAATCAATGGTTCCATGTCTAGCTGGCAACCAGTCACGAGTGGTGTGCCCCAAGGGTCGGTCCTGGGGCCGGTTCTGTTCAACATTTTCATCAATGATCTAGATGATGGAATAGACTGCATTCTCAGTAAGTTTGCAGATGACACCAAGCTGGGGGGACCAGTAGACACGTTGGAGGGCAAGGACAGGATTCAGGGAGACCTAGATAAATTGGAACAGTGGGCCAATAGAAATCTTATGAGGTTCAATAAGGACAAGTGTAAAATCCTGCACGTGGGACGAAAAAACCCCATGCACTGCTACAGGCTGGGAAACATTCAGCTAAGTAGCAGCAGTGTAGAAAAGGACCTGGGGATCATGGTGGATGGGAAGCTAGATATGAGTCAGCAGTGTGCTCTTGCGGCCAAAAAGGCCAATGGCATACTGGACTGCATCAAAAGAAGTATTACCAGCAGATCAAGGGATGTGATCATTCCCCTCTATTCTGCACTGGTAAGGCCACATCTAGAATACTGTGTTCAGTTTTAGGCTCCCCACTACAAAAAGGACATGGACATGCTAGAGAGAGTTCAGAGGAGGGCAACCAAAATGATTAAAGGGCTGGAGCACAAGCCCTATGAGGAAAGACTGGAAGCATTAGGCTTATTTAGTCTGCAGAAGAGAAGATTGAGGGGGGATTTGATAGCAACCTTCAACTACTTGAAGGGATGCTCTAAGGAAGATGGAGATCAACTGTTCTTGGTAACAACAGAGGACAGAACAAGGAGCAATGGTCTCAAGTTGCAGTTAGGGAGGTCGAGGCTGGATATTAGAAAAAACTTTTTTACTAGGAGAGTGGTGAAGCCTTGGAATGAGCTGCCAAGGGAGGTGGTGAAATCTCCATCTTTGGAGGTGTTTAAGGCCCGGCTGGACAAAACCATGACTGGGATGGTTTAAGTGGGAGTGGTCCTGCCTCTGGCAGGGGGTTGGACTAGATGACCTATGAGGTCCCTTCCAACCCTAGGATTCCATGATTCTAAGTGGGTAAGCCTCTCACATGCTCCCCACTGAGTTCCCAATAACCTTCTGAAGGTGGGAAATATTACCACCCCTGCTTTGCTCATCTCTGTGTCTGCCAGGAGACCAGGTGTATTTAGAAGAAAGCTGGGACTCATCAGAGTTAGGCCTTGTCCCCTCATTGTACCTCAAGTTCTGAAGGACTAACTGAAATAGGACAGAAGCAGAGTGAACCGCAGCTGCCTATGAGGCAGGTGTGAAGGCCTTGATGCCACAAGGAGGTGGGGAAAGGAATGCTCAAACCCAGAACATAATATGCAGGACATGCAGGCTTCTGAGAGAGAAACTCTCATGATGAAGGGCAGATTGATGAAGAGCAAATTGATGAGCTATGTGAAGTGAGTCAATTGTGAACCATTTTTGGTGAGAGATTTTTAAGGCTCAGCTTGACAAAGCCCTGGCCAGGATGATTTAGTCAGGGTGGGTCCTGCTTTGAACAGAGGGTTCGACTAGATGACTCCTGCGGTTCCTTCCAACCCTTATTTTCTATAGTTCTATGATTCATCAATCTGCCAGTTAGGACTCCTGCATTTTACTCCCAGCAATGGATTCATACCTGGCTTAAAGTACTCGCTGGCACTGCAGAAATGGCTTATAGAATGTTCTAAGGAGTGCCTTGAGCAAAGGGATGTACCATGTACCTGGAAGTGATGTACTATGGGAGCCTTGGAAAGTTTCAAATGAAGGGGCAAGAACTGGAGGCATCAGAGTGTGTAGTCGTGTTCGTTGAATCATAGCTGCTTTTGTCTAGTTGTCAAAGGTAAAAAGTTCAGAAGCAAGTTTGATGGATGTGACATATTAATGGTGCTGGTGGGTGGCAGCTTGAGACCCCTCAGCTCCCAGTTTTGCTAACATCACTGATGTTGACTTGGGCAAGGCTCAGATATTGCAGCACCCAGTGCAAGAGGCAGCTCTCTCTCTGTGCCAAGACTGAAAAGGACAAAACTGACCGCAATCCTTAAAGACAACATCTCCAATTGACTCACAGAGAGCTACTCTGGAGAACAAAGCCTACAAGAAGAAGGGAAGATGGGAGGGATTAGCAAGGAGTGCTAACTCTCCGAAGTCAGAACATGTAGAGATAAAGTGAGAAAGGTGAAATGTCAAGCAGAGCTGGCCTTGCGAAGGGAATTAAAACCAGTAGTAAAAGATTCTTTGCCATATAAATAGGAAGAAAACAAAAAAGAAGTGGGGCCACTAAAAACTGAGGATGGCGTATAGGTCAAGGGTAATCTAAGCATCTGAGTACTTTACCTCTGTTTTTAATGAGTCTGATGATGAGCTTGGGGATGCAGGTAGGGTAGCTAACGGGAATGAGGATGGGGAAGTGGAAATCACCATATGCAAAGTAGAAGCCAAACTCAGTAGGGGCCCCGGATAATCTCCATCTGAGGATATTAAAGGAACTGACACAAGAAATTGCCAACTCATTAAAAAGAATTTTTAATGGATCTGTAAACTTGGGGGTTGTACTGTATGACTGGAGAACTGATGAAGAGGTTACTTACCTGTAACCGGTGTTCTTCGAGAGGTGTGCTCCTGGCCATTCCACCTTAGGTGTCTGCACGCCACGTGCACAGCTCGCCGGAAACTTTTCCCTTAGAGTACCCATAGGGTCGGCTGCAGCGCCCCCTGGAGTGGCGCCGCCGCCACTGCCTATATAAGCCCAGCCGACCCTGCCCCTCCTCAGTTCCTTCTACCCTACTTGTCTGAGGGGAGGTGGGAGGGTTTGGAATGGCCAGGAGCACACCTCTCGAAGAACACCGGTTACAGGTAAGTAACCTCTTCTTCTTCTTCGAGTGCTGCTCCTGTCCATTCCACCTTAGGTGACTAGCTAGCCTTACCTCGGAGGTGGGAGACATCATAGAGAAACCGTTTGCAGCACTGCTCTCCCCACCGCTGCGTCCTGCTGCGCCTGATGGGTGATGGCGTAGTGCTGTGCGAAGGTGTGGGGGGAAGACCACGTCGCCGCTCTGCAAATATCTGCGACAGGTATCCCTGCAAGGAAGGCCGCCGAGGCCGCCTGCGCCCGGGTTGAGTGGGCCGTCGCCCTTGGAAGGGGCCTGCCCCGCAACCGGTAGCACTCTCTGATGCAGTCCTTAATCCAGGCCGCGATCCGTTGAGTGGAAACAGGCTGGCCTTTTTTGTGGTTCGCCACCGCCACAAAGAGCTGCGGGGACTTGCGGAACGGCCTTGTACGCTCTATGTAAAAAGACAGTGCCCTGCGTACGTCCAAAGAATGGAGGGCCCTATCTGTCTCTGACATGTGAGGCTTGGGGTAAAACACCGGCAGGCAAATGTCCTGGTTCAAGTGGAAGTGAGACACTACCTTGGGCCTAAAAGCCGGGTGAGGACGGAGTTGCACTTTGTCCTTAAAAAACAAGGTGTACGGAGGGTCCGCTACCAGCGCCCGCAGTTCCGACACCCGCCGAGCGGACGTGATAGCCACGAGGAAAAGCAACCTTCCACGACAGATACAACAGGGAACAGGTCGCCAGGGGTTCGAAAGGGGCTCTGGTAAGAGTCTGCAAAACCACATTGAGGTCCCACTGCGCTGTAGGTGGCTTCGGCGCTGGGTACACCCGTGAGAGGCCAGCTAAAAACCTCTTGACCATAGGGACGGTGAAGAGAGAGCCATTCCCCAAGTCGCGGCGGAAAGCCGCAATTGCCACTAAGTGGACCTTTATGGACGAGATCGACAACCCCCTTGACTTCAGGTGCCACAAATAGTCCAAAATGGTGTGCACTGCGACCTGTGCCGGGTCCAGCCCGCGCCCGGTAGTCCAGAGCACGAACCTGGTCCATTTAGCCCCATAGGTGGCCCTTGTGGAGGGTTTTCTGCTGCCCCGCAGGACCTCCCGCACGGGCGAAGAACACAGTTGCTCACTAGCCGTTAGCCATGGAGGTACCACGCGTGGAGGTGCAGGGCTTCCAGGTTGGGGTGCAGGAGGCGACCGTCGTCCTGGGACAGCAAGTCCGGTCTCAGGGGCAGGCGGATCGGGTCGTGTTGGGCGCAGCGCAGTAGGGTCGAGAACCAGTGCTGCCGCGGCCACGCCGGGGCAATTAAGATGACCCTCGCCTTGTCCTCCTTCACCTTGCACAGGACCCTGGGCACTAGGGGGACTGGGGGAAAGGCGTATAACAACCCCGCCTGACCCCAGTGGAAGTGGAAGGCGTCCCCCAACGACCCGGGGCTGTGCCCTTGGAAGGAGCAGAAAACCGGGCACTTGTTGTTCTTCTCCGAGGCAAAGAGGTCGAGACGGGGAACCCCCCACCTCCGGAAAATGGACCGCGCCACCTCCGGGTGGAGAGCCCACTCGTGGGTCAGGAACTTCCGGCTCAACTCGTCCGCCAGAGCATTCCTGAGCCCCGGTATGTACGAGGCCAGCGGACGGATCTGGTGGAGAATGCAAAACTCCCATAGGCAAATGGCCTCCTGGCATAATTGGCGGGAGTGGGTGCCCCCTTGCTTGTTTATGTAAAACATCGCGGTTGTATTGTCCGTCCGCACTAACACTGAGCGGCCCCGAAGGCGGTCCCGAAACGCCTCGCATGCTAGGCGAACCGCCCTCAGCTCTTTGATGTTGATGTGTAGTCGAGAGTCGTCCCGCGACCACCGGCCTTGCGTCTTGAGGCCGTTGAGGTGCGTACCCCAGCCGATGTCCGAAGCGTCGGTTGTCAGGTGGAGTGACGGCTGAGGGGGGCGGAACGGGACCCCCGAACAGAGGTTGGGTTCGCAACCCCACCAACGTAGAGTCCTGAGCACCGACTCCGGCACCGTCACCATCAGGTCCACATCGTCCATGCTCGGACGGAACACCCCGGCCAGCCACAGTTGGAGCGGCCGCATACGCAGGCGGGCATGGGGAACCACATACGTACATGCTGCCATGAGGCCTAAGAGGCGAAGGCATTCCTGGGCGCTGACCATCGGGAAGCTGGTCAACATGTCCACCTGCCCTTTGATGGCCTGAAACCGGGCGTAGGGGAGGCTCGCCTTCGATGATCTCGAATCGAGAACCGCCCCGATGAACTCGATCCGCTGTGCCAGGACAAGGACCGACTTTTGCAGGTTCACGAGCAGTCCCAGCCGGCTGAACACGGACTGGGTCAAACGCAGGTGGGCCTGCACCTCCTGTCGAGATCGACCCACGATCAGCCAGTCGTCCAGGTAGGGGAACAGGGAAACCCCTTGTTTCCGGAGGAACGCTGCTACTACCGCGAGGCACTTTGTAAAAACCCGCGGGGCCGCAGACAGGCCGAAGGGAAGTACTGTGAACTGCAGGTGGGCCTGGCCCAGCGTGAAACGCAGAAACCTTCTGTGGCAGGGCTTGATGGCGATATGAAAATATGCGTCCTGCAGATCGAGGGCGGCGTACCAATCGCCCGGATCCAGAGACGGAAGTATGGAGGCTAGGGAAACCATCCGGAACTTGATCTTGCGGAGGTGCCGGTTGAGGCCCCGCAAGTCCAAAATGGGGCGTAGGCCCCCTTTCGCCTTGGGAATCAAGAAGTACCGGGAATAGAAACCCTTCCCCATGTCCTCTGGGGGCACCCATTCCACCGCTCCTTTTTGAAGGAGGGTCTGCAACTCCTCTTGCAATATCTGTTGGTGGGCCTGATCCCGCAGGGAACCACACAACACAGGGCGGCGCCGCCGGGGTAACGAAGAAAATTGGAGGGAATAGCCCTCCTGAATTGTTTTGAGCACCCAGCGGTCGTTCGTGATCTGGTGCCATTCCTGTGCGAACCGGTGCAGCCTGTCGAGGAACATGGGCGTTTCTGGATCCTTGGGAGGTGGTACGGCGCGCTCGATGCGGATGTCAAAAGGTTTTCTTCTGAGTGGTCTGCTGACGGGGACCCCCTTGGTTGTTGGGCCGGCGGCCCGAAGGCCGACGAAACGAACGTCCCCTTTGCCCTTCGTCCTCCCGACGTTGGCGGAAAGGCCTGGTCTGAGGGGGAGGCTTAAAGGGCTTCCTCTGGATGGCGGGTGTGTGGAGGCCTAAGGACTTGATCAAAGCCCTTGAGTCTTTTAAAGTCTGCAACCGACTGTCTGTCTGTTGCGAAAACAGGTCTGGGCCTTCGAACGGCAAGTCTTGTAAGGTGACCTGCACCTCCTGGGGAAGGCCCGAGGCCTGCAGCCACGAGCTACGCCTCATAGACACACCGGAGGCCATGGAACGGGCCGCCGCATCCGCCGCGTCCAAGGCCGACTGTAGCAAGGCCTTAGACACGACCTTGCCTTCCTTGATCGAGGCCGACAAGGCCGCCGCCGAGTCCTGCCCCACTGAGTCCGCGAAACGCTCCATAGCCGACCAAGCATTAAACATATATCAGCTTAGGATAGCCTGCTGATTGGCTATCCGCAGTTGCAAGCCCCCCGTGGAGTAGACCTTTCTCCCGAACAGGTCCAGCTTTTTGGCGTCTTTGGACTTCGGAGTCGAGGCCGGGCGACCCTGCCGCTCTCTTTCGTTAGCCGCGGCCACCACAAGGGAGCTAGGAGCGGGGTGGGAATAAAAATGTTCGTAGCCCTTGGAGGGCACAAAGTACTTCCGCTCAGCCCTCTTGGCCGTAGGGGGAATGGAGGCTGGCGCATGCCACAGGGCCTTGGTGGTGTTTTGAATGGTCTTTATGAATGGCAGAGCCACTCTGCCCGGGCCCTCAGGAAGCAGGATGTCGACCATGGGGTCGGCCTCCTCCACGATCTCCTCAGCCTGGAGGCCTAGCCCGGAGGCCACGCGCCTAAGGAGTTCCTGGTGGGCCCGAGCATCGTCCGGGATGCCCACCGGTTTAGCCCCTGCCACCGCCTCATCGGGTGGCGACGAAGAGGACTCTTCGAAATCCGGAGCCTCGGATAGCGCCCGCGACCGGGTACTCTGGCCGGCGCTGGTGATGCTCGCCCTGTCTTGCTCGTCCCGAGGAGATTCCACCTCGGACATCGCCTCGGTGCCGGGTGGGGCCCCCAAAGCCACAGACGGGGGAAGGCTGGTCCCAGAGGGGGGGATAAGGGGCCCCGCGCCGAAAGGCTGCCCTTGTTGGGCAGCCCACGGAGTCCAAAAGGGCCATTGAGTCGGCTGCCACGCTGCCCACGGCGGCTGGGCTGGCGGTGCCATAAAGGCTGGCGGTGCCGCGAAAGGTTGCGGTGCCGAGGCGCCTCCCATCGCCGGCGAGCGAGGCGGTGCCGGGTCCTCAACCGAGCTCGAGCGGCTGGAGCGAGGCGACCATGGCGGTGCCGAGGCCGACGGTACCGGGGCCCAGCGCCCGCTATCGCCTCTAGGCGCCGTCAATGACGCGCGGTGCCGGGGAACACTGGGAGACCTGCTCCTCGGCGCCGATGACGACGGTGCCGCTGGCTGTCGGTGCCGCTGCTCGGGAGCCGGTGCCGTGGACCTGCCACGAGCCGACAGGGGAGTTGGTTTGCCCCGCAACGGTGCCGGTCTCAGTGCCGCTCTCTCCATCGGCTCTGTCAGAATCGCCGGTGCCGCACGAGTCCCCCCCTTTGATGGTACCGGTGTCGGCAGCGTGGAGTGACTCGATAGAGCCTGTACCACTGCAAACGCCTCCGGTGTAGCCGGTAGGGATAAGTCCACACCCAGAATGTCTCTGGTTGGGGAAGGGGAGGACACCGGGCTAAAACGGAGTTCAGAGGGCTCAGGTGCCTCCGGAGATAGGGAGATAGGCTGGCTCGCACGGCTCTGGCCATTGTCCCTCCCTCTTTTCGCCATTTTAGGCGAGGTCTCCTTGTCCGCCCGCCTCTTCCTGGGCGGTGCCGGAGACGCCGAACGGCGCCGCGACCCGCGCGGCTTGCCGTGGCTGGGCTTCGGTACCGATGCCGGTGCCGATGAAGCCGGCGCGCTCTGCACTGACGGCGCCGTACTGGAGCCGGAGTCCGTGGGTGCCGGGCAGAGAGCTTCCTCCATCATGTGGAGCTTCAGGCGCTGAACACGGTCCTTTTGGGTCCGAGGCTTGAAGCTCCGGCAATGTTTGCAGCGCTCTACTAGATGGGCCTCTCCTAGGCAGAAAAGGCACTTGTTGTGCGGGTCATCGAGCGGCATCGGTTTCCCGCACTGGCTGCATGTTTTAAAACCAGGCATAGCCCAGCCCCGGGCCCGGGGAGGGCTCCCACAAACGTAACTAACAGTCCAACACAATAAACTAAATAACAAAAAGAATAAAAAGAATAAACCAAACGAAAGGGACTGGATAAGTCCAGACGGGTACTCCGCGGCCACGTGCTGTCGCTCGAGGCCAGGGATGTTCCAGCGACCGACAGGGCGGTAAGAAGGAACTGAGGAGAGGCAGGGTCGGCTGGGCTTATATAGGCAGTGGCGGCGGCGCCACTCCAGGGGGCGCTGCAGCCGACCCTATGGGTACTCTAAGGGAAAAGTTTCCGGCGAGCTGTGCACGTGGCGTGCAGACACCTAAGGTGGAATGGACAGGAGCAGCACTCGAAGAAGAAAATATAGTTCCTATTTTCTAGAAATGGAACAAAAGTGATCCGGTACCTATAGGCCTTTTAGTTTAACCTCGGTAGTGTGCAAGGTCCTGGAGAAAATTTTGAAACAGAAAGTACTAAAAGAAATGGAGGATAACAGTAACTGGGATGAATTACAACATGGCTTTACAAAAGGTACACCGTGCCAGAACAACCTGATCTCCTTTTTTAAGAAAACAGATTTTTGGGATAAAGGGAATGAGGTAGACTTAATTTATGTAGATTTCAGCAAGGTATTTGATACAGTTCCAAAAAGGGAATTATTAGTTAAGCTACAAAAGATGGGGATTAATATGAAAATAGAAAGGTGGATAAGGAACTGGTTAAAGGGGAGACTACAGTGGCTCATACTGAAGGGTGAACTGTCAAGCTGCAGGGAGGTTAGTAGTGGAGTTCCTCAGTGATCAGTCTTGGGACTGATCTTAATCAACCTTTTTGTTACTGACCATGGCACAAAAAGTGAGAATATGCGAATTAAGTCTGCAGGTGACACCAAGCTGGGGGATATTGCCAGTACAGAGAAGGATTGGGATATCATACAGAATGATCTGGATGAACTTGTAAACTTATGTATTAAGAACAGGATGAAATTTAATAACCGAGAGTACAAGGTCATGCATCTAGGGACAGATAAGAATTTTTCGTATAATTGGGGCACGCATCAGTTGGAATTGATGGAGGAGGAAAAGGACCTGGGAGTAGTGGTTGATCACAGGATGACCATGAGCCACCAATGTGATGTGGCTGTGAAAAAACTGAATGTAGTACTAGGAGGCATCAGGTGAGATATTTCCAGTAGAGAGAGGGAGGTGTTAGTACCATTACAAAAGGTGCTGGTGAGACCATATCTGGAACATTGTGCACAGTTCTGGTCCCCCTTGTTTAAGATGAACTCAAACTGGAACAGGTGTAGGGAAGGGCTACAAAGATGATCTATGGAATGGAAAACCTGACATGAGAAGAGACTGACGGAGCTTGGCTTGTTTAGTCTAACCAAAAGAAGGTTGAAGAGAGATATAATTGCTCTCCATAAATACATCAGAGGGATAAACACTAGGGAGGGAGAGAAATTATTTGAGTACAGCACCAATGTAGATACCAGAACAAATGGATACAAACTGTTCATCAGGAAATTTAGGCTTGAAATTAGACACAGGTTTCTAACCACCAGAGGAGTAAAGTTCTGGAATAGCCTTCCAAGAGGAGCTGTGTGGGCAAAAAACATATCTGCCTTCAAAACTGAGCTCAATACATTTATGGAGGGGACAGTATGATGGTACAGCCTGCTTTGACAATAGACTGAGTTTTGACCACTGGTGTTGCATATGCCAGTGGCCTGGGAAGGGAGATTGTATGGGGTGGGTTCTGAGTTATTATAGAAAATTTTTTCTGGGGTGACTGGTAAGACTTCCCCACCTGCTCAGGATTTAACTGATTGCTGTATTTGGGTTTGGAAAGGAAATTTCCACCTGGGCATATTGGCTAGAGCTCTGAGGGGGTAGGGGGGTCCACCTTCCACCGTAGAGTGGGACATGGCTCACTTGCTGGTTGATTCTCTGCAGGGCCTTCCTTAGAGTAGGAAGACTGGGGCGGCCACCCAGGTCCCCATGTTTTGGGGGGCCCTGCAGGGCTGCACCACTGCCCCCCCATGCCGGGGACTGGGTGAGTGGCCAATAGGGCAACCCGGTTCGATGCTGCCAGTCTGCTCCCCACCCCGCCCAGCCCATGTGCGCTGCTCTGGGCTCTATGCTGGAGCAGCGGGGAGCAGGCGGGAGGCAGTGCAGAGCCAGAATCACTACCCCCCTGGCCATGCTGCCTCCTGCCACCTCCCCACTGCTTTGGCACAGAGCAAAGAGCAGCGCATGTGGCCTGGGGTTGCGAGGGTGGGGGGAAGACTGGCAGCACTGAACCAAGCCGCCCTTTTGGCCCCTTGCCTGGGCCCCGGCATGGGTGGGGCCACGCAGGGGTCTGCCTCCCCCCTGGGCCAGCCGGCCCCATCCCCCAGTGCATGGGGCAGGGGTTGAGGGGGATCTCACAGAGGGCACTTTGCCCAGGGCCCCGCCCCTCCCAGGGACAGCCCTGATTCTCTGTATCTTAAAAGTTTTAAAATCATGATTTAAACTTTTAAGGACTTCAATAACTCAGTCACAGGATATAGGTTTATTGTGGGAGTAGATGGGTGAGATTTTGTGGCCTGCATTATGCAGGAAATCAGACTAGATGATCATACTGATCCCTTCTGACCTTAGTGCCTATGAATCTATTATCTCCTTCTCAGAGAGACTCTGAACTCTACCCTGGCCTCTGCTACAGGCTTCATGTGACAAGTTTGGGTAAGTCCCTTCACCTGTCCGGACCAGGGGGTAAGAACACTTTGTTTCTCTCCACCTTTGCCTGTCTTGTCTATTTAGACTGGCAACTCTCTAGGTCCAAGACAGACACCTGTTATATGTCTATAAAGGAGTCAGCTAATGGATGACTTCAACTGGAACTCTGAGATACAACAAATGAATAAGAACAAAAGTAATGACTTCATTTGCTCTGTCTTGTGATGTACATAGGTTGGGCAACTTCCCCTTGGCTTAGTATGCAGAGAGAAAGGCCAGCACACCATTGACAAACTTTCCCACCAGGGCTCCATAAGACTTGGGGCTTTCTGGTTCCTTAGGAGCTCCCCACTGCCCCAGACCAGGGCCAGGGCATGCAGGTCTGGTCAGGAATTATAGGGCTGCTCTATGATATTTGCCACTCAGCACTGTAGTGACAGCTGTGGCTTGGCCCATCAAATTATGATAATTTGACTTAGCTAGAATTGCTACGGTTTCTTCTCTGAGGGCTTTAGGTGCTCCATCTTATTTAATTGGAAAGTGCCTGGAACATTTGGCTAGTTACACAAAAGCCCAACAACCCTGGCTATGCCCCCTGACTCTTTCCCCCTATGTTTGTAAAGGGAGAGGAATGCCAGCCACAGCCCTGATGTATGCCCCCATAAAGGAACTCTTTACTCAAACCCATTTAACCACATGATGCCAACACCATGGCTGGATAGGGTTGACCAGCTGGTGCTTAGGGTAATGGGGCTCTTACCTTCTGGGCTTTGTACAGCACCTCCAGGATATTGCTGAGAAGCTCAATGCAAGCCTCCTCCTCCTCTCCTTTCTCAATCAGCTCCTGGAGGATGGGGACTGTTGTATGCAGCAGCATCTCTCGACACTCTGCACAGACAGACAGACAGATAGAGCTATTAGTTGCGGGTGGGAAGGGGCAAACACAGATACCTTTCAGTCCTGGGAAGGGAGTGAGATAGAGAAGTGTGGGTGTTCAGGCTTGAGTTGGAGCCCAGGGCCTGTGACCCATCACCCTTGTGGGGTCCCAGAGTCTGAGCCCAAACATCTATAGCCCAAGTCCCATGAGCTCCAAGTTAGCTGACATGGGCCAGCCATGATTGTTGAATTGCATTACAGGCACATGTAAATCATGGAGAACCCATCACACTGCCAGGTAAGCTGTTCTGGTGTTAACTGCCCTCAAGGTTAATAATGGACCCCTTATTTCCATTCTGAATTTGTCTGTTGTCAGCTTACAACACTGGACCTTGTTCTTCAGTTGTTTGTGTGGTCTTTTGGATTACCATTGATCTGTCTGGTTCCCTCTGATCTCAATTCTCTTCCAATAAAGATTCTATATGGCATCTGAGTATGCTTCCTCTCATTACTGGATTGTAATTCACCAAAAATACAATAGTTTGCTAGATTAAAAAGCCCTCTTCTATCAGAAGTCTTCTCCTCATCTAAGTACTTACAGACCTTGATCAAGTCACCTCTTTTTTCTTCTTGGATAAATTAAGTAGGCCAAGTCTCTTCAGTTTCAGTAAGAGGTGACACTTCAAATCCCATCCTAATAATCTATGATTCCCATAGCTCTTTTCTGAGTTAAGTGTGGGCACCAGAACAGGACCCCAGAAATGGTCTCACTCCTGTAAGGAAGTACTCTGAGTAAACTGTGTCCCAACATCAGCTGAGGAGTTGGAGGAAAAGATGTATTGAGCAGACACACCTGCAATGCCAGGGTGATCACTTTGGGTTGGTTTCTGTTAAAATGCATTTAAATCTTGGAGGCAGGGTAAGGAAATGCTGTCATCCTTGCGGTGTGACTAGAGGGCAGCAAAACAATTCTTCATATACCCTAATGGATGGGGCTTTGTCATGGTTTCTCACATCTTTATGAAGACATTTATCGTCCTTTGCCTTCACTGGTGCTGAAGTGCCAGAGGAGCCTTTCGCCTGTTTGGCATGACTAGAAGGTGACACCGAGATTGGGGACCTGCTTTTTCTGAGTGACTGAGATGAAGCCAGAGATCAGGATCGTTTCCTTGAAATACATTCAATTGGGCAATTACTAGGACCTGGGTCAGATGCGAGTCTCAGACATTTCTCCAGTAGAAAAAGTTTTAGGAGTTCCTAATCCTTTCTAGCTCTAAAGCTTAAATTTTTGCAATGTGGGCATTTAACAGGAACATGAGATTCCCTGAGACAGCGAACCCACAAAGAGTGATTGCCCAAAGCAGGCATGGTGTCGTTACTGACTGAGCAACGTTTGAATCCACAGGAACCTGGCACAATGGTCAAGATAGCTGATTCTCAGATGGTCTTTGTATATGAAGTTGGTGTTAGTATATTTTGTCTTAGGCAATGTTACAAGCCACTCCTAACAATTCTCCTTTTTCTTTTTCTAATTTTTTTTTTTTTTTTTTAGGAAAAGGAGAGAGGAAGAGGATAAACAGCAGAAACGGTGATGGAGAGATGGTGAGGAAAAAAAATTTTTTTTGTTTGGTTGGGTTTTTTGTTTTTCAGGAGGAACAGAGAGAAAAAACTGAATAAGAGAAAAACACGAGGAAAAGTATCCCAAAAAAATGAAGTTTTGAGGAAAAAAACATGGGAGTCTTCAGACTATGGAGAGGACACTCCAACTGGACTGGTGGCTAGGAAGGAATGGAGTGCTCCGGCTGCACCTGTGCCCAATGAAGCTTGCCAATGGACCTCAGCTGTAGGGCACATTCACGGCCTACACTACCTGTGCAGCTAGAAAAATCTCTGATACTGGACACCATGGGACACAACACCACGAGTGGAGCACCCCCAGGGACCACTCAAAGAAGAATATATTGATATTTATCTTTTATTTAGATTAATCTTATCTTCAGTTATAGCCTAAATGTGAAATAACCCTTGCATGTGAAGGAGGAAGGATGACTTTGTGGTTACAATGCTGGGTGGGACTCAGAAAATCTAGATTCAAATCCCAGTTTTGCCATGTGTTCTGTCCATCACCTTTGGCAAGTCATCAGCCTCTGTGCCTCAGTTCTCCACTGTAAAGTGAAAGATTTTTTTAGTACCTTTCTCCTCCCACCTTTGTCATGTTTGTCTGTCTGGGCGTTGTTTAGATAAGTATGTTAGCATGGGCTCATTTACAGATGTTAATGCCTCACCTAGACAGGACTTTGACTTCATGAGTTGAAGCAGGTGTTAAGGCCAATCTCCCCATGGGCTTTATTCAAGAAGTTTCACTTATGTTAAATGAGAGAGCCTTGTCTACACTACACTTTTAAACATGTGCTAGATGACATTGTACCTTTAAATCCTCATCTAGAAAAACCCTCAGACTGTAAGGCCTCCAGGGAAGAAGCCGTGTTAGTCTAGTTCAGTAAAACAAACAAGGAGTCTGGTGGCATTTAAAGATTAACACATTTATTTATGTCAGGTGTTTCTGTGGGAGAAATTCCCACTTCAAAGACTAGCACATGGATTTATGGCACAAGCTTTCTTGGGAGAAAATTCCCCTCCATCAGATGCTTGGAAGAAACGGTCTCTTCCTCTCTGCATACAGCACCTATTACACTGAAGCCCTGATCTTGATGGAGGTTTCCATGCTACTAACACAACTACTATCTACTTATCATTTCCTGTTGGCTGGGTGCCCCACCAGTTGATGTGCTTGAGGTGCGGAACTGGAATAAGGCTGGAGCTTTGGGGGCTGCAGCCATGGGCCACAGGCTAAAGGGGGACCCTGACACCCTGCCAAAATCCAGCCCTGGTCAGCCTGAGCTGCGCACAGCCAGCTGTCACTCACCATCAGCCTGCTTGGCTCAGCGCTGGGCTGGATTCTGGCAGGATGTCAGGGTCTCCCAGAACAGCCAGCCCATGGGTGGGGCAGGTGCTGTGCAGTACCAGCCAGGCCTCTCACCCGGGCCCTCCCACAGCACCAGCCAGGCCACTGGAAGAGTCTGGACCCCCTCAGTTCCAGACCTTCCCCCAAGCACTGGCCAGGGTGCAGGTCCTGGCCCCTACCCCAGCACAAGCTGGGCCATGGGGGGGATCCACACCATCCAGTCCTGCCCCCCCCCCCCCAGTGCTGACCGAGCCATGGACCCCTGCAGCCCCAGTCAAGCCTGGCTCCTCCACCCCCAGGCTGGGCACCACTGGGGTGGTGGGGTGGGGGGACACAAGAATAGGCAGCCCTGGGCCCCTAATCCAGCCCTGTTGGGGAGGGGAAGTAGAGAGATCCTCCTCCCCTTGCACAGATGATTCTGACAGCAACAAGAGAGAATTATAGTAGTGAATGGGAATGCCAGGACATAGGGTGTGCTTGTAATGGTTTCTGTGCTGGCTCCCCATTGAACAGAACACAAAACAAAATCTCCAGCCAACTGGTCAAAGCCCTCCAAGGGACTGGCTCCAGCTCCCAGAAAGTTTGCCTTTTCTTCCACAACCCACAACCATGACCTCCAAGAGTAGCCATGTCTCACCAAAATAATAAACTATTTGCTAATGGGTGAAGGTGGAAGACAGAACTTCCCCAGAGGCCATCCCCAGATTATGAAATGAGACTCTCAAGTGGTAAGAAGGAACATCTGTGAGTGCGAGAGAGCATGTCACCCGATGTGAAAGAGTGCCTGCATATACTGGCACTGCCCTCCTTAGCGGGGTGGCACCATCAGAACCAGTGGCACAAGTGCATGTGTTCTCACTAGAGATGGTTCAGCACAGAGTCTATCCTGGGAGGGTATGATGACCTGGGAATTTTCTGTAATGCTTTAAGAAACCCATGTGTGACTCAGTTTCCCTCTGTACTTTGCATTGTTACTCAGAAGTTAAAAGTAGTTAATGCTGCTCTTGGAGCAGTGCAAGAGACATGACACCACCTCGCTATCTGCAGGGAATGAGTCGGTTGTTAAAGAACTCACCCAGACCAAAAAGGGATCCAGAGCAGGGGCGTCATGGGCCCGGGGAAGGACCCGGGTCACGGGCCCAGGCCCTGCCCACTTCCCACAGGTCCTGCCCCCCAGCCCACAGGCCCCGCCCTCTGGCTGGGGACAGGGCCAGAAGCCATCGCGCCGCCGTGGGCGGCTAGGCCTCACATCCCCGGCTGGGCATGGGGCTGGAAGCGGCCGCAGGCAGCGGGGTCCCGCATCCCCGGCTGGGGATGGGGCTGCCGCTGGCGCAGGAGGCCAGGCCCCAGATTCCGCGCCACGGGTGGCCAGGCCCCAGATCCCCAGCCAGGAACAGGGCCGCTGCAGCTGCTGGCGGCTGGGCCCCAGATCTCCAGCCCATCTGGGCCACCGGCGCTGGGATTCAGGGCACGTGCCCCGGGTGCCCAGCGCCAGCGATGCCTCTGATCCAGACAGACAATGAGATCATCCACAACAACTGAACAATGGACAGTTAGCAGCATGAAACCCTCAAAGGCGTATAAACAAAGGAAAATAGATGTCAGGGTGGCTGGAATAATGGCTGCCCTTTGGAGGGCCTCAGCTATTTTCTCTTGGAATTAAGGACGAAGAGAAAGAGACAGGGCATGAAATGGGTCCATGGCAGCTTGTCGAAGGGGTGACTCTGGCTTGGCCAGATGAACTGTGATTTGACCTTTCTTTCTGTGTTCTAACCTAAAGCCTTTCAGATTCCATAGGCCAAGTGACTAATACAGTGTGACTTTCCTTTGGGAAAGCTGCCTGCTGACACTGGAAATAGTTGGCCTTGTGCCTTGATGGGGCACAGGACAAGCCTACCACAGGAATCTGGCTTGGCTGGACTTCCTGCAGGGAGCCATGGAGAGAGACAGGGATTGCTGGGGCCCAAAGGCCCAGTCTTAGAATCACAAAATCATAGAATATTAGGGCTGGAAGGGACCTCATGAGGTCATCTAGTCCAACCTCCTGCTAAAAGCAGGATCACTTCCACTAAATCATCCCAGCCTGGGTTTTGTCTAACCAGGTCTTAAAAATTTCCAAAGATAGAGATTCTACGACTTTCCTAGGCAACCCTTTCCAGTGCTTCACCACCCTCCTAGTGAGAAAGTTTCTCCCAGTACACAACCTAGACCTCCCCAGCTGCAGCGTGAAACCATTGCTCCTTGTTCTGGCCTCCATTACTACTGAGAACAGCCTAGCTCCCTCCTCTTTGGAGCATCCTTTTAAGTAGCTGAAAGTAGTTATCAAATTCTCCCTCAGTCTTCTCTTCTGAAGATAAAATAAGCCTAGTTCCTTCAGTCTCTCCTTATAAGTCATGTACCACCAGCCCCTAATAATTTTTGTTGCCCTCCATTGGACTTTTTCTAATTTGTACACATCTTTTTTCATAGGGGCAAGCCCAAAACTGGACACAGTGATCCAGATGCAGCCTCATCAGAAATGAAAAGAGGGAAATAATCACATCCCTCAATCTGATGCAGCCCAATATGCCGATGACCTTTTTGGCAACAAGGGCACACTGTTGACTCATAGCCAGCTTTCCGTCCACCATAACACGCAGGTCCTCTTCTACAGAGCTGCTACTTAGCTGGTCAGTCCCCAGCCTATAGCAGTACATGGGATTTCTCTGTCCTAAGTGCAGGACTTTGCACTTGTCCTTGTTGAATCTCAACAGGTAGTTGACTCAACTCATATGAGTTGAGTCACCTCGTAGTCCACGGAGACTACAGGCCTGCCCTGTGAGCTATGTGCGTCCTTGAGGCCTGGTACACCTACAGGGTCCCGCCTGAGGGACTGGTTACATACTGGGGCAACGTCAGATGTTGTGGATCTGTGACAGGAGGCCCCTTGGTGTCCCCCACTTACCATAGGCCTGGAAGATCCTGGTGTTGACTATATCTGTCAGGGACTGCAGCTTCTGCCTGAGCAAGCGCAGAGGGGGCAAGTTCCCAATGAAATCCCGCAGCAAGCACCTACAACCCAGATGAAAAGGGACTCAGTTAGGTGATAACATGTAAGCTCTCCATAACAGGGGTGAGATAGGGAAAATCCCATGGATTGTCAAAATGTAAGGATTTCTTTCTCTCTGCTGTGTGTATACTTTAGCCCAACTCTTTCAGCAAGCTAGATAAAATTTATTTGTAAATTTGGTTGCATCGCTTCAGGGCTTAATACGGACTTTGGATTTTTCTGTCATTACACCAGGTAATTTGACCTCATCTTCCTCTATATGCTGTTTCCCAGGGTTTGAATCGTTACAACTGCTTTGATTTGCTGTTTCAGCGTGACCTATTCCTATGACTTACACTTCCTTGCATTTATTTCCTCCTTTTCTGTAAGTTCTCTCATCTTGAAAGCATCTGACCAAGTGGGATCTTCTCCCACGAAAGCTCATGCAATAAATAGATTTGTTATTCTGTAAGTGCCACAGGACTCCTTGTTTGTTTTACTGAACTAGACTAACACGGCTGCCCCTTTGGAACTTGGTTCCTACTCTGGCCACTCATTGTCTCACTGCCAGCAGCTGTCTCTGTTTGGAGGATGAATTCACAAAGGATGACAGCTCATTTACTGACTGTACCTCTTCCTGCTAGAAAAGAGGTAGAAAGAGTTGAAGAGTCTTTCAGGTGAATTGTAAATTTCTTGTTCAGACATTTTGTGTACATGATGTATGACATGTCTCAGGAGCAGAATGCAGACCTTTTGTTTATCGTCCATCCTGATGGTGAATGATTGCTTCTGTAGCTAATACCTTGCTAACACCTTAGGTCAGTCCTTTGTTGATGCTGAGGAGCTAGTCTAGGGGTCTCAAACTCAAATCACCATGAGGGCACTGTTCCCTTTAAGCCGCGTGGCTGCGCAGCCTGCCAAGCCCCCCCGCGCAGGGAAGGCTGCCGGCCATGCAGGGCCGGCAGCCAGAGGCCCTGCACACACAGCTCCTGTGGGGCAGGGAGTTATTAAAATTCCCGCCCACAGAAGCTCTAACGGAGCATGCCCAGAATATCTGAGCATGCTCCGTTAGTGCTTCTCTGGCCCAGGAGCTGTGGCAGGGCCATGCAAGGTAAGCGGGGGGGCAGGCTGCCAGGATCAGGCCCGCGGGCCGCGCCGCCAGGATCGGGCCCGCGAGGGGCGGGGCGGGAGGATCGGGCCCACGCAGGGGGTGGGGGCCCCCGCGCAGCGAGCAACAGTAGTTGCTCAGCTGCCGGTGGGTCTTAGAGGGAACATTGCATGAGGGCCGCATGAGGACTAGAATGATAGCCTGAGGGCTGCACCACTGAAACTTTTTTGTACAAGAGTTGTTGCGGGCTGCAGGAAATAGTTCTAGGGGTCGCGTGCAGCCCACAGGCCACGTGTTTGAGACCTCTGAGCTAGTCTTTGGGCATTCCTAGAATTACAACACGTTTCAAGCAACAAACATATAGCAAAATCTCATAACTCCATATAAAATGTTGATACATGAATTTCACAGCAAATGATGTTCAGTAGATCATGACTTTTTAAACAATACCTCACAATGCATAGTTTGTACAAAATATATCATAGCCATGTACCAGTGGTGAATATGAGGATACAGGATGTTACATGGGGTACAGCATGGCATGCAAGGTCAAGTGTGTAGTACAAAGGCCTAGTGTAACTGGAACAACTTAAATAATTCTGAAATGGGGCAAAGCAAATAAAGTGACAGTGGAGATTGACAATTTCCTCCAGGAAAGGGCATCTCCCCTGGGTATTACTGCACTGTCTTCTGGGTGGGGAAGGGAAATCCTGCTGTGATAGCAGTTGTGGGGATTATTTAAAGAATGTTGTTGCTGAATCCAAGTGAGACTCATTAAAAGGGAGAGACTATGTAAATTTTAAATGTACTAAATGGTATATAAAAATGTTTTCTCAATACCTGCTTTACAAATTTTCCTTACTTTCTATCTGTCCTGCATATCATCATCAGTTAGGAAGAGAAAACAAACATTTTTGTGTATTTCATTTTTCAGAGTAGAACTGCAATTTAAGGCTAAACAGTTAAAATTTCCAGAAAGTCATGAAGTACTTCTAGAGTCTACAGCCTTTTCCGTCAGCTTTGTGCCTTTTATGCCTTAAACATAATAATTAAACTTATAATTATTTAAAATCTATCTTTCTATACTTAATTCACTTGTTTTATTCTTATATCTAAACCTATGTGTTTGAATCTCCACTCAAGTTAACAAACACCTAGGTCATAATCATTTTCTTTGATAAAATGACAAACAATTAATGACTTGCTCTGTTCAGTAGTGTGTTTGACAGTGCAAGATGTGTATTTCTGGGATGTAATGCTAAGGGTAAGAATTTGTAGGTATAAAGGTGTATACAGTTCATGAGTAGCTCAAACAGCACTCATGTAACTTTGCTGGGTCTGCCTTTACATGTTAGTGGCTGTGTGAGCAGGCTCTGGAGAGTTTGCTTTTCACTAACACAGCAGTGTAAGAGGTAACATGGGCTAGAGAATTAAGGGAAGACAGAAGTCCAGTGCTCCAGGTTGTACCCTGGGGAATGGCACACATTGTGCCCATGCTCATTGATCCTAGTGTTAATTTACTGGCCTCATCTTTAAATACACATTAGTTGAATGTGATGTCATAAACTCAGGAAGAGGGCATCACCATGGGATCACTGGAAAGTGAGGCTGGGTGGCAAGGAAACAGAGGTACAGGATGCCCTTTATAGATGCCACTCTGCAGAGAGAGAATTACCTAGCCTGGTACATTGGATGAAAGAAGGAGAAAAACATCCCATACCCCAGCACAGAAGAGTCAAAGATCCCAAACACATCTTCTAAGATTGAAGGCAGATACTTCAAAGCAGCTTCCTAGAAGCCGAAATCAAAAAAAGAGGTAAGTACTATGCTATGTTTTATTAACACACTTAAGAAGGAAACAATTATTAGAAATTTTACTGCTCTGAGTGAAATTCATACTGTATAAAGAACCAGAATAAAATCACAGAAACTGGAAGGGACAATGAGAGGTCATCAAGTCCAGTCCCCTGCTCTCATGGCAGGACCAAGAACCCTCTTAAACCATCCCTAGCATAAACATAGCATAGGCATAACATAACATAAACATAGCATAAGCATCGTATAAACCCTATTTAAATGCCCCTTGAACTTTATTCTGACTCCAAACATAAGACTGAGGTGAATGCACAAAGAAGTTCCTCTTTAGTTCAGCATGTTCCATGCAGGGTTGCCAACTGTCTGTAAATGTATGGACAGTCACTAAAAAATATTTGAATTTTCTACTGTCCATGAGTCTGTAATTAAGAGGAAATGTCCATAAAATTTAAAATTATATTAATTATAAAATGTATATATAATTACAATTATAATAATTAATTAAAATTATAATAATTAATTAAAATGAAAAGGAAATGTCCGTAAAAATCTCCCCCTCATTCAGTCAGCAGCAACCTAGCAGCTGCCTGATATGCTGGCATTCAGGTGCTGGCCTGGGCAGTGGGCGGGGGCAGCGGGGCCAATTAACCAACAGCTGGGGAGGGAAAGAAGCACAGGAGCCCAGTCCCCAGGCAGTTGAGCTCTGACAGAGGCTGAGCTGGAGCTCCCCTCCACCCCCACAGCACAGCAGGGAAGGGTAAAGTGAGCCAGACAGGGCTCCTTCCAAGACAGGACACTGTCGTGTGGCTGTGGAGACAGGTCAGGTGTGCCACCTGGGAGCAGAGTGGGTCTGGGCCAAACACTGCTTGGGGACCCCACTCACTGGTGGTGGTTAAGAAGACCTGATCAAAATCCCAGGCAAGTCACACTGTGTGTCATGTCAGAGTGGAATTGGATGAGCTGGTGGGATTGCAAAAGCCTCCTCACATTTTTAAACAACAAAAAATTTTACTTATAACCCAAACACCCCTTCCCTCCCAAACACTTACCTCCCGCAGTCATCCCCCCATCTCTGTTTCTCCCCTTCCCGTTTAGCCTAGGTTGTTTCTCCAGACTAAAGTCCAGAGAGATTGGCCTGCATCATAGGAATGGACTAGTGTCTCTAGCAGCGACCAGGTTAGCAACCCTGGCTTTGTGTAAACAAGTCAATAAGGTTACTACCGTTAACTGTAGCTCCACAAGCTCTCCTTCCCCAAATGGATGAAATTTGCAGAAACCATTTACTCGTACTAGATCAACACTAATAAGAAGCAGCCAAATTAACTGTGATATTTCAACCATATTGTGGCCAAGAATAACTGTTTAAGATCATGACTTTGTGTGACACATTGCACCCCTAAATACACCGTTACAGTGTAATTGTGTTATTAATGAAAATATGCCATCTAAGTAAGATGTTTGTGGGCTGCTCATGACATAATGAACATTACTATTACAGGAATATGTTTGCTGCAATGTCACGTGTAGCTGTGCTGTGGCTCTGCTATGGTGCTGCAATGGTTAAAAGGGAACAAGAGCATGGCAGCAAATAGGCTACTGGAAGCCAATCAGAGGGCAGGCTCCCAGTATAAAACGGAGCATGAGGGCTCACAGTTCAGTCTGTCGGTTTTCTTTTTAGCTGGCTGGCTGCAGTAGCTACACCCTGGAGAGCTCTGAGTATAGCTGCACTGGGAGCTGAAGAGGGGCTGGGGTTCCTGGAGAGCAGATGAGCAGGCTGCCATAGAGGCTGGAGTGGTAATCTGGGGGTGGGGAGCCAGGAGCAGATGGCAGCTGGACTCCAGAAGAGTGAGGGAGCTGTGTGTGACTGGGACTGCAGGGAAAGTGGCCCAGGGAATTTATTGTGGTGTAGAGAACTGTAGGAAGGCAGAGGCCTCAGAGGAGGCACCTAAGTTCCCTGGGCTGGGGCCTTGAGAAGTGGGTGGTCCTGGGCCCCTCCACACTCCCCCAGTGTGCCAGGAGCAGTATGGATGCTGGCCATTGACTGTTTTAATTAATGGCCAGGAGGCACTGATTCCACTTGGAAGGGGTGGACTGATGGGACTTGGATGGATGACTGAGATCCCAGAATTGGACTGAACACAAAGTTTGATGTGTGCAAGTTTGGAGCACTGATCAGCTGTTGTGAGACCACTTGAGTGAATTTCCCAGCACCACCATCAGGAGGTGCCCTGCAGGTGGGTCATATGCTGCACAGTGCCTAAATATGTATGGTTATGAAGCTTTGGTATGTGATATTTTCAAAGGTGCATTTTGTAGCTTGAAGCAGATTCAGGCAAAAGCCTCCAAGAGCAGAGGGGCAGTTCATGCCTCACTAAGGCATGCATAAAAGAAAGGAGAGGTTACTCACCTGCTGCAGTAACTAGGCTTCTTCGAGATGTGGCCCCTGGGGGTGCTCCACTTGTGGTGTTGCATTGACGTGGCACCTGCCGTCAGAGACTTTTCTTAGCTGCCTGAGTAGTGGTGGCCGAGCACACACTGGTAGGAGTGACGGTTGGAGTTGTCCGTTGAGCGTGCTTGGCAGGATAACTCCATTCCTTCTCTGCCTCAAAGACTCTTAAGTTCCTGTAAACAGAGTTTCAAAGCAGAGGGGAGGAGGGTGGGTCATGGAGCACCCCCAGGGATCACATCTCAAAGAAGCCTATTTACTGCAGCCGGTGAGTAAATGGAGGTTACTCACCTTCGTGCAGTAGCCAAAGTTCTTCGAGATGCATGCTCCCAACATGCTCCACTCTGGGGTTGTCCGCGCGGCACCGCGCTCTGCATCGGAAGTTTTTAACAGCAGTGGTTCAGATGGAGAGAGAAGGCTAGGACGGCATCCAATGCTGCTTCCCGCCACTGATGATGTCATCACCTCACTCTCTCCAACAGTCTTTTCAGTTCCTTTCTACTACGAAAACTACCTGCTGGAAGCAAAGGAATATCTCGAAGTAGAGGGGAGGAGGGTGGGTAGTGGAGCATGTCGGGAGCATGCATCTTGAAGAACTTCGGCTACTGCACGAAGGTGAGTAACCTCCATTTCTTTGACGAGCAGTGCTGCTGACTGCTCCACTCTGGGTGACTGTAAGCAGTTAACTATCAATGGAGGTGGGCACTTCAGATTGCGATGGCCGGATGGAGTCGAGCACTGCTCGTCCCAATGCAGTGTCCATGGCGGAGATCTGTTCTAATGCATAATGCTTAGCGAAAGTGTCCGTAGAAGACCAGGTTGCTGTCTGACAAATAACGTGCAGAGGTACTCTTGTTAGGAAGGCTAACGATGACACCATCGCCCTGGTAGAGTGGGAACGGATAGAGGCGGGTGGAGCTGACTTTGAGTTGTTGTAAGCAGCCCTGATACAAGATGAAATCCAAGTAGACAACCTGCATTTGGAGATAGGTTGACCCTTGGAACATTCAGTGGTAGACGCAAATAGTAGAGGAGTCTTTTGAAAAGTTTTTGTCCTCTCCAAATAGAAGGAAAGAGCTCTCCTCACATCCAGGGTGTGAAGTGCTCTTTGTTGTGGTGTTGTATGTGGCTTAGGGTAAAATACAGGTAAGTTGATAGTTTGATTGAGATGGAATGAAGAAGCCACCTTAGGTACGAATTTTGGGTGAGGTCTCAATGACACTCTGTCCTTGTAAAATATAGTTTATGGTGGATGCGCCATGAGGGCGGCTATCTCCCCCACTTGGCGTGCAGAAGTAATAGCCACAAGGAAGGCCACCTTCATGGACAAGTGTAGTAATGTGGACTTGGCTAAGGGCTTGAAGGGAGGCCCCATCAGCATTTTGAGAACTCTGGTCAGGTCCCATGGGGTCGCCGGAGGGCGGATGTCATGGTAAAGGTTATGTAGCCCCAGAATGAAACATTTGGAGATGGGGTGAGCGAAGACTGAAACAGCATCTATGGGATTGTGAAAGGTGGAAATAGCAGCTAGGTGTACCTTTACTGTATTAACTGAAACATTTGTGTCTTTCAGGTAAGTTAGGTACTCCAATACATCGTGAAGTGACGCTGTACGTGGATCAACGGATCATGAGGAGCACCATGAGGAAAAACAACGCCACCTCTGGAGGTAAGTTATGTGTGTAGTGGACTTTCTACTATTTAACAGAATGTGTCTGACCTTATGTGAGCAACTAGCTTCTACGCTAGTGAACCATCTAGATTCCATGCTGTCAGGTGAAGTCTGCTGAGGTGAGGGTAGAGGCGGGTTCCCCAATTCTGCGATAGGAGATTGGACACCAGAGGCAGTGTTATAGGTTGTTTCGTGGATAAGGCGTGTGACTGAGTATTCCACATCTGACATGACCATGCCGGGGCTATCAGGATGACTCGTGCTTTGTCCTGTTGGATTTTGGAGAGAAGCCGGGGGATCAATGGTATCAGGGGAAACGCACAGAGCAGTGATAGGCCCCAATAATGGGAGAAGGTGTCGCCAATTGAGTCGCGACCTTGTCCTGCTCATGAACAATATTGAGGACATTTCTTGTTCTCCTCCATGGCAAATAGATCAAGGAGGGGAAGGCCCCATTGATGGAATATTGCTATTAGAATGTCATGGCGTAACTCCCATCCGTGATGATTGGGGAAGAGGCAGCTCAGGGAATCTGCCAGGATATTGTCCTTTCCTGGGAGATATTCCGCAGAAAGATGTATTGAGTGTTGTGCACACAAATCCCATAGCCTCATCGCCTCGAGACATAGGGCCTGTGATTTTGTTCCCCCAGGTGATTTATATAAAACATGCATGTTATGTTGTCTGTACGAATCCTGATCCCCTTTCCTGAGATTAGAGGAAGGAAGTATTGGCAGGCCTTTAGGACCGCTCTTAGTTCTAGTAGATTTATGTGAGCGGACATGTCTGCTGCGTGCCATTTGCCTTGTATAGTCCTGTGTTGAAGATATGCTCCCCAATCGGTGCGAGAAGCATCTGTGGTGATGGTCATGACTGGTTGAGGTGGAATGAAGGGCACCCCCTGTAAGAGACTGTTGCGGTCGGTCCACCAGGAGAGGGACTGTTTGACTATGGCTGGAACAGCTAGGGGTCGGTGGAGGGAGTGTCGATCCTGTTTGAACTGGGATAGAAACCATAACTGAAAATGACGCATGCGGAGCTGAGTGTGATAAACTAGGTAAGTGGTAGAGGCCATGTGGCCAGGCATTTACATGCAAGTCCATACAGAGGTAATCGGTGAATTTTGAATGGAGATAGCCAATTGGCGCAAATGAAGGAACCTGTCCGTAAGAAGGAAGGCCCTTGCAGACTGCGTGTGAATGCGAGCCCCGATAAATTGAATCTCCAGAGCTGGAACAAGGCATGATTTGGCAAGGTTTATTTCTAGACCTAGAGAATTGAAGAGATCTAGCGTTGTGCGGATTACCCGGTTGAGTTGTTGTTGTGTCGCATCCTTCAGAAGAAAGTCATCTAGGTAAGGGAAAATCGAAATTTTCTGTTTGCGGAGGAAGGCCACCACCAGTGCCATCACCTTGGAGAAAACCCTCGGTGTGGTACAAAGGCCGAAGGGCAGGACCGTGTATGGAAAATGGTGATGAAGAAATCTGAATTGGAGGAATCTGCGGTGTGATGGTCGTATCGGGATATGAAAATAAGCGTCTTTTAAATCGAGGGAGGCCAGCCAATCTCCCTGTTGAAGAGCAGATAGGATATTGGGTAGGGTCACCATCCTAAATCTTCTGACTTGGACGTGCCTTAAATCTAATATCGGTCTCCAACCCCGTTTTCTTTTGTATTAAGAAATACGGGGAGTAAAACCCCTTTCCTGTTTGGTCCTGTGGGACCTGTTCTATTGCACCAATGTGGAGAAGGTGGCGAATCTCGTCTTGCAGTTGATGTACATGAGTTGGGTCCCTGAAAAGGGACGGGGAAGGGGGTTGAGGTTTTGGCTTCAATAGAAAGGGGATGGAGTACCCCTTTTGGATAATCTCTAGTACCCATCTGTCCGATGTAATTTGTTGCCATTGGTGTAGAAATGGGCACCGCTTGTCCCTGAAGATCAGGTGTGTAGGCGGTGACAACTGTTGAGTGGGGAGGGTGTGGCTGGTACATCCATCGATCTGAACCTCAAAATTGTTGTTTTAGACTGCAGATTGCGGGATTTGGTTCATCTGGTTTGTTTGTTTGTTTGTTTCTACGAGCTTGTCTCGGTTCGTTTCTGTAATTGCCTGGCCTGCATGACTATAGCTGTGGCCAAAGTTTGAGCAGCAATATCAGCTGAGTCAATCGAGGCTTGAAGGGCTGTTTTAGCCACCAGTTTGCCTTCAGTAATTAGAAGGTTGAATTGTTCCCGTTTGTCCTATGCAATGGAGTCTGATAAGTCACTAAGCTTTGAGTATAGCTCACGATCATAATTTGTGAGCAGGGCTGTATAATTCGCTACCCGTAACTGAAGGGCTGCAGAGGTATAAACCTTTTGGCCGAGGGCATCCAGCTTTTTATCGTCCTCATTATTTGAGCTATTTTTGTTATAAGGCTGTCTGGATTTCTGGTTTGCTGCTTCAATAACCAGAGAATTTGGTTGCGGGTGATTAAATAGAAATTCATTGCCTTTGGGGGCTATGAAGTACTTCTTATCAGATTTCTTATTCGATGGGGGGGCGGAAGCGGGCGTTTGACATATGTCCATTGCAGGTTGCATTATGCCTCGTCCATGGGCAGAGCCAGTTTATTGGGAGCAGATGCCTGAAGAATCCTGTACAGCTTGTGTTGTGGTGAAGGACTCTCATTCAGTGAGATGTTTGTTGTTTCTGCTGCACGCTTGAAGAGATTCCTGAATTGTTTGAGGTGGTCCACAGATGACTGTTGAAGGGTGTCAGACAAGGGTTCTACCACATTGTGCTGCGGCTTCATGTTTGCATGGATTGTATCTGGTTGGCTCTGATGGTGTTGTATTGTGCTATAGTTTGCAGGGTACTGAAAAAACTGTTGGTATGGCCAAGGAGAATAGTTGACACCTGGAGCTTGCGGGAATACCATCCAGGGTGGATATGGCCAGGGATAAGAAGTATTATTGGTTGGCTGAATCGATGCTGTAGGTGGATTGATCGGTGCAGCCAAGGAAGATGTGGCTGGTGATGATGATGGAGACGTTGTTGTAGATTTAGACCTCATGAACTGGCTGCTACTGGAAGAATCCATTTGAAATAAAGGTGACAGGAGCAGAGTGGATTAAAAGGTCGTGCTCCTTGATTATGTGTTTAGCCTTCCTCGGCTGCTTTGTATGCGCAGGAGGCTGTGTAATCTGGTGCCCTGGGGCTGCATAGAGCTGCGGTGCTGGAGTCTGTATCTGGAACGGCACCTGCTGCAGTATCTGAGGCACCGGGGTTGGAAGGAGAAGTGGTGCCGGAGGCTGCAGAGTAAAAGTCGGGTGTTGCAGTGCCTGAGGCACCGACGGTGAGGAGGAGTGTGTAGCCTGAGATGGCTGAACACTGTGAGGCTGAGGAGAGGCTTGACACAGAGCTAGGAGAAGCAGCGGTGCCGGGGGTGAGCAGAGAAGCAGTGCCGCCGGTGGCGGCAACATGCTGCATGCCGAGGCTTCCCGTGGTGCGGCTCTCAGTGCCGCAGCAGCCCCAGACGCTGCGGAGGCGTCCTCCCTTTCAGGGTTCACCCGATTAAAGTTGGGTTCCTGCTGCAAGGGTTTACTCTTTCCACCAGTCCTTTTCGATTTCTTGAAAGGTACTGGGGATGAAAGGGTAGAATGTCTTTTGTGCTCTCCCTCAGAAATGTGAGGGGAGGCACCTTGATCTGAGGAAGGACGGAGAGAGCCTTCCAAGAGTAATAGTTTTAACTTCCTCTCCCTGTCCTTTCTGGTACGTAAGACTCCGGCAGTGTTGACATTTGTGGAACAGGTGTCCCTCACCCAAGCACTTGATACAGGCTTCATGACCGTCAGAAACCGGCACGGGGTCATTACAGGCAGTACAGCGCTTGAAGCCAGAGGAATTCGGCATCGCTGACTGTGGCGTGTTTTTTTTTTTTTAATGTTCTGTTCTTCTCTTCTTTCTTGTCTTGTCTTCCTTTCAGGTCTTGTAAAGGGACTGTTCCTCTTGTCTTTCAGGTTTCCTGAGAGGGAGCCACCACTGAATCTGCGCTGAGCTGGCGGGCAGTAGAAAGGAACTGAAGAGACCATTGGAGAGAGTGAGGTGATAACGTCATCAGTGGTGGGAAGCAGCACTGGATGCCATCCTAGCCTTCTCTCTCCACCTGAGCCATTGCTGTTAAAAACTTCCGATGCAGAGTGCAGTGCCATGCAGACAACCCAGAGTGGAGCAGTCGGGAGCACTGCTCGTCGAAGAACCTCTCTTTCTTTTTCGAGTGATCCCCGTGGGTGCTCCACTCATAGTGACTTGTTAACTGTATCATACAGAAGAAGGAGGGTGCTTCGTCATATTAAGGCTTATATTTTGAAGATAATACAGTCATGCCAAAAAGTGAATCACGAAGGGAAAGTCAGTCTAGAGTGTAGCATGTGATGAAAGATTCTAGTGAAGCCCGTGTGGCAGCCTTGCAGATGTCTGCGAGAGGGATACCTGCGCAAACGCAAGTGAAGTTGACATCGATCTTGTTGAATGCACCATGATTACAGAAGGAAGTTGGAGCCCCTTTAGCTGGTAGCATAATTGTATGCAGGATGTAATCCATTTGGAAATTCTTTGAGAAAAGACAGCCGTGCCCTTAGACTGGGAAGAAAAAGCAAAGAAAAGTCTATTGGATTTCCTGAAGGGTTTCATGTGTTGAAGGTAAAACGTGAGGGCTCTTCGGATGTCAAGAGTATGAAGAATTGTTTGGTCAACTGAGGTGTGTGGCTTAGGATAAAAACAGGTAAGTGAATGAGTTCGTTGACATGGAACTGAGACACTATTTTAGGTAGGAATTTGGGGGTGAGGCTGCAACATCACTTTATTGTGCAGAAAAATTGTATAAGGTGGATCAAACATCAGAGCACTGATTTTGCTGCCTCTCCTGGCTGATGTAATGGCCGTTAGAAATGCAGTCTTCATGGAAAGATGGAGAAATGAACAAGTTGCCAATGGTTCGAAAGGATGTCTCATCAAGGCTTTTAGGGCAATCATGAGACTCCAGAAAGGGACCGGGTGAAGTACAGGTAAGTACAATTTGTTAAGTCCCAGCATGAAACGTTTAATAATCAGATGAAAAAAAAGGCTTCTGCCATCTTGGTTTTGATGAAAGGAGGAAAGTGCTGTGAGATGGATTTTAATTGTACTAATCGATAATCCAGATCTTTTCAAACCCAACAGGCAGTCCAAAACTATTGGGATGGGGCAAGATGCAGGATCGAGGGTTCTCTGCTGGCACCAATGAAGGAATCTATTCCATTTATACAGGTAAGTCTTATGCATAGAGGCAGAGCCGTAACATCCTGTTTCACTGCCCGGAGCTCATTCCCATAGGAATGCGCCCCTTGCCACCATGAAACATGCCTTTTAAATGAGTGGCTCTACTGAGCCGCTCCAGTGCACCCGGAGCAAAGCCTCATTGGCCCCGCCATAGTTATGGCCCTGCGTAGAAGTTTTTCTACTGTAACTAAAATATGTTTGACCTCCTCAGAACAGTGTAATTCTTCATTTGAGAGCCATCTGGAAGCCACGCTGTGAGGTGGAGTCTTGGAATGACAGGGTGAAACAGTGTGTGATGTTGATGTAGAAGGTTGGGGTAGTTCAGAAGTTTTATTGGAGGACAGATTGACAGATACGTGAGATCTGAGAACCATGTCTGATGAGGCCAGGCAGGGGCTATAAGGATCAAGAGACTTGTCCTGAGTTTCTTGCGAACTACCCTGTGGAGCAAGGGAAAAGGAGGGAATGTGTAATAAAAGGTTTTGTTCCAGACGAGGTGGAATGCATCCCTAAGAGAGTGGTTGCCTGTACCAGCTCTGGAGCAACACAGGTGACACTTGCAGTTGTACTGCGTGGCGAAAAGATCTATGTTCGGTTGACCCCAGGTGTGAAATACGTTGTAGAGGACTCAATCACTGAGTTCCCATTTGTGAGCTAGTGGAAAGACTCTGCTTAGGCTGTCTGTTATGGCATTGTGGACTCCTGGGAGTGATATGCTGTAATTGTGACATTGTGCATTATACACCATGACCTGAGAGTGATGGCTTCCGCGCAAAGGGGATGAGATCTTGCTCCCCCTTGGCAATTTATATAAAACATACAGGCTACGTTGTCTGTCAAAACTCTCACAGTCTTGTCCCATATGTAGGGGAGAAACGCCTTGCAGGCATTGAGCACCACTCTTGAGTTCTAGAATGTTAATGTGTAGCAAGGTTTCATGGTAGGACCACTGACCTTGGGCAGTGTGGCGCCACATATGGGCTCCCCATCCTAGAAGAGAAGCATCTATGGTTATAGTTACTGTCGGTGCTGGGGTGCTGAAGTCCATCCCCTTGAACAGATTGCTGTCCGAAGTCCACTAACTGAGGGATTTTTTTACATCAACCAGGATTGATAGTAATCTGCAGAGAGAGTGTCTGGATGGTCTGTATACTGTGGTGAGCCACAATTGGAGGAGCCACATCTAGAGGCACGCATGGGGTACTGCAAATGTTCAGGCCGCCACGCGTCCTAATAGCTGCAGTATGGTACGCACTGGAATGAGAGACCATGTGAGTGCCTGATCTATCAAGCTTCGAATAGTTGCAGCTCTGTCTTGGGAAGAAAAGCCTTTGCTTGAATGGAGTCTAAATGCGCTCCTATGAACTGAATCTTTTGAGTTGGCTCCAAGATGGACTTTTCCATGTTGATTCAGAGGCTGAGAGTCTAAAACGTTTTGATGGTGAATAATGTCATGATCTTTGTCTGTGAAGGAGATGTGCCTCTGAGAAGACAATTTTCCAAGTATGGGTAAATAATGACTCTGTGTCTGTGAAAGTACACAGCGACTACGGCTAAAAGCTTTGAAAATACCTTGGGTGCTGTCGAGAGGCCAAAAGGGAGCACCTTGTACTGAAAATATTGGTTCACTACTGTGAAGCAAAGGAAACGACAATGTGCTGAATGAATGGTGACATGGAAGTAGGCATCCTGGAGGTCGAGGAACGAGTACCAATACCCTTTCTGCAGCGATGGTATGGTGGTATTCAGGGTGACCATTTTGAACCTTTCTTTTATTACGAATGTGTTTAGTGGTCTTAGATCTAAAATTGGCCTCCACCCCCCATATTTTTTCTGGACTAGAAAGTACTGGCGATAAAAACCACTTCCTTTTGAGTGGTTTGGAACATACTCCACTGCCCGATGTTGAAAAGATGTTGAATCTTGTTTAGCAAAAGCTGTTCGTGAGTTGGGTCCCTGAAAAGAGACGGGGTAGGGTAATGGTAAGGGGGAGTGGAGATAAAGGGGATGGTCTAGCCCAATTGTATGAGTTGTAGAACCCATCTATCCGATGTTATTAAGGACCAAGTGTAGAAATATGGTCTCAGTGTGAATTCTAGAGATGTTTGAGAAGATGCTGCAGTTGTAAGGGGAGTACTCGAACCCTCGACCAATGGATCAAAAGTGTGTCTTTGGTTGCAAAGTCCGAGAGGTGGTGGAAGACTGAGGCTGTTGTTGATTTCTTCAACACTGTTGACGTTGTCTGGTTCATTGGGTTTCATTGTTCCTTGGTCCATATTGTGAAATGTATCTATGATTATAGGGTTGGAACCTGTATTGCGATCTTCTCGGTGATGGTGACTACAGGCGTACTGATCGTAGAGTTGATCTGGAATCCTTCATGGAATATAGTAAGTCATTCATATAGTTCATATAGTAAGTTCGTTTGTCAGAGAAAAGATGAATCCTAGCGAAGGGAAGGTCCTCAGTCTTGGCGTCCTTTGGGAGGGCAGAACTATTCATCCAAGAGGATCTCCTCATTGTAATTGTTGTAGCAATTGCTCTAGCTCCTGTGTCTGCTGTGTCCATGGCAGCTTGTAGCGCGATCCTGGCTACTACCTGACACTCCGAAACCAGTCGGTCATATTGATCTCTTGTGTCCTGTGAGAGGTCTGGAGCGAACAATAACATTTTCTCATAGATGCCATGGTTATAATTAGCCAGAATGGCCTCATAATTTGCTATTCTTAAAAGTAAGTGGCGGAGGAATAAATCTTTCTTCCTAAGAGGTCTAACTTTTTCCAGTCCTTGTCGTAAGGGGAGGACCTGTGGGTGGCTGCATCCACCACTAAGGAATTTGGAATAGGATGGGTAAACAGAAATTCCATATCTATGGGAGATATGAAGCACCTTTTATCATTTTTCCTATTAGTGGGAGGTACTGAAGCTGGGGTGGACCATATAGCTTGAGATGGTTCTATAACTGCTGAATTCATCATTAGAGCTATCTTGGCAGAGCTGGAAGTATGAAGAATTTTTAATAATTTGTGTTGGGACTCTTTGATTTCCTCTAAGGGAATCTCAAGGTCCCATGAAACATAACAAAATAAATCATTAAATGTCTTTGAGTTGTCAGTGGTGGAACTCGATGTAGGAATCACTGCATCACTATGAGCAGACAGCGATAGATCATGTGTCTTCGAGGTGGAAGCATAGGAATGTCGAGAAGTCCGGGATAGTGTGTCAGAACTGGACTATCTAAGGGAAGGAGATGGTGGAGCTGCTTGAGGCAGTGGTGCAGGAAAGTTATAAGTGCCATATGGATAATAAGAATTCCACTGCATTTGGTATTGAGGGACCGTCGGATAGTATGGCGGCATGTAGTATGATGGTGGCTGGTGTATAGAAGGGAGAGATGTGGGAATGTGGAGAAGTTAGTCTTGCAGGTGAAGAGTTTTGAGAAGAGAAATGACCCTCCTCAGCTGAAGTGTGAGAGGTTTGTGAGTGTGGGGAACGCAAATGCCACCTATGCGCTGTAACTGGTCTGGAGGCAGGTGACCTCTGTAAATGATTTTTCTTGGATGTTCTCTTAGATGGCTAAGAGGTGTGAGAAGCAGTGTTAGAGTTGAGTGGTGGAGCCTGTTGTGCAGTTGGTGCTGAGGGCAGGTTTGAAATTGTAGAGGGGGACTCAACCTGAGCTGAAGGGTAGTGCAGCGGTGAGGTGTTTAATGGCAGCGGCGGGGGAAGTGGTGCCGGAGGAGTAGGCAATGGCGGCACTGGAGGAGCTGTGAGGTTCTGCTCTGGTGCTGACAGTGGCGGCGACGGTGGCACTGTGGATGTGGACAGTGACACTGGGAGCCTGGGCTTTGTGGCTGTAGAATGCGGTTCCGAAGCCCGGTAATTGCCTTTTGATGAGCCTGTGTGTCTGGCTCTATCATGTTTGCGAGGCTGTTTGTCCACTGTAAGTGAGGTGGACAGAGGAGTGCCGGAGGAGACCTTTGGATCAGTAGCACAAGTGACAGAGGAGCCTGATGGAGAAGGTCTCCTTTTAATATGTGAGCAGGAGGATGCTGGGAACCTCGACCGCTTTCTGACAGGGTACCCCGTATAGCTGTCAGAAGGAGCAGGATCAGACGCTGCGCTGAGCGACTTTTCAAGGAGGAACAGCTTTAAATGCAGTTCCCGATCCTTGCGTGCTCTGGTGCTGAGATTATTACAATGTGGGCATTTCAATGGAATATGTGATTCACCCAGACAATGAACACAGTCTGCATGGCTGTCCAATACTGGCATTGCTTCCTTGCAAGTGCCACAGCGGTTGAATCCGGGAGAAACCGGCATTGCTATAGCAAGGGCTTGTGCCTGAGAGTTGTTATGTTGCTGTGGTGCCACAGTTCTTTCTTTCTTTCTTTCTTTCTTTCTATTATTGTTGAAGATGTTATTTAAGTGCCTTTTTCTTTTTCAGGTGAGAAGAAGGGATGTAGAGGCGACAGAGGACGACATGGAACGGAGACACAGTAAGGAGGATTTTTTTTGTTGTTATTGTTGTGAAGAGACAGCTAGGGGAAAAACTGAAGTGACTCTGAGGAAAAACAAAGAAGGGTCTAGTAATGGAGAACGAAATATAAGTGAAAGCAGCGAGAGGGGCTGAAACGCTCTGAGCAGTTCAGTGGTCAGAGAAGGAATGGAGGTATCCCGCCAAGTGTGTGCTCAACAGACAACTCCAACCATCATTCCTACCAGCGCGCACTTGTCCACCACTACTCAGGCAGATAAGGAAAGTCTCCAACAGTGGGCGCTGCGTCAGCGCAACACCATGAGTGGAGCACCCACAGGGACAACTCGAAGAAGAACCAGCTCTTCCGGGAACAATAGGCTAGTCCAGTGGTTCCCAACCTGGGGTTGGGGCTGCAGAGTTACTCCAGGGGGTTTGTGGACAGGCTGGGGCCAGATGCCTCTGGGGTCTCCAGTTGCCAGGGAGACCCAGGCTTCTGGCCAGCAGGGAGCCTCCCCTACGCAGCGAGTTTTAAAAACTCCTGCCCTGAGCATGGGATGGGGAAGCAGTGGGGGTGTGAAGAACAGGCTATCAAGTGGGGAACACTCGGGGGCAGAGGCAAGGGGCCACAGCCATGGTGGCCCACCCTCCCTGGCAGGAGAGCACCATGGGCCAGATTCTGGGCTACATGACATGGGTCAGACACCCAAGGGGGCCACAAAGTCTTCTTGGTCTGAAAGAGGTCCTAGGCCTTAAAAAGGTTGGGAACCCCTGGACTAGCCTAAGCATCAACAAGGGGATGCTCCCTAACTCAGGTATGGAGGAAGCTATACAAGGACGTTGTCTATCACCTGACCCTGAAAGGGTGGGTGAGATTGTGAGCAGGGAGGGAGGGCAAAAGAACATGTTACAATGGAGGCATTTGGCTCTTTCTCTCTTCCACCTTCATTTCCAAACACCACCAAGCAACTGAAATGCTGATTACAGGGGAGGACCTGGCTTGAGGCAGACCAGCCAGCTTCTGGGAATCATCTGAATATGTAAAGTTGCTGAAAGTGTTAAGTTTAGAATGTGTTTGGCTTTTGTTTGTCTTGCTCAAATTTGCTTGTTTTGCTCTGACTTACAATCGCTTAATCTTTTGGTACTTAATATGTCTGAAGTGCCAAAGCTGCTGCATATCAATTTCTTTGATAGACTGACAAATATCTGAGCTTGCAGTGTACAGCCAGTAACACCGAACATTGTAAGATGGCAGTTCCAAGGGCTGCATCTGGGACTAGGGGTGTTGGCTGGTGTCATACCAGTGCATAACACCATGAGTAGCTGGCTTGAGGCACTCACTCACAAGGTTGGGAGCAACTTGCTTGCTGGAGGCTGTGCATGATCTACCCAAAAGTGAGAGCTCACAAAGTGAGGCAGAGGGAGATTGGAGGTGACACAGCAGTTCACCAGCTCAGATTAGAGGAGAATGTCACACTTTGAAACAACAGAGGAAGAAATTTCAGGAAAACTGGATTCTCCCTTATATATGTACATTCATTACCTATAACACAGACCTCAGGATTTGGGGCTCCCATGATAACATGACTTGCTGAAAACACATTCCGAAAAGGAACAAAGATTTATATGCTCCATAAAGGAGGGGCTAGAGCTTCTCTCTAGAGCTGGATGAATGGTCTTTTCAGATGTGTCCCTCAGGAAACCTATAAAGCAACCAGAAGTCATATTCCATTGTACAACAGAATTTTTGCATTTTCTTAAGTTCCTTTAGAAGTAAAACATTTGTTAGAGGGGCAGATGGATCCTCCACTGAGTCTAACTTCATTGTAAAATCCATTTTGAGGTTTACAAGTCATTTCAGATTTTTTTTCCCAGTGGTCCCCTACCCCATCTGATGAATGTCCTTTAGGTCTGGGCTGCAGTCAGGACTCTGGTGTTTCCACTGATGGTTAAACTTTCATAGAATTTTCTATGTTCTGCACAACTGCTGCTAGCATTCACAGCCAGTGCTGGTGTACACATGTCTGCACTCTACCAAGTCATCGATAAATCTACTGCTTCTCACACTAACATTCTGGTGTCACTCACTGACTAGCAAGTCAACTGGTACCATAAGGAAAAGCGCTTCTTGGAGATCTCCAACTGGTCTACAGATGGTGACAGTGACCTCATTCAGGACCAAATACACAATACTTCCTTCTTCAGTAAGTAGCAGCAGCAACTGCTCTCCTGTCAAAGATATACTGATGAGCCGGAGGGTTCCACATCAAACAGAAGGGTGGAGATTCACAAGCAGTCAGGGCCATGTCTCTAGAACATCTGTTCCTGCAACTGTCCCTACTATTATCTATAGATTTGTAGATTACAGTCCCAGAAGGAACTACTGTGATCGTCTGATCTTCTGTATCACAAAAGACAAACACCTGCGCCAGTGAAATCCCTCAAATAGATATTTTAGAAAAATATCCAGTTATGATTTTAAAATTGCCAGTTGAGACTCCTCCACAATCCTTGGCAAACTTTTCCAATAGATAAATTTCAAGTCTGAATGGCTATGTCTACACTGGCAAATTAGTCCAGATTAGAGGTTTAATCTGGACTAACTTGTTCCCTGTCTACACTCAGTTTTGCCTAGTTCAAACTAAAAAATTTCTTAGTTCGAATAGCTGGTTGCTCACCTGTAGTAACTGATGTGCTTTGGGATGTGTGTCCTGTGCTGCTCCACCTCAGGTGCATTCCCAGAGTCTTCATAGCAGTGGTCCTGGGGCAGTGCTTGTGCAGAAGGGGGTCTTGCAGCAGCCTCGACATGGCTTTGGTCCGAGCACACCATGCTCCCCTCAGTTCCTTTTCAACATCCATAAGTAACCTAGAAAGAGCACAAGGAATAGAGGCGAGGAAGGAGGGTGGTGGAGCAGCCCAGGACACACATCTTGAAGAACATTGGTTACTACAGGTGAGCAACCAGCTATTCTGCATCAAATAGTATCCTGTGCTGCTCCACGTTAGGTGACTGTCTAGCAGTTGTCCTCATTGGCGGAGGGTTTTCCTGTATGGTAGAGAGTATTTGTCTTCCCATGTTGAGGTCATTGGCTGTGGCAATGTCTAGGGCATAATGGGTTGTAAAGGTGTGGTGTGATGACTATGTGGCTGCTTTACAGATATCTGTGATGTGGATGTCCTTCAGGAAAGCTGTAATAGACACCATGGCTGAATGGGAACGGATTCCGCCAGGGATCTCTTGGTGGTTGAGGTCATAGCATGTGTATATGCATTCCTTTATCCATTTAGACACTCTCTGATTTGATACTGATGACCCTTTTAAACATTCTGCAAAAGATACGAACAGCTTGTTGGAATTTCTAAATGTCTTGTTCTAACCACGTAAAAAGCTAGTGATCTCCTCACAGCCAAAGTGTGAGGAGTTGCTTCATGGTGAGTACTGTGGGGTTTTGGAAAGAATGTGGGAAGATGTATAGGCTGGTTTATGTGGAAGTCAGAAATCTTTTTTGCCAGAAATTCTGGGTCTGGATATAAGGTGACTTTATCCTTGTGGAATGTTGTATAAGGAGGATCACATCTCAGAGTGTTTATTTTGCCCACTCTTCTTGCAGACATAATTGCTACTAAGAATGACACCTTCATAGATAAATGGTGGAGTGAACAGGTTGCCATTGGCTCAAATGGTTCCCCATGTCAATGTATGGAGGACTAGGTTAAGGTTCCCCAGTGTTGTTGCAGGCCTTATGAGTGGATAGTCTGTAATCCCACTGGAAATAGTTTCGATGTTGGGTGGTTAAAAATAGTATAATCAGGTAGGTAATCATGAAAAGCAGAGACTGCCAATAAATGCAGTCTAATTGAACTATTTGAGAGTGCTGAGTTTTTCAAGAATAAAAGATAGTCCAAAATTTGCAGTATTGCAGCCTTACTAGGGATGATTTTTCTCATTGAGCATCATAAATAAAATCTAGTCCATTTATGAGTGAAGATCTTGTTTCTGGCTTTCTGCTATTTAGTAGAATAAAGTGTACTGGTTCCAAACAAGCTAGGTCTGTCAAGTGGAAGCAATTAGGTGCCATGCTATGAGGTTCAGTTTGTGAATTTCTGGGTGGTGAGATGTCATATTGCATTGATATAACAGGCTCTTCATGAGAGGCAGGCATATTGGTTTGCATGCTGATAGATCGATGAGTTGTGAGAACCACGTCTGTCTGGGCCAGGCTGGGGCTATTATTATCATGGTGGCATGTTCCACTTTTAGCTTTTGAATGACCTTGTGTATAAGAGGTGTTGGGGGAAATGCGTACAGGAGAGTTTCTGACCAATTTATGAGGAAGGCGTCTCCCAGGGGCTTTGGATCGATCTCTCTTCTGGAGCAGAACAATGGACAGTTTTTGTTGCATGCAGGGCAAAGATGTCTATTGATAGAAAACCCCCTTGTTGAAAAATGCATTGGAGGATCTTGTCGTTTAGTTGCCACTCATGCGGGTATAGGGAAAACACTACTTAGGGCACCTGCAGTGGTGTTTTCAGTGCTGGGAAGGTAAACGGCTGATATCAGTCTGTTGTTGTGGATGCACCAATTCCAGTTTTACAGCCTCTGTATATAGGCATGGTGACCTTGCGCCTTCTTGCCTGTTTATAACAAGCTATGTTGTCTGTCCTGATCTGCACTGACTTTCCTTAAATTAATGTCAGAAAGTGTTTTGTCTGTCTTGACCCTTTGATTTCTCTGCTGGGTGATCTGGACCTGAGTCAGAGGATGGCTGAAGTGATTTTTCCATTAGGTGTATTCTTGGAGTGAGCTCTTTATCCTTCTGAGCTCTGGTACCTAAGTTAGCACAATCCGTACATTTTTCAGGAAGGTGGGACTCACTGAGGCATCTAACACATAGTGTATGACCATCCAAGGCAGGCATCGCTTTTTTACATTTCAAACATCTCTTGAAGCTGGAGTTCTAGTCAAAGGAACTGTTCTTCACACAATGCCTCCCTGGCTTTGACTGATTCCTTGAAGGCGCTGGTACTGAAGAGACACACACCCTTCATAACCACAGCTAAGGACATGCCAGAGCCCGTCACCTCCTGAAGGCTGAAGGCAGCTCCTAGATTCAGGGAACTCCATCCCCTTTGGGAATGGTTGTAAAATGGAGAACTGGGGATGTGATATGTCATTTTTAATAAAAAATGAATTAATTTTTTTGCAACAATGTTCCATTCATTTTCAACTTTAAATGTCATTTCATTTGTTCTTTTTTGTTTGTTTGTTTCAAATTTCATTTATTTTTAAATTTTGGGGTCCTACTGCTTTTTTTGGTCTTGCCCCCATCATTTAACACTGGAAAAAGGGAGGAAAGGTTAGAAGTATAGGCAAGAGATATGGAAATCTGCCTTTAAAAGAAAAAATAAACCTATTTCCCAAACTTTGCCAGCAGGAAAGCAGCACAAATGTTACTTTGAAAGAGAAAGGAACATTTTAGTGGGAATAGTCCTGCTTTTAGCAGGGGGGTTGGACTAGATGACCTCATGAGGTCCCTTCCCACCCTAATAGTCTATGATTTTCAGCCAAACAGTCTGTGTTTTCTTTATCTTCTTTTCTGTATTTTACTGTGGCTTTTTGCTTTTTTGTTTTTCCTTCTAGATATGAAGAAGTGGCAGGAAGAAAAAAACCCATCAGGGACTTTTTTTTGCACTAAAAAGGAAAAACTGAGGTAAATCTATAACTAAAGTAGGGATTTTTGTCAACAGGAAGGATTTTCAGCATCTGAGGCAACAGAAAACGAGAGACACTATGTTCAGTCATGGACAGTTAAAAAGGAACTGAAGGGAGAGGGACACGCTCGCGCCAAAGCTGCATCGAGGCCACTGTGAGACCCCCTTCTGTGCAAGCGCTGCCTGAGCACCACTGTTCTGAAGACTCCATGGATTTGGTGCAAGGATGCAAATACACCTAAGGTGGAGCAGCACAGGACACTGTTCAATGAAGAACTAAGCAAAACTTAGTTCAAACTACTTTGAATGGTAAGTTTGAATTAACTGCTTAGTTTGAATTTATTTCGAACTTTAATTTAAACTAGCATGATGTAGTCATGCTAGTTTGAACTAGATAAGTTCAAACTAACCATTTTTTAATTCAAACTAACTTTTAGTTTTGAACTAGCCACACTTTTTTAGTTTGAACTAAGAAGTTAGTTTGAACTAACTTCAAACTGCTTAGTTTGGACTAAGCAAGTCCAAACTAAACTTTTAGATGTAGACATAGCCAATTTGTCTAGCTTCAGCTTCCAGCCATTGGACTGTTGCATCTCTCTCTGCTAGACTAACTAATTAATTATAAAATATATGTTCTCCATGTAGGTACTTACAGTTCATAATCTTTCAGCAGCACCCATTGTTCCATTGTTCCCCTAATTGTTCCATTATCCATTCAGGACATGGGTACCCTTAGAACTACATGACACAAAAAGCATGGGATGATACACTAAATCAGCAATTCTCAACCACTTCCTGCCACACAGCTGTGAGTGTGTCATGAAGAGCTGGGGAGATGGCTGGATTTGGGCAGGGGAAGCTGGGCTGGTGTGTCCTGTAGGGTTGTGATATGCCACCAAGTGTGTCATGACCCACAAAATGTTGAGAACCACTGGACTAAATGATGAGGCTAAAAAAAACCAAACAAACAAAAAACAAAAAAACAAAAAAAAACCTTTCAGTCAACCCCAGCAAGCCTATGCACTAAGTGAGGTTCTGTAGATAACATATTGATATCTCAAGTTAAGTGGTTGATATCTAAAAGGCCTTTTGGTGGCTGGAGTATAAATGTCAAAGATGTGTAAAGTGGTTCTGGAATCTTGAGGTATGCATGACCTCATCTGCTTTGTCTGAAAATAATTGTTTACCAAAAAGAGATCCTCGATGGTTGCCTGCAGTTGTTCAGGCAGGTTGGCAGGCTGCAGCTATGAAGATCTTCTCATGACTATGCCAGTGGCAATGCTTTGAGATACAAAGCTACAAAGCAAGCCACAAAAAAGAAATCCCAAATCTTCTTATACCAAGATTCCTGAGCAGCATTTGCAACCCAAACTTTGGAGCATTTACCAGGAGCAGGTCTTCACTAATGGCAGCAAATTTGCTGCTGTCAGAGCAATTTTCCTAATCGACCACTTAGTCAATAGGGAAGTTGATCCCTGAAGAACACCCAAGTGGTTTAGCACTGAGTCAATGAGAGGGCATTTCCTATAAACTCAGTGCACTGAAGACAATGCAGAGAGTAGGCATTAGGCAGTCAAAGTTAAGTAACTTGAGTATTTCCCTTCGACTCTCACCAAGAAGTGCCTACAGTATAAACCAGGGTCTGGACACTGAAAGTTAAATAAATTACAAGTAGTAGAACTGATTCTTTTTTCCCCATTATCTGCATTTCAAGAAATGCAGAAACTAAAGCACATAAGTAGTTATCAACCAAGTTAAACTTTTAAAAAATTCTGTCATGTTTAGTGGTCTAAATCAGTGTTGTCATTATTACCTTCTTAGTCAGCTGTAGGCTTGACAATTTTTGCTGTATTATCTCCTGATTGGTCTAAAATTACAAATAAACTTAAAATATGGCTTTAATTGGTATTTCTTTTTTCTTGATATAGAAATTAGGTGCAAAAAACCCCCATAGCTTTAAGGTGCCTACACAGTCTCTGGAATTGTGGTTAAAGTTGCCCCTTCCTACCAAAATCTGAAATGGTACCTTTGGTATGCATTTCCCCCTATATATTATTCAAGTATTTAGGTGTTGAATTAAGGGTGTCACTCGGACTCCAAGCCTTTGGATGACTTCTCGAAGAGCCTATGAATGGGGCTCCAGGGTTCCCCAGTTGGCTGTTGCTGTAACTTTTTCATTCACGAACTAACAAAGCCTTTATCCATTGTGATCCTGAAAACTAATCAACTCTTCTGATTTCCATACAGACAGTAAATCACTTCTGACTGCAAGGCAGGATGTATGGCCCCTGGGGGCATATAGGAGTTCTGCAGGTGTCCCATCCAGGAGGACTCAATGCAGGGAGCTCAAAGCAGGGCATGGGAGCTGAATGCTCTGAGACCACACTCAGGAAGTGATGAGACCTAAGAGTAAACCCACTCCACTAGAGTCCTGACTGGTTTCACGCTGAGTGGTTCCAGAGCATCATTCCAATGGGATTCCATCACATTAACCTCAAGGAAACTATTGATGAGCTTATGAGCAAGGAGATTTGTGGTGGATTTTTGCCCCCTTAATTGGGTAACCACACTATCAGGAGGTGATGGTCTCCACTCTAGGAGGGGCCCAGTGGTTTTCAGTTTTGAGTTTGGCCAGTGCTTTCTTTACTATTCTTTTATATTGGAACAGCTATTATACATTTGCTTTTACCTTTCAAGGAAGCAGTTGTGTTTTACCAGAAGCAGGACCCTGTGGGCTTAAGTAGTGCTCCTATCATCTGCCATGCCCATGTACTCAGGATGAGGGAAGGGGTGCCTGAAAGGGGTTCTGTGATTTTTTTTTTAAATGTGGATGATATATTGAGCTGCACTCAGAGAGGGAAGAAACTCTGTAGGTCCTGGACAGAGTGTTACAGAAGATTCAGGGAACTGGGTTTAAGGTAAGCCCCAAAAAAGCCTAACTGTGCTTCCAACAAGCAAATTATTCTGGAGTGGTTTTGAGACACCAAAGTATTCTATTGACCAACAAAGTATCAGAACTGAGATTTTATAGAGGAATCTTCGGAGCAGGCAGCCCTGACACCTAAACAGTAGAAAGAGGGACCAGGATGAAAGCTGTGCTGAGTTAGAGCCTTGGAGCAGGGCTCTGCCCAATAGTTTATGACTTCAAAACTTTGAAATAGAGACGGGATTTTTCCTTGTGAAAAGGTTTCGGCATCAGTTTGGGCTATACAGCATAGAGAATATCTGGTGGGATTGCCCCTTGTTACTGAAAACTGCCCACTCCCCATAAACCATGTATTGGCTGGCAAGCTCAACAACAGTCATGTATCTACCTCAGCAAGGCCTGATGAATTTGCTGAGCCTCATGCGGATGCTCAAAACACAGTTAAAAGTTCAGCAAAACAAAAAAGGAGTCTGGAGGCTCTTTTAAAGAGCAACAAATATATTTATCATATGAGCTTTCGTGGGAGAAAATCCCACTTTGTCAGAAGCTTGAAGATATGGAACTTACTGAATGAGAGCAAAATAAATGCAGAGGAGTGCAAGTCATAGGATCAGGTCAGACAGTAACAGCAAATCAAATCAAGCGTGTGATGAAGTGGGATTTTCTCCAACAAAAGCTTATGCAATAATAAAATTTGTTAGTCTTTAAAGTGTCACCAGATTCCTTGATGATTTTTTTTTTTTAACTGAACTAGACCAACACAGTGTAGGGCTAAAGCGGAAGATTTTGTGACAGACAGGTAGCATGGTGCTTGCAACCACCCCCACAAGTGACCCGACCGTGAACTGATGCTGGGCTTCATGCCTAAAGCATGAGCTGGAGCCAGTCTCCTGTGGGAACTGGCTATGGCCTGATATATGGTGTTTTGCTTTTTGCAAGGCTTGGCTGTGATGTACTTCTTTTACCTGTTCCTTCAAGCTATCTGAGCCTTGCACCCAAGCATGTGGAAGGGAAAGCGGGCTTGATCACCCTGTCTTTTCCTGAAATGCTATATGTGAGCACAGTTCTTGGGAACTGGTGGACCTCACCGAATGGGCCTCATGAGAAAGGTGTCTTGGAAACCTCCTCGGGGTCATCCGCAGCCATGCAAGAGGTCCCTGGCTGCTGAAGGGACGTAAGCTCTCACACTTTATATTTTGCTTTGCTTTGCTTAGTGTGACTTATTCAGTACACTACCCTAGCATTTAACAAATATCGACCTTCTTTTAAGTGTCTTTGTTTATGCATGAATCCACAAATGAACCTCCCCTTTGGGAACATACACGGCTACAACTTTGGAACCTAAAAGTTCAGAAATCCCCTCTTAGGGCGAATGAGAGAAGTGGACTGCAGCCCTGGCAGGATCTAAATAAAAGTTAACAAATTAGCTTAAATATTTTAGTGATACTCCCACATGGGGAAAGGGAAGTTTGTTCTTTGTGGATTAGATGATTAACCATGTGAATGCTCAAAAATCTTGAAGACAATGCACTCTGTGTGCTGCTGTTGCTGGCATTTTGTTTCCAGACCTGTTTCTTCAGTGATGTAAATCAGGAACTCATTGTGTCTGTACCATGGGGAAACTATCCATGAATGACAGTGAAAAGTAAGGTGAACAATACCACTGACATCACTACCGAGCTCAACATCCCAAAAAAACAAATCGCTTCCTAGGCCTTTTGGATGGGTATGACCTCCCTTCAGTAAAAATGAAGGAGTGGGATCTGTACCAAGTCAGTATTAGCATGGAAATGATTGAGAACTGGCAAGGTATCATGGCTTGGGATGCAAATATTCTAAGCTGGGAACTATGGAATCCTTAAAACCAGGGTTAAAGTAAGGGAGACCCCTTGGAACACCATTCTGGGGCCCACCATTTTTAGGGGCTCAGCGTTCCAGGGCCTCTAAAAATAGAATATGGAGACAGAACGCTGCATTCCAGGGTCCACCACTGAAAAACGGCAGGCCCTGGAATGCAGTGTTCCAGTTCCACATTCTATTTTTAGGAGCCCAAACGCTGTGCCCCTAAAAATAGGAGGCCCTGGAGCAGCATTCCGCTGCGTTTCAGCGAGCAGGGACAGGGACAGGGACAGGGGCGCTGCTACAGGGCTCAAGCCCCTCCCCTTCCACGCCCCACCCCAACCTGGGGCCTGCTGCCTCTGCCCCAGCAACGCTGCCACCCAGACCCAAGGCCTACCCATCCCCCCAGCCGCGCCACCGGTGAGTGCAGGGGCAGCCAGCTCGTGCTGGGGGGGGGGTATTGAGGGGCAGGGGGTGAGTTGCTGGCAAGGGGGGGAGGAGCGGGGGTCCCACTGGCATGGGAGGGGGACACACCAGCATGGGAGTTTTCCAAGGCCCTCCAAATTATACTTTAACCCCTGCTTACCACATTGGTGGCAACCACACCATCCTTATGTATACACAGGGGGACAATGATGGAACAAAGTTATTAGGTGCAGAATTAAAAGCTACCTTGATGGATACAGTTGTTGCTGAGTGGGAACTGACAGGCTCTTGTTTAACAGTAGTAAATCCAAAAGTGTTTATTTCTGTACTGATACCCCCAACCAAGCAGACAGCAACATGGAAAAAGTCAGTTCATTTTAGGCAGAAACAATCCTTTCTCCTCCAAACAATGGACAAGAAGCTGCTGGGGGCAGGCAAGCCTACAGAAAGCGACACCAGGATGGAAACGGGTGGCCTTTTTGCCCTGCTTTGCAGAAGCCTTGGTTTCTCAAGAAATTTATAATAGGGATAAAGAATGTTTGGACAGTATGTGATTTAAATGGTGCCTTGGCAATATAATTTCTAACACGTAGCCCAATAAAATGGGAAAAGGGATTCTTCAGGAACCCCATGGAGTAAAAAGTATAGAAGAGTGAGTTTTGAAACCACACAGAAAGATCATCTTAGACATAAGCCTAGCAAACATTTCAGTACTACAGCCCCACTGTGAGCAGTTTGTCCAGTCACTGAGACTGGAAAAACTGGACAAATCTACTTGGGTCCCCAAATTTGGCAAGAGACAGGTGAGAAGGGACCTATGGTGAGCAATTGGAAAGAGGGCAAGGGTTCTTAGCAGCATCAAGGAAAATGTGCTAGCAAACAAGATAAAAGCAAGAGGTTGATATATAGACTATGAGTGGTGGGGAAAAAAAACTGACCAGAGCTGAGAAACAGTAAAATTGGAAGCCCATATATAGAAATGTAAATTTGGATATGAATACCACAAAGATGCCTTGCAAATACAGGATGTGTGTTTAAAACACACTGAGGAAAAATGTCACTGTGCTCTTAACTTGTTAGTAAATAATAACCCTGTGCTTGTGTATATATGTAATCACCGTGTATCTTAGAAGCTGGTATCCTGTTTCTTGTTAATTAAATGCATACAATATAAATCATGAGCCTCAAATGTTTTTGTCATGTTATATCAATTGGGGGTATGTTTATGAATTTGAAGTGCCTGAACTTGGATAGAATCATTTAAGAGTGGTGTGTATTTCCTGTTCTCCTATGAAGCCTGTACCCCTTGGAATAAATTTGACTGTTTTCACAAATGTTGCATGTATGTACTGATTTGCAGAACCAGCTGCACTGCCAACAGAGAGGGTGCAGAGTAATCGTTATTGTGCATCATAATGTTAATGGAATTAAGTGGGTATTTGCAAGAATCGGACAGGATCTAAAACATGAGTGGTGGGAACAGGGCCGACTCTAGGTATGAGCCGGTGTGGCACTAGCCTGGGGCGCCGGGAAACTGGAACCGATGATCCTGGACCTCCCCTGAGTCAGCCACTCTGCCCCTGGGGTGGGGGAGTGGGCCAGCCCGTAGGTTGCGCTATGCTCTCTTGCCCCACCTTTAGGCTTGCCCTTCCTGTCCCTAGGGAGGAACAGCCAGCCCAGAGGAGGGGTAACAGAGCAGACCCTGGCCTCTGGGCTGGCCCACTCCACCCCTGAGCCGACAGTTCCTTGTCCTGAGGTTGGGGAAGAGAGGTGCCAAAGCAAAAATAGTTGGGTTGGGGTGCCACAACTCCTTGAGCCAGCCCTGGATGGGAAGTATTGTTGGGATGGTCCCCCACTGCAATGGGAATCTTGAAGTTGACCTTATGTCCCACTGCAGTGATATATCAGTGGTTCTTTTTACCAGCTAACAGCATGCTGGATGTGGCACAAAATTTGGCAACTATAAATCTCCCAACAGATGAGCCACTGCCTACTGCAACCCTCACTGCTGTGCTGGAAGTTAACATATTGAACTTGTCAGTGCTCCCTTGAATGGGAGTTGGACAGAAATGACTGCTGGTCAGTTACTAATCCAGTGTGCTGAGTCTGAGACCCCAACAAGATCACTACTTGTTCTGTCAGCTGAGAGCCCTGAGCTTTTGTTGGGTCACAGCTGTGCTGCATCCAGAATAAATGACAGCAGCTATGTAAAGGCCCCCTTACATAAAAGGTGACCTTTTTAAGGAGGGGAACTGTTTGGGGAGATTTTGACAGACCAGTAAAACAGCCAAGGACCACCTGATAGTATAATACTGATCACACTTGTTGCTAATAGCAACAGGGCCGTCTCTAGGGGGGTGCAGGGCCCCCACTTACCCTCCTGCCACTGGGGGGTGGGGCCAGCCAGCCAAGGGGAGGGGCAGGGCCCTGCACTGGCCGTCCCATGCCAGGGACCAGGCGAGCCAGCCAAAAGGGCGGCTTGGTTCAGCGCTGCCGGTCCGCCCCCCGCCCTGACCCCGTCACATGTACTGTTCTTGGGTCTGTGCCGAAGTAGCAGGGAGGGGGCGGGAGGCAATGCAGCTGGGGGAATAGTGATATGGGCCCCACGCTGTCTCCCACCACCTCCCCGCTGCCCCGGCACAGAGCCGAAAGCAGTGCATGTGCAGGGGGGGTGAACCAGGAGCACTGAAGCAGGCTGCCCTTTTGGCTGGCTCACCCAGTTCCTGGCATGGGGGCAGCAGTGCAGGCCCCATGGGGCCCCCCGAAGCATGGGGCCCTGGGTGGCTGCCCTGCTCACCCTACCCTAGGGACAGCCCTGATAGCAACTCAAATTAAGAGGCCTTTTTGCAGGCCAGAGCAAACTTGGCATGACTTGGCAGGGGGAAAGGAGCCTTTTGTTTAACTTTTGCCTAATCCTGTGCCCCTGCCTGATGCTCTGGTGGATGTGCTGGGATACGTGCTTCACGAAAAGACCAAGAAGCTTATTTATGCATGATGCCAGGAAATGTTTGTCCAGGCCTCAAGGCATGCAGATTCTCCAGGAAAACATCAAGTTAATCTAAGACAGGCTTGTCCAACCTGTGGCCCAGGGCCCAGAATCCAGCCCACGGAGCTACCATGCACACCCCCCTTGCCGCTCCTGCCACTTTCCTCCTGCCTTGCCATGCCATGCTCCCCTTCCCACCCTATCTTTCTCTTGCCACCCCTGTCCTCCTCTCCACCCTTCTCATTCCCTGCCAGCTACACATCCACTGCCCTTTCTTGCCACCTCTGCCACACTCTCCCTCCTTTCCCCTCCAGCCCCACGTGGTCACCCCTGACCTCCCTCTCTTGCCACCCTGCCCCCTCCCTGCTCCCTACACAGTCCCCTACTATCCCATATGGCCACTCCTGCCCTATCATCTCTTCCTTGCCAGCCCTGCATTTCCAGAACTTTTACAGATTTAGAGAACCAAAATGAATTTGTAAGCCGGTGCTTATTTTTGACTGTTTAAATTTGATTAATAATAAGATGAATTTCTCTGTGCTATCTAGCCAAAATTTGCTCACTGGTCCCCAAATAAGAAAAGAATTGCAATGTGGTCCCCTCATCCAAAAAGGTTGGACACCTCTGATCTAAGGCCATCTCTTGTTGGGCAAAGAGTTTCAAAAGCTAATAAAGTTTTTTTTTCCCTTGATATTCTGTTGTCTACTAACAAAGATAAATGTGGGGGTGAGAGAGGTTTGGACTTTTTGGAATCTCTTCTTGGTCACAGCTTTGGGATCCTCCCAGGACAGCTAGAAGATCAGGCTACTCAGGAAAGTGTCACAGTTCACCCTCAAAAGCTGCCCCAAACTTTAGTAATTATTGTGGGTTGGGGTGTTTCACTAACCTATTATGGACACGTGTAAGTGCTTGAACCTAAGTAAAGTACAGCTTTAAAGTAAGAGCCTTGTTGTATTAGACTGTTTCTACCAGTCCATCTATCAGCTGGACAGTCATTTCTACCTTTTGATTTATTTCCTGACACCACCTTGCACAGAATAAAGTTACCAAAGCTTTGGGTTCACAGAACCACGAGTGTGCACGCACATACACAAACACAGTGCCTGCCCTCTCCAGAACTTTACCCAGGTTTCAGCTATAGTGACAAAAACAGGTATAATTGGGCCAGGACTCCCCAGCTGTCCTCACCTGGGCCACCAGGGTTGTACCTTCCAGGGTGGATTTCATCAACTGGTTGACAGACAGGAAGAACTGCCGCAAGGATGCCTGGAATTCTGCTGTTTCTTTCCCTTCATAGAGTCTGAGGCAAAAGAAGCAGAATGAATGTCACACCCTTCTTCTACTCATGTTCACTGAAATGAACTTTTTAATGGATGATATAATAAAGGGTATATTCAGGAAGGCAAGAAAATTTCCTACATGGCCCCTTCAGTATTCATAGGAATGGCCATACTGGTCAGAAATCGTCCATCTAGCCCAGTATCTTGTCCTCAGACAGTGGCTGGTGCCAAATGGTTCAGAGGACATGAACAGAATAGGTCAATTTAATTGAGTGATCCATCCCCTCTCATCCAGTCCCAACTTCTGGCAGCTAGAGATTTAGGGACACCAGTATCAGACACTCTTGTCTAATACCCATTGATGTATCCATCTGACATTAACTTATTTAATACTTTTTTGAAGTCAGTTATACTTTTGGCTACCACATCATCATCTGGTAACTAGTTCCACAAGTTGACAGTGTGCTGTGAGAAGAAGTACTTCCTATATATATTTTTTAAAGCTGCTGCTTATTAATTTCATTGGGTGTATCTTGCATTACATGAAGGAATATATAACTTTCCCCCATTCACATCCACATCATTCATTATTTTATAGACCTTTATCATATCCCCGTTTAGTGTTTCCTTTATAAGATGTGTGACAGACCACTCCCCAGATCCAGTCCAGTGTGCCGCTCTGACCTCCCAGTTCCCACTCCTGAACCCTGGTTCACACCACTTTGCCAAGTGACCACTCACTCCTGAGTCAGTCCACTCCAGCCTCTTGTGCGCAATCGGTCACAGGCAGTGGATCTCTGCCCCCTGGCTCCTCAAGGGACGGTCCCCCAGCAAGCTCCCCTGGCCCCAGTTACTACACCAGGAGCCACTGTCTACAGAGACTGGGAACCATTCCCAACCACCACACACTCAAGTCTGTCCATTTAACAAAGGAATGGATTGTGCCCAGCCTCCGTCACTTGCTCCCTCTAAAGATCATACAGATTTAGGTAAAACAACTACTAGTTTATTGATCAGACTATAACTCAAAGTGAGAATATGGCCAATCATGGTAGAATCACAGCATAAATCAGGAGACACCACAAGAAAAGAAAAGGCAAAATACGCATGCTAACCTAATACTTCTACTTAAACTAACCTCATAGTAGAAACAAGTTTATGCTCAAGGTGTTTGTTAGATGTTTGCAGAGCCCGTCTCTGCCTGAGGCCAGGCAGGGCCCAGATCTTGCTTTAAGTTGTTTCAAGATGGAGAGTCCCAAATCAAAACCCCTGAATCTTCCAGCTGTCTCTGTTTATCTCCCTGCTCGACCCCTCCCCTTCAGGGCTGAGGTGATCCCTTTGTCTCTTCACAGACTCCTCCATGAGCACACCTTTGTCCCTTCCAGCTGCTTGTTTGCTCACTCTTCTGTCTGTTCCCTCACCCCTGAGCCATAGAAAACATGTTACATGTTTGTTCACATGTATGAAGTTGCAGGAAACATATCATCATAGAAATCATATAGAATGGGTCATTAGCATCCATAAAGAAACATTGCATTGTGTAATTGGCAGCAAATCATACAATTCCAGTGTATAAGTGAACAGGAAAATCATGTAGATCATAACCCAGGGTGCACAGATGTGCACATCATGACAAGATGAATGATCCCAGTCAAGGAGGGTACCAAAGGAATTCATTTTGAGGCAATTTGTAAAGAGAACAGTGATCAGAAACAGTCAGTGTGGATTCACCAAAAGCAAGTAATATCTGCCCAGTCTGACTGCCTTCTATGATGAGATAACCCACTCTGTATGTCTGGGGAAAATGGTGGACATGATATATTTTGATTTTAGCAAAGCTTTTGGTACGGGCTCCCATAGCATTCTTATCAGCATGTTAAAGCAATATGGACTGGATGAATGGACTATAAGAGGGATAGAAACCTGGAAAAACAGCAAGAGTGCTGTGGCACCTCCTCAGATGCAAGTGGATTGGAACCCACAAAAGATCATGTCTGAAGAAATCTGTTAGTCTTTAAGGTGCCCCAGGACTCTTGTTGTTTTTGCTGTACACAAATTAACATGGCTACCCCTCTGGAAATAGAAACCTGGCTAGATCACTGCGGTCAAAAGGTAGAGAACAGTGGCTTAGTGTCCAGTCAGTGCTGGTAACAAGTGGATTGCCTCAGGGGTTGGTGCTAGGTAATGGCATCGCTGGCGTTGGGCACCCCAGGGCACGTGCCCCAGGTCCCAACACCAGTGCCCCGGATCTCCGGCCCAATCGGGCCAGGAATCCGGGGCCCGATCCCCAGCGGGCTGTGGCCTCGGCGGCCGCATCTAAGACCAGGAATCCGGGGCCTAGCTGGCCGCCCAGCAGGCCCCGCCCCCTGGCCAGGGATAGGGCCAGGGGGAGGCCGCACTGCCTCCAGCAGCTAGGTCGCGGTGCGGCGTGGCCCGGCCCAGCCAGAAGCGGCCACTGGAGGCCGGGCCCGCGGCCGCAGCCCCGGATCCCAGGCCAGGGCCAGGGCTGCAGCGGCTGCGGCCACTGGCAGCCAGGCACCGGATCCCCAGTGGAGGACGGGGCCGCCGCAGCTGTGGGCAGCCGGCTGGGCCCTGGATCCCCAGCTGGGGATGGGGTCACTGCAGCCACTGGCGGTCAGGCCTCGGATGCCCAGCCGGGGATCCAGGGTCCGGCTGGCTGCCAGTGGCCACAGTGGCCCTGTCCCTGGCCGGGGATCCGGGGCCCGGCTGGCCACCCGCGGCAGCCCCATCCCCCGCTGAGGATCCGGGACTGTGGCCGCGGGCCCGGCCTCCAGCGGCCGCTTAGGACCTGGCTGGGCCGGGCCGGGCTAGGCTGCGCGGCGCTGCACCGCGGCCTAGCTGCCAGCAGCAGCATGGCATCCCCCTGGCCCTATCCCTGACCAGGGGGCGTGGCCTTCTGGCTGGGGGTAGGGCCTGCCCTCTGGGGCCAGGGGCTTGGCCCATGGCCCGGGTCCCTCCCCACCCCAGCGATGCCCCTGGTGCTATGATCAGTTTTATTCAACAACTTTATTAATGATCTGGAGAATGAGGAAGATTACACCCCCAGCAAGTCTGCAGATGTCACAAAGCTTAGAATCACAGAATATTAGGGTTGGAGGGGACCTCATGAGATCATCTAGTCCAAACCCCTGCTAAAAGGAGGACTAGTCCCACTAAATCATCCCAGCCAGGGTTTTGTCCAACTGCGTCTTAAAAGTTTCCAAAGATGGAGATTCCACCACCTCCTTAGGCAACCCCAGTGCTTCACCACTCTCCTAGTAAGAAAGATTTTCCTAATGTCCAACCTAGACCTCTCCAGCTGCAACCTGAATCCATTGCTCCTTGTTCTGTCCTCTCTTACTACTGAGAACAGTCAAGCTCCCTCATCTTTGGAGCATCCCTTCAAGTAGTTGAGGGTTGCTACCAAATCCCACCTCAGTCTTCTCTTCTGCAAGCTAAATAAGCCTAGTTCCTTCAGCCATGCCTCATAAATCATGTGCCCCAAGCCCCTAATCATTTTTGTTGCCCTTTGCTGGACTCTTTCTAATTTGTCAACATCTTTTCTGTAGTGGAGAGCCCAAAAGTGGACACACTATGCCAGATGGGGCCTCACCAGAGCCAAATAGAGGGGAATAATCACTTCTCTTGATCTGCTGGCAACACTCCTACTGATGAAGCCCAATATGCCATTGGCCTTGTTGACAACAAGGGCACACTGTTGACTCATATCCAGCTTCCTGTCCACCATAACCCCCAGATCCTTTTCTACAGAGCTGCTACTTAGCCAATATGTCCCTACGTGTAGTAATACATGGGATTTTTCCATCCTAAGTGCAGGACTTTGCCCTTGTCCTTGTTGAACCTCATGAGATTATGTTTGGCCCAATGCTCCAATTTGTCTAGGTCTCCCTGAACACTATCCCTACCCTCCAACATATTTACCATTCCTCCCAGTTTGGTGTCACCCGCAAACCTACTGAGTGTTCAATCTATTCCATCATCTAGATCATTAATGAAGATGTTGAACAGAACCAGCCCCAGCACCGACCCCTGGAGCACTTGTTACCGGTTGCTAACCAGACACTGAGCCATTGAGCTCTATCCGCTGAGCCCGGTGAACTAGCCAGCTTTCTATCCTCTTTACAGTTCATTCATCCAACCCACACTTCTTTAACTTGCTGACAAGAATGCTGTGGGAAGCCATATCACAAGCTTAGGGGAGCGGTAGACACACTGGAGGACTGCAATAGGATCAGGGCCAGATTAAAGCCCTTGTGGGTTCAGGGCTATATAATCTTGTGGGGCCAGACTGGGGGAGGAAGAGTGGCGGATATGGCACCCCATGGGTAGAGGTGTCGCTGGCGCTGGGCTTACAGGGCTCAAGCCATGGATCCCAGCACCCAAGCCCTGGGTCTTTGTCCAGGCCAGGGGCGCTCCTGCTCATGGGGCCATACTTACCCAGGAACACTCCCCACCATCAGCAGCATCACACTGTAGGAGAGATGTGTGAGCCTGGTGACCCTTTCTCCCCCTCTCCCTCCCTGTCATCAATAGCACCCTCTGGGTTGGAAAGAGTCTGTAGGCCCACATTCCACTCTCCCCCTGCTGTGGGGGCAGCATTGCAGCTGTAACAGATTCTCCATATCTCTATCCTTAAGCTAGGTCGGGGTCAGAGAAGACCCTGGCTGCCCGTGAGCTATGACAGCCTGGGTAGCAAGACTCCTGCTCTCACATTCTCCCTCTAGCCTCTTCTCTCCTTCTCTCATAGCGTACGCCCCACTGACATCTGCCTCTGCTCCAGTCTCCTTCCCCTACCCCCTAACCTCTCTGTCCCTATTTTCCTGTAATGCCTCATCCATTAACCTCTCCCCTGATTCCATCCTGTCTTGCCCCCTTCATCACACTTTACTCCTTTGGCCCCTCACATCTGTTCTCCTCTCTGGTTCAGCCCAACCCCACCCCTTTGCAACCCCCCTGCATCTCTGGCTCCCCATAGTTGAGATGGGAGCTGCACCCACCACCCTGCAAACAAAGGGAAGTAAATCACAGTCAGTTCAGCTAAGATCAGCCACACTACATGAAGGAGGAGGTAGGAAGATCTATCCTACATTCCCTCCAAACAGAAGTGGCTTTTGGGATAGGTGAAGCAGTCACCTGCCTGGGGCCTCAAGCAGTAATGGGTCCCAATGGACAGCACAGGCGGTCACCTTCTTCACCTACCCCAAAAGCCGCATCTGAGGCAGTCAGCAGACCACCTGGAAGGGGGCAGTGGAGGAGGAGTAGAGCCAGGGCCATGAGTTGGGGCCCAAAGCTGGCAGCAGAGAGCCAGGGCCACGGTGTAGGGGGGTGTTGGGGCCCCAGTGGAGGAAGTGGGGGTATTTTCATGGCCCCAGCGGGGAACCAGGGCAACAGGCCTTTGTCTAGGGCACCAGATAACCTAAGGCCACCTCTGCCTCCAAGTAGTGCCTCCCTGGAAGCAGGCAGTGGTCAGCCAGGGCTCGATTTTTGTGAGGGCTCCCTCGTTAGCCCAGAACTGCAGCCTCTAAAGCCCTGCATTAATTTGGCCCTGGATAGAATCATAGAATCATAGGGTTAGAAGGGACCTCATTTGGTTATCTAGTCTAAATCCCTGCTAAAAGCAGGAAAACCCCCACTAAATCATCCCAGCCAGGGTACTGTCTAACCGGACCTTAACTATCTCCAAAGCTGGAGATTCCACCACTTCCCTAGGGAACCCATTCCAATGCTTCACCACTCTCCTAGTGAGAGTTTTTCCTAATATCCAACCTCAACACCCCCGGCTGCTACTTGAAACCATGGCTCCTTGTTCTGTCTTCTGTTACTACTGAGAACAGCCGAGCTACCTCCTCTCTGGGGCACCCCTTTAAGTAGTTGACGGTTGCTATCAAATCCCCCACCCCAGTCTTCTCTTCTGCAGGCTAAATAAGCCTAGTTCCCTCAGTCTCTCCTCATATGTCATGTGCCCCAGCCCCCTAATCATTTTTGTTGCCCTCTGTTGGACTTTTTCTAGTTTGCCCACATCTTTTTGTAGTGTGTAACCCAAAACTGGACACAGTATTTCAGAAGTGGCCTCACCAGTGCCAAAAAGAGGGGAACATTCATATCCTTCGATCTGCTGGCAATGCTCCTACTGATACAGCCGAATATGTCATTAGCCTTTTTGCCTACAAGAGCGCATTGTTGACTCATACCCAGCTCCCCATCCATCATAACCCCAAGGTCGTTTTCTACAGAGCTGCTGCTTAGCCAATCACTCCCCAACCTATAGCAGTACAAGGGGTTTTTCCATCCTAAGTGCAGGACTTTGCACTTCTCCTTGTTCAACCGCATGAGATTTCTTCTGGCCCACTGCTTCAATTTGTCTAAGTCTCCCTGAACCCTGTCTGTGCCCTCCAGCATGCTTACCATTCCTCCCACCTTGGTGTCATCTGCCTACTTACTGAGCAGGCAATCTATCCTATCACTAAGATTGTTAACGAAGATGTTGAACAGACCCAGACCCAGCACCGACCCCTGGGGCACTCCACTCATTACTGGTTGCCAAGTAGACAATGAGCCATTGATCCCTACTTGCTGAGCCTGTTGATCTAGCCAGTTTTCTATCCACCTTATGATCTGCACATCCAACCCATACTTCCTTAACTTGCTGATGAGAATGCTGTGGGAAACCATAACAAAAGCTCTGCTAAAGTCGAGGTATATCATGTCAACAGCTATTCCTGCATCCACAAATCCAGTCATCTCATCATAGAAGGCAATGAGGTTGGTCAGGCATTATTTGCCATTGGTGAATCCATGTTGACTGCTCCTGATCACTCTATTTTCCTCCAAGTGTTTCAGAATGGATTCTTTGAGGACCTGCTCCATGATTTTTCCAGGGATTGAGGGGAGGCCGACAGGTCTGTACTTCCCTGGATCCTCCTTTTTCCCTTTCTTGAAGATAGGTAATATATTGGCCTTCTTCCAATCCTCTGGCACCTCCCCCATTTGCCACAAGTTTTCAGAGATAACAACAAATGGCTCTGCAATCACATCAGCCAACTCCCTCAGCACCCTCAGATGCAGTTCATCTGGCCCCATAGACTTGTGCACCTCTAACTTCAAGTAGTCCCTCACCTGACCTTCCATCACCAAGGGCCCTCTTCTTCGCTCCAATCTGCCGTACCCAGTGTAATAGCCTGGGAGCTGACCCTGCTTGCAAAGACGGAAGTAAGAAAAGCACTGAGTGCTTCAGCCTTTTCCACATTCTCCAGCATGAGAATGCCTGTCCTATTCAGTAAGGGACCTACACCATCCCTGATCTTCTTTTTGTTGCTGACATACTTGTAGAACCCCTTCCTGTTATGCTTCACATCCCTTGCTAGTTTCAACTCCAATTGCCCTTTGGCCTTTCTGATTTTATCCCTGCCATCCTGACCAATATATTTGTTTCCCCAGTCATCTATCCAAGCTTCCACTTCTTATAAGCTTCCCTTCTATGTTTCAGCTCACTGCAGAGTTCTCTGCTAAACCATGCTGGGCATCTTCCACATTTGCTGTTCTTTCTGCACATTGGTATGGTATTCTTGTGCTTTTAGCAGGGTTTCTTTAAAATACAGCCACCTCTCTTGGACTCCTTTCTCCTTCAGATCAGCCTCCCAGGGAATCCTGCCTGTCAGTTCCCTGAGGGAGACAAAATCTGCTTTTCTGAAGTCCAGGGTTTGCGTTTTGCTTCTTTGCTTTCTTCCTTTGATCAGGATTCTGAACTCTACCATCTCATGGTCACTGCTGCCCAGGCTGCCATTTACTTTGACTTCCCTGACCAATTCTTCTCTGTTTGTGAGCAGCAGGTCACAGAGTGACTTAGACAAATTAAAGGATTGTGCCAAAAGGAATCTGAGAAGGCTCAACAAGGAAAAGTGCAGAATCTTCCACTTAGGATGGAAGAACCCCATGCCCTGCTACAGAATGGGGACTGACAGGCTAGGCAGAAGTTTCAGCAGAAGAGGACCTGGGGGTTACAGTGGATGAGAAGCTCAATATGAGTGAACAGTGTGCCCCTACTGCCAAGGCAGTTAACAGCATCTTGGGCTGCAATAGTAGGAGCACTGTCAGATTAAGGGAAGTGATTATTCCCCTCTATTCAGTCCAGCTGAGGCCTCATTTAGAATATTGTGTTCAGTATTGGGGGCCCCCTCTACAGAAAAGGTGTGGACAAATTGGAAAGAGTCCAGAAGAGGGCAACAAAAATGATTAGGGGGCTGGAGCACAAACACTATCCAACCCTAATCTATGAGTTTTTAATTTCGTCTCCTATGGAAGCAGTTCCATGCCCCTTACCCTTTTTTTTACCCTTCTCTGTACTTTTCCCAGTTCTAATATATCATTTTTTATGAGATGGGATGACCAAAACTGCACATAGTGTTTTAGCTGTTCATGTACAAGAAGGTTGCTCGCCCTGGACAGTAAAAGATGGTTGCTTAACTATAGCAGTTGTTCTTCAAGATGTCCTTTGGCACCTTATACACTAACAGATTTCTTCAGGCATAAACGTTCATGGGCTCCAACTCACATATCTGATGAAGCGGGTTGGAGCCCACAAAAGCTTATGCCTGAAGAAATCTGTTAGTCTATAAGGTGCCACAGGACTTTCATTGTTTTTGCTGTACACAGATTAACACAGCTACTCATCTGGAAATTTCTTCGAGGTGTCTTGCTCATGTCCATTTTAATACAAGTGTGTGCATGCCTGCGTGCAAGGTTATCAGAACTTTCTTCCCCATAGCAGTAGCTATAAGGTTAGTTTAGGAGCCCCCTGGAGCCCTGCGCTCATGCCACAGTATAGCAGGTGCCACCAGTCCTGCACCCGTTCTGTCCATTCTTTCTGCTAACTTCAAAAGCAGGGGTGGTAGGCAAGTGTGGAATGGATATGAGCAACATATCTCGAAGAATGACAGTTACAAGTAAGCAACTGTCTTTTCTTTGAGTGCTGGCTCATATCCATTCTAATATTTGTGAATCACATGCTTTACCTTGGATGGTAGGAACAGTTATCACTGGGTAAATTGTAGCACCACTCTCCCAAACACTGCATTATCCCTGGCTTATTGGACAGTGGTGTAGTATTCGGTAAAGGTATGCTCCAGGAATCAGATGGTGGCTCGGCAGATGTCTAGTAACAGGACCTGTGTCAAGAAGTCCTTTGAGGAGGCTTACACCCTGGTCGAATGTGTTGTCATGGAGCACAAGAGTGGAATCTTTGTCTGTTCATAACAGTGCTTGATACACATGGTGATCCTTGAAGAGATGTGCTGCATGGATACTGATAGACCTTTCATTCTGTCAGCCACCACAATGAATATCTATGCAGCTCTGCAGAATGGTCTCATATGGTTGATGTAGGATGCTAGAGCCTACCTCATGTTGAGGGTGTGCCACTTCTGGTCCTAATCAGGAGCAGTCAGCATGGATTCACCAAAGGCAAATTGTGCCTGAGCAACCTAATTGCCTTCTATGATGAGATGGCTGGCTTTGTGGATGCGGGAAGAGCCACTGATGTGACATACCTTGACATTAGCAAGGCTTTTGATATGGTTTCCCACAGCATTCTTGTTGGCAAGTTAAGGAAGTATGGGTTGGATGTGTGGACTGTAAGGTGGATAGAAAACTGCCTAGATCACTGGTTTCAGTGAGTAGCAATCAATGGCTCAATGTCTACTTGGCAACCAGTAATGAGTGGTGTGCCCCAGGGGTCGGTCCTGGGGCCGGTTCTGTTCAACATCTTCATTAGTGAGCTGGATGATGGAATAGATTGCACATCCAGTAAGTTTGCAGATGACACCAAGCTGGGGGAACTGTAGACACTTTGGAGGGCACAGACAGGATTCAGGGAGACCTATACAAATTGGAGCAGTGGGCCAATAGAAATCTCATGAGGTTCAACAAGGACAAGGGCAAAGTCTGGCACTTAGGGTGGAAAAACCCATGCACTGCTACAGGCTGGAGAGTGATCAGATAAGTAGCAGCACTGCAGAAAAGGACTTGGCAGTTATGGTGGATGGGGAGCTGGATATGAGTCAACAGTGTGCTCTTGTTGCCAAAAATGCCAATGGCATACTGGGCTGCATCAGCAGAAGTGTTGGCAGCACATCAGTAGATGTGATTGTTCCCCTCTATTTGGCATTGGTGAGGCTACATCTGGAATACTATGTCCAGTTTTGGGCACCCCACTACAAAAAGGATGTTGACAAATTAGAAAGAGTCCAGTGGAGGGCAAGAAAAATTATTAGAGGGCTGGGGCACATGACATATGAGGAGAGACTGAGGGAACTAGGCTTATTTAGCCTGCAGAAGAGAAGACTGAGGGGGGATTTGAGCGCAACCGTCAACTACTTGAAGGGGTGCTCCAAGGAGAAGGGACCTTGGCTGTTCTCCATAGTAACTGTGGAAGAGGCCTGTAAGGCCTCAAACTTGCTTAATCACAGAATGTCTGTGAAAAAATGGGGAGTGTAAGATAAAAATGAAATAGTCTGAGAAAAGCTGACTGTCTCTTGTTAACAAGCTAAGAATGTTCCAAACGATAACTTGACTCTGAATCCTGCCTTTGTAATATCTTAGCTAACTCTGTAATTTTCCATTGGCTAGGGAGAAAAGGGGAAGTATGCTATGTTGAACACCCTATGATTTCTATAAATATTGTTAAAACTTGTTTGTAAGTAGAGCTATTAACCAGAGAGAATTTCTGTCACTTAGTGGTCTCTCCCTACATATGCTTGAATAAAAAAGATGCCTTGTTGGACCTGACAACACTTGATTAATCCGTTTTCTTTAACATAACAGAGGACAGAACAAGAAGCAATGGTTTCAAGTTACAGCTGGGGAGGTTAAGGCTGGATATTAGGAAAAACTTTCTTACTAGGAGGGTAGCGAAGCAATGGAATGGGTTACCTAGGGAGGTGGTGGGAAGATATTTAAGGCTCAGTTAGACAAAACTCTGGCTGGGATGACTGAGTGAGAGTGGTCCTGTTTGTTCGCAGGGGGTTGGAATAGATGACCTCTTGAGATCCCTTCTAACCCTATGATTCTATAATTTAATATGGTTTTGGAAAGAAAACAGGGAAGAAAAATATCGTGGTTATGGTGGAACTGTGACACTACCTTGGGCAGAAAGGCTGGATGTGAATCAAAAGTGTGCTCTTGTAGGCCAAAAAGGCCAATGGCGTACAGGGCTGCATCAGTAGAAGTGTTGGCAGCAGATCGAGGGATGTGATTGTTCCCCTCTATTCAGCACTGGTGAGGCTGTATCTGGAATAGTGTCCAGTTTTGGACTCCCCACTACAAATTAGACAAATTAGACAAATTTGGACAAATTAGAAAGAATCCAGTGGAGGGCAACAAAAATGATCAATGGGCTAGAGCACAAGACTTATAGAATCATAGAATCATAGGGTTGGAAGGGACCTCATAGGTCATCTAGTCCAACCCCCTGCCAGAGGCAGGACCACTCCCACTAAACCATTCCAGTCATGGTTTTGTCCAGCCGGGCCTTAAACACCTCCAAAGATGGAGATTTCACCACCTCCCTCGGCAGCTCATTCCAAGGCTTCACCACTCTCCTGGTAAAAAAGTTTTTCCTAATATCCAGCCTTGACCGCCCTAACCGCAACTTGAGACCATTGCTCCTCGTTCTATCCTCCGTTACTACTGAGAACAGTCGAGCTCCATCTTCCTTAGAGCATCCCTTCAAGTAGTTGAAGGTTGCTATCAAATCCCCCCTCAATCTTCTCTTCTGCAGACTAAATAAGCCTAATGCTTTCAGTCTTTCCTCATAGGGCTTGTGCTCTAGCTCTTTTATCATTTTGGTTGCCCTCCTCTGAACTCTCTCTAACATGTCCCTGTCCTTTTTGTAGTGGGGAGCGCAAAACTGAATACAGTATTCTAGATGTGGCCTCACCAGTGCAGAATAGAGGGGAAGGATCACATCCCTTGATCTGCTAGTAATACTTCTTTTGATGCAGCCCAGTATGCCATTGGCCTTTTTGGCAGCAAGAGCACACTGCTGACTCATATCTAGCTTCCCATCCATCATGATCCCCAGATCCTTTTCTACACTGCTGCTACTTAGCTGAATGTTTCCTAGCCCGTAGCAGTGCATGGGGTTTTTCTGTCCCAAGTGCAGGATTTTACACTTGTCCTTATTGAACCTCATAAGATTTCTACTGGCCCACTGTTCCAATTTATCTAGGTCCCCCTGAATCCTGTCCTTGCCCTCCAACGTGTCTACTGGTCCCCCCAGCTTGGTGTCATCCGCAAACTTACTGAGAATGCAGTCTATTCCATCATCCAGATCATTGATCAAAATGTTGAACAGAACCGGCCCCAGGACCGACCCCTGGGGCACACCACTAGTGACTGGTTGCCAGCTAGACATGGAACCATTGATTCCTACATGCTGAAACCGTTGATCTAGCCAGTTCTCTACCCACCTTACATTCCCAGTAGTTGGGGGTGGGTCTCTTTTAGGAGAAGTCCAAATGGGGGGCAATAAGCCATGATCACCTTATATCACCATGGCCAAGCTCAACCTGAGTCTCTGGTACCTTGGGGCAGTCACTATGTCCCTATCAATGTTTCTCTTTGGAGATGAGCTACTTTGCTGAGGGAGGCTTGGTGCCAGTGTCAGAGCCACTGCTGAGTGCATACTACACACTGACAAGGTGTTTGGTGCCGAAGTTAACCTAGTCAGCTCCAAGGGAGGTCTTAGCTCTGCCTCCATTAGGAGGACCTTGAGGCAATTCTCCCTTTCCTGGCAGATTTTGTATTTATCCTTGTGAAGCATTTCTTCTAGACATTTCAAACTGTCATGGGAGTTGCTAAAGTGGGACAGCCTTCCCACACACTGCACAAGGCTTAAACCCCAGAGACCTTGACATTCTGCCCAAAATGAAGCACCAGAAAGGTATCCTAACAAACTGCCTAGCCTAGCTCCTCGTTCTGGAGTCCCCTGCCATCAGGGAAACCTGTGAGGGGCCTGCTCCTGGTTCCAGGCTCTCCCTCCCCAGCAGGGGACCCTATGGTAGGCACTCTGCTCCAGCTCTCCCCACCAGGAGGCTGCACCCATTGTGGCTCTTAAAACACTTGGTTATTGAAGGAGTTTTTAAAACTAGTTCTTTTAAAACTGGTTCTTCTTATCTTTTAGGTTGCCAACCCATGTTCTAGAGGAACACCAGTTTCCATTCAGGGACCATCCAAATAGATAAAGAGCTGTATACTTACATCTTATTCATTAAACAATTCACCACCCCTAGAACACGTCAGGACCTATTCCACAAGGGGTAGGCCCACAATAGTGACCTTTCTCAAAAATGTTCCATTAAAAGACATATGTGCCTCAGCCACATGGAGCTCAACGCTCCCTCTAAGATGCTCATGCAGCTCAGCAAGTTTTGGTGTTTTCTTCACAGCAACTTGTGTGGCTAACCTGTCCCCCTCTGCTGACCTGACCGCATCTTATCATAGAATCATAGGGTTGGAAGGGACCCCACGAGGTCATCT
>ML682125.1:1400475-1690019 GCA_007922195.1 Podocnemis expansa | reverse complement strand
ACTTCTACTTCTCTGATAAATTCTTCTCTATTTGTGAGCAGCAGATCTAGAGGTGCAAGGCCCCTAGTTGGTCATCTTCCCCCCTAACACCCTGCACTCTTGCCCTGAAGGCTGCCTGCTTGCCCCCAATGCCCCACCCAGGGCCCCCTTACCTGGCCACCAGAGCAGAGTGGCCAGGCCATGCGCTGCTTCTCCTGACCCGAGCATGCTCTGACATGCTCAGTCAGAGCATGCTCAGGGCGAGAGTTTTAAAAGCTCCCAACTTAGGGGAAGTTCTCTGCCCGGCGGGGTAGGGGCTGTGGCTGCTGGCAGTGCACAACTGGCATTGTTCCCTGCAAGAGTGATAGGTGGGGCTGTGCACCTACCCACCTGCACAGCTTACAGGGAACATTGACTATACACACCTTCACCAAACACTTGCACAGTAAATGATGCTCTCTGAGATGTGTGTCCCTAGGGATGCTCCACTATCTTCCCTCCTCACTTCCCTCCAATGGCACTGTGAGACAACCCATGTGTGCATGGCCCGAGTTAATACTGCAGTGGAAAATTCCAATGTCAGTGTGAGAACACAACAATCATTTAGAGTGGGGCACCTCCAGCAGCATACATCTTGGAGAACGTTAGTTCTATCAGTAGAGAAAGCTAATGCCCTTCTCATGTCCAGCACGTAGAGAAGGCAGAATGCGCATCCTTGTGAGGTTTTTGGGTGGAAGATGGGTAGACTGATTTCTTGATTGTCATGGAGTGATAAGTTCTAAAGGGGTAGCTATGTTATTCTAGTTCAACAAAACAAACAAGGAGTCCTGTGGCACTTTTAAAGACTAATAGATTTATTTATCACATGAGCTTTCGTGGGAGAAAATCCCACTTTGTCAGATGCTTGAAGATGGAGAACTTACAGAACGGGAGAAAAATAAATGCAGGGAAGTGGAACTTATAGGATCAGGTCAGACTTTTAGAGCAAATCAAAGCAGTTGTTATATTAAAACAGTGTTGAACAGCATATTAGATTGGGTGGAGGGGTAAAAAGAAGGCAAAATCACCTTCTGTAATAAGAAAACCAACCAACGTCTCTATTTAACCCTAAGGCAATCATGTCAAATCTGCATATGAATTCCAATTCTGCAGTTTCTCTTTGAAACTTTGATTAGTAATCCATTTGCTTAAGGACAGCAAGTAATATTATCAATGTTGTGAGCAGGGACTCTGAGGTGTTCCTCTGTTGTTTTTTTAATGTAGTTATTTCCAGGGGTTAAAGTATAATTTGGTAGGCCCCAGAACTCTTCTAAATTGGCTGGCTCCCCTCATGCTGGTAGGGGACCCCCTCATGCCAGTGTATGCCCCCTTCATGCTGGCATGGGCCCCCCTCACACACCCCAGCTACTGACCCCAAAGCCTGCCCCCTACCCCAGTTACTGCCCCCACCCCAGCTACTCCCCCCAAAAGCCTGCCACCCACCCCAGCTATTGCTCCCCACGTGCCTATTCCCACCCCAGTACCTGCTCCCCACATGCCTGCCCATCACCCCAGCTACTGCCCCCCACCTATGCCCCACCCCAGCTACTTCCCCCAGCCCCGTCTCACTGTTGGTCCCCCAGCCCTTCCCCAGCCCCCTGCCATGCCATGCCATCTTCTCCCGCTGCCCTGGACCGACCCCCTCCCCTGCATGCTTTCCCCACCAGGCCAGCTTGCCTGTCCCTGAACCAGGGATTTCCCTAACACCCCCCTACACCCCCCCCCCGAATTTCTGAACATCCCCTCTGTTGTCTACTAATAATAGTGTTATATCAAATTAGTGAGCACTCCTACGCCCTCCCAAAACCTCCCCCTATACCTCACCTAATTTCAAGTCCTGGAGAGAATACTGCCCTGAACCCCCGCCCCAGGACCCCTTTACCTGGCCCCCATGTCTCTGCGGAGCGGCCCTCTACATAGATTGTTTTCACCCCTGTGCAAAGGATGAAATTGTGAACAAACAACATCCATTGCACCATAACCTCAGCCATTTAGAATGCATCCACAGTCTTAGAAACAACTCTGATATTATTTTTAAGGAGGCTGACAAAGGAGGTGCTGTCATCATCATGCGTAAATCAGATTACTATCAAGAGGCTTACAGAAAACTCTCCAACAGAATGTTCTGCAAACCACTTCTCTCTGACCCCATCGAGGAATACCAAAAGGATCAACACCACCTACTCAATAAACTCCCTGAAGCAGCACAGGAACAAATCAAGACAGATACACTGCCAGAACCCTGACCAGGGATATTCTGTCTACTAACGAAAATCCATAAACCTGAAAACCCTGGACACCCCATCATCTCAGGCAATGGCACTCTTACAGCAGGCTTATCTGACTATGTGGACTCTCTTCTCAGACTCTATGCTAGCTAGGAGTGTTGATATTTTTAAGACACCACAGACTTACTGAACAAAATTTAATCCATTGATGACCTTGCAGAAAACACCACTTTGGCCACTATGGACATAGCTCTCTACACCAACACCCCCCCAAAGGTAGATTAAAAGCCACTGGGAGAACTATCCTAGACAATGTCATGACACACCTCATGGCTGAACTTTGTGACTTTGTAGTCTGTTTCCATCTTGCCCTCATGGCTAGCTGATGATGATTTTACAATCCAGTCCTTCTGGCCATCTGGGCAGGCACAGTTCTTAGAAGTTGTTTCAAGATGGAGATCCAAGCAAAACAAAGGTACTGACCAGTTTAAAATATGACTTTTCTCCTCAGCCTTAAGGCCATATTATTCAGAAAGAGCAGGTGATATCCCTTTCTCCAGCCAAGGTCCTATGGGTATTTAGCTAGTTCATTGTCATGCATAAAACATGCATGCTCTGCTGTCCATCATGATTTTTATCATTTTGTCCATTATAATTGGGAGGAAGAGTATGCATGTGTTTTGTACCACACAAAGTTCTAGTATACTGATTTGGAGATGACTCCTATTCATTGATCAACATCCTTGGGCAGTATAGCCCCATTCCAGTAGGGATGTGTCTGTAGTAATAAAAATAGAAAGAGGATTTTGAACAAAAGGTATCTCTACCATCATGTTGCTCAGTTGTGTCCATCACTGTAGTGATTGTTTGATTGCTTTGGGCATCATGATAACTTTGAACAGGATGTGTCTGCATGGCTTGGGTATGTGAAGCTGAGCACGAAGAACAACCATTACAGTGGAGTTGAGACACATGCTCAGCTTGGGTAACTGGCCGAACTGGTTTCCTCCTAGGCCCACTTCAGCTGGGAGTTCCCTTGATGGACCATCAGGAGGACTATGTTTTTGCAGATACCCAGTCCAGGAATGCCTTAAAATCAAATCATTTGGAACACACATAAAAACAAATAGATTTCTAATTTCCAATACAGGAATGATACCTACATATAAACCATATAATCATCCTTAGCAGATTACAGCCTTTTACTGATACCAAACGTGGTATATCACACATGGATTATTACAAATATGAAATATAAATATGAAAAATAATCATAACCAGTCCCCTAGACCCAGACAGATAACAGAAGCCATGTGGCCTAGAAGTTGAAGACAGGAAAGAACTGTCACTGTTGAGGAGTTCTGGATAGTGCTTATTAGGTTGACTATGTTGTGTAGTCTTTGGTCTGGTAGAAAGGCTCTTGCCTGTATGGAATCTAAGTGAGCCCCTATAAATTGTATTATTTGTGTCGGATGGGGGGTAGACTTTTTTATGTTTATCAATAGAGCAAGCTCCTGAAAGAGTTTCATGGTGGAGGTCACTGCCTGAGAGGTCTGTAGCTGGTTCAGTGACCTTATAAGGCAGCCATGGGAATATAGTCACATTGTGCTACCATAGGTGGACAGTAACTACTGCCAATATTTTGGAGAACACTCTGGGGGCCATTGAGAGGCAAACAGTAGGAGCATGTATTGGTAATGGTCTTTTCCAATTGTAAATTTCAGAAATCACTGATGAGCAGGATGGATGAAAATATGAAAGTATGTGTCCTGGAGGTCGAGGGCCATGAACCAGTTGTTTTGTTCCAGAGTATGATTTATAGTAGCCAATGTTACCATTTTGAATTTTTGAGGCTTTATAAATTTGTTCAGTCTCCTGAAACCAAGGATTGGCTTCCAACCTCCCATTTCCTTCTGTGTGAGGAAGTATGGTGAATACAGAACTTTCCCTCTGTGTATGTGAGGCATTTTTTCTATGGCTCCTCTATGTAGGAGGTGGTGTGTTTCCTGTTGAAGGAGTTGTTCATGATTGGTGTCCCTGAAGAGAGATGGGGAAGGGTAGAGAGATTCGAGTGTTGATGTGAATGAGATAACATAGTTTGATTTGATTGCCTCCAACACCAATTTGTCTGTAGTGATCTGTACCCAAGCTTGGTAAAAGGGCTGGGGACAGTTTTGGTAATAACCAGGTCTTATTGTCTCTTGGGGAGTGCAATGTTCTGTGAGCCCTCGAGCAAATTCTCAAAACTCTGGTTTGGTCACAGGATTTTGAGGCATAGGCTTTTGGTTGGGAAGTTGTCTTCTTCATTGGGAACACTGGCAATTTCTAAAATTGCCTTGTCTTCTATTTTGTTGCCGGTATTGGTATTGATATTCAGAAGGGTACCAGGGGTTGTATGGTTGGTACCTGAATGACCTATGTCATTGGCTGGAATGTATATGCTAAGCATGCGGAGAGTGGCTTGAGAGTCTTTCAAGGTATGCATGACCTCATCTGTTTTATTGGCAAAAAGTTTCTTCTTGTCAAACAAAAGGTCTTCTATTGTAGCTTGCAGAGGCTTTGGAAGATTGGCTGAGTGAAATCAGGGAGCTCCACACTTTACAATGCTGGTGGTGATGAGTTGGGCTGATATATCTGTGAGGTCTAGATGTAAGCGGGGGGATGGACCCGCTCTTGTGGGGAACTTCCCAGACTTTGTATGCCACCCCGGTGAAGGTGGGTAGCAAAAGGATCTGAGTCCCTGCTCCCACTTCCTTTACCCCAAGGTCTGCCTGACCTCAAAGGCTCACCTCCCAATCTCCTGTTTGGAGGAGTCTCTGTAACCCTGACAAGGCTGGGCCCCAGGATTCCTGGGGGCTCAACCCCCACTCTTATCGTGGTCTCTCAGGACAGGGCTAGGGTGTCCCCACTCTGGGGTGCTGACCACACTGACCACTCTTCTGGCCCACCAGTTACTATATACACTATATACAATTTATTTAAGCATACAGAAATAAAAAGAATAACCCAATAAGAAAATAGAAAAAAAGTGGAAAAAGGTGAACAATAAACCCCCAGCGCCGCCGCCTGGTGTGGGAGCACTACAAACAGAGTCTCTGGGGCCTGAGGAACAGTCTCACAGTCTGTCCTCCACGTTGCAAGCCCTTTGCCCAGGCCTGGCTGCGACTGGATGATCCAGGGGGCCAGACGCAGGCTCCAGCTGTGGCCACACGTCCCCAAGCTCCAGGGGCAGGGCCCTTCTTCCCAGCGTCAGCCCCCCTTCACTGCTCCCCAGCTGCTCACCACACCCAGCTCCACGTGGCTGCAACTCTGGCTCCCAGCTGCTGCTCGGGTTCAGTGTGGCTCCTCTGGCCCTCCTGCTGTGGGGCTGCACAGATGAGCTCAGCACCTTGGGCTCCTTCTCTGGCCTCCTGCCCCAGCTTCAAGCACCTCTGGCTCTGTCACTGCCTCCAACTCTGCTCTGCTCAGCTCCACCTGGCTTTCTGCTGGTCCAGCTGCTGTGGGTCCCCTCTGCACAAATCAGCTCAGCCTGGCCTCCCTTCCTGGGTCCTCTGGCTCCCTGCTGCTGGCTGCTTAGTGCTTGCTCCTTAGCTCGGCCCCCCACACACACACACTGGTTTGCCCAGGCATGTCCAGCCTGCAGTTTCAGCTCAGGGGCAGGGGAGCACTTTCAATCAAATCAGGCCATCCTGGGACACTGGCCTCTCCCACTGGCCCTGGGGCTGTCTGTTTCAGAGTCCTGCTTCCAAGCGGGAGTGGCCAATCAAAAGGCCCATTCACTCTCAGTAAGGGGCTATCAGTCCCCTTACATAGAGAAGCCTGGAGGGCCATTCTGAAAATTAACTGTCGTTCCTTGATTATTGCAAGAAGTTGTTGTTGCTTTTTATATTAAATGAATTCAATAAAGTCTGCCAATTTCTCACAGTTGTCATGATCATAGTTACTCAGCAGTGCTGAGAAGTTTGAGACTCTTAGTTGAAGAACAGAGGATATATATACTTTACTTAATAAATCTTTTTTTTTTTTGCCTTCTTTGCTGCATGATGTGGATTTACTGTATAATTGTTTCTATGATTTGCTGCCTCCACAACAAGAAAGCGTGGTGGTGGATGGGTAAGGAAAGGTTACTCACCTTGGCTTCTTTGAGATGTGGTCCCTGGGGGTGCTACCCTCATGGTATTGCATCCTGCAGCTCCTGGCATTGGAGACTTTTCTTAGTTGTAGGGGTAGTGCAGGCTGCACACACGACCCGTGCTAGTAGCCTGCTGGCCTGCCTTGTCGGGCATGTGAGCGGCTGCAGCCCTCCATTCCTTCTCTACTGCAAAGCCAACCTGTTAAAGAGAACTTCGAAGTAGAGGGGAGGAGAGTGTGTCATGGAGCACCCCCAGGGACCACATCTCAAAGAAGCCAAGTTACTGTAAAAGGTAAGTAACCTCTCCTTCTTTTTCAAGCGGTCCCAGGGGATGCTCCACCCATGGCAATTTAGTAGCAATTTCCAGAAACGAGGAGGAGGGACATTGTAAGTCATATGTCTGATTTATGGAAGATAATACAGTAGAGTCTAGGAGGAAACCCTTAGGGAAAAACAATCTATTGTGGAATGTTTGATGAATGTGGCTGGCAAAGACCATGTAGTGGCCTTACAAATGTCAATAAGAGAAACACTGGCTCCAAATGCTACCAAAGCAGCAACCACTCTGGTTGAATGTGCAGTAATATTTGTAGGTGGTTCAAAACATCTTTGCTGATAACAGAGTTCTATACAAGATGAAATCCACTCAGAAATTATTTGAGAGAATACACTGTTTCCCTTAGATTTAGAGGAAAAGGAAACAAATAATTTACTAAAATGTTTTGGTCATTCTAGATACAAAGCAAGAGCACATCAGACATTGAGAGTGTGAAGAACTCTATGCTCCTGCAAAGCATGTGGCTTGGGATAAAATAAAAGCAAGTTAACAGCTTCATTGATAGGGAAGGTACAGATAATCTCAGGTAGGAACTTTGAGTGAGGTCAAAGGGTCACCTTATCATGATGGAAAATTGTGGAGGGTGGGTCCATCATCAGAGCACTGATCTCACTGACTCTTCTAGCTGAAGTGATGGCTGTTTAAAAGACCGCCTTCATAGACAAAAGTAAGAACAACCAGGTAACAAGAGGTTTGAAAGGCTGGTTCATGAGTCTTTTCAAGACTATAGTGAGATCCCACTATGGGACAGGATTGCTGCAAAGGCAGATATGTCTTATTGAGACCAGTGAGAAAGTATGTAGTTATAGGATGAAAGAAAATGTTCTTATTCACATGTTTATCATGGAACATAGAGATTGCTGCTAGATGTACGTTAACCAAACTGATGGACAGCCCTGATTTCTTTAACCATAATAGGTATTCCAGGATTATCAAAATAGAGCAAGATCAACAGTTCATGGACATTCGGTCGCACCAATGAAGAAATTGTTTCCATTTGTGAAGGTAAGTTGTCTTGTAGAACTCTTTTTACTATTAATCAGACCTCATTAGAGCACTGAAGTTTGTCCCTAGAGAGCCATCTCTCATCCAGGCTATCAAATGCAGTCCCTGGAGGTTGTGGTAAAATATTTTGTATTGTTGATGGAGAAGGTTGAATTGGTTCGGTAATTTTATCAGCAGATGTTTTGACAGATAGAGTAGATCTGAGAACCAGGTTTGTTGTGGCCAAGCTGGAGCAATCAGGATTACCTGTCTATTATTATTTTGTGGGTTACTCTGTGGAGGAGATGAATGGGTGGAAATGCATAGTGGAGATGCTCGTTCCACATTATCTGAAAAGCATCACTCAGTCAATGATTGCTTACTCCCGCCCTGGAACAGTACAAATGACATTTCCAGTTGTGTTCCATGACAAACAGATCTATCTTTGTGTTGCCCCAGATTTGGAATATTTTCTTGAGTATTAGATTGTTCAGTTCCCACCCATGAGCAGTAGAAAAGGTTCTACTCAGACCATCCGCTGATGTATTTTGTATGCTTGGCAGGTAAATTGCCAAAATCATAACGTGACATACACCAGTTCCACAACTTGATCACCTCCTTACACAAGGAGCAGGATCTGGCACTGCCCTGATGGTTTATATAGAACATGCAAGCCACATTGTCTGTGAAGATTCTTACCGATCTGTTTCTTATATAAAGCAGAAAAATCAGCAGGCACTGAGCACAGCGTGAAGTTCTAGAATATTTATGTGGAGTGAAGATTTGCAGTCTGTCCATTGACCCTGGGTGATAAGATGACTCATTTGTGCACCCCACCCTAGTAGGGATGCATCAGTGGTTATGATGATCGTAGGGTTCGGATGATTGAAATCTACATCCTTTAGCAGACTGAAGTCCACCATTGTAGAGAATCTTTCACCCTTGAGGGTATTGATAGAAGTCTCAGGAGAGAGTGCCTGTTTGGTCTGCAAAGGCAAGCCACACTTGAAGAGCATGCATACAAAGGTGAGCATGAGGCACAACAAAGGTTAAGGCTGCTATATGTCCCAAGAGTTAAAGGATGGTGTGAACTGGGATTAACAACTGGGAATTTACAACTTTGATTATATTTTGAATAGTCATGAATCTCTTTAGAAGAAGGACCACCTTGGCTCAAATGGAGTCTAATTGAGCCCCTATGAATTGGATACATTGAGACAGTTTCAAAACAGACTTTTCTATGTTTATTCTGAAGCCTAATGATTGAAGGTTTTGACAGTGAAGAAAGTCATGAGTCTTGGCTGGAAAGAAGTAGTCACTCTTATGAGGTGATCATCCAAGTACAGGTAAATGATGACTCCTTGTCTGCATAGATGCTCTGTGGCCACCAACAAAAATTTGGAAAAAACTGTGGGGGCTGTAGAGAGTCTGAAATGAAGGACCTTGTATTGGAAATGATGATTGACCGTCATGAACTGTAGAGATCACCAGTGAGTAGGATGAAGTCACATGAAAGTAAGGGTCTCAAAGGTCAAGGGACGAGTACCAATCCCCTGCTTGCAGTGACAGTATGATCATATTTAGAGTTACCATCTTGAATCTTTCTCTTCTTATATACTTGTTTAGAGGTCTTAGATCTAAAATAGCCCTCCATCCCCTGGACTTTTTCTGTACTAGAAAATACCATGAATAAAATCCCCTCCTCCTGTATTGCTTTGGAGCATGCTCTATCACTCCTGTGTGAAGATGTTGAACCTCTTGTAACAGTTACTGTTCGTGAGTTGGGTCCCTGAAGAGGGACGGGGTAGGGTAATGGGAGGGAAGAGTGGTTAAAAAGGGGATGGTGTAGCCAGATCTTATTATCTGTAAAGCCCATCTGTCCATTGTTAATGAGGACCAGATGTTAAGGAACGGTCTGAGATGGAACTCGAATTGTACAGCCATGCTTTAAGATATAACTGCGTTTGCTCCGATCCCTCAGAGAGAGATATACACCTTCAAGATCTCTATCAAGCATTCTTAAAACTACAATAACCATCTGGGGAGGTGAGGAAACTGGGTGACAGCCAAGACAGGTACCCAGAAGTCAGCTACTAAAGGAGAAGATTAAGAAAGAAAACAGAACGCCACTTGTCATCACCTACAACCCCCAAGTCAAACCTCCACAATGCATCATCAAGAACCTACAGCCTATTCTACAAGATGATCCCGCACTCTCTCAGAACTTGGGTGGCAGACCTCTCCAGGCTTACAGGCAGCCCCTCCAACTTTAAACAGATACTCACCAGCAACTACAGACCTAACAACAGAAACATTAAAGCACACCCCTATCCCTGCAACAAACTACATTGCCAACTTTGCCCACATATCAGTACAAAAGACACCATCACAGGACCTAATCAAGCCAGCTACTCTATCAAGGGGTCACTAATCTTCTCATCCACCAATGTGATTTATGTGCCAGAAATGCCCTCCTGCCTTATACATTGGACAAACAGGGCAGTCTCTGTGCAAAAGAAAAAAATGGACACAAATCTGACATCAGAAATAACAACACTCAAAAACCAACAGGGGAACACTTTAATCTTACTGATCATTCCATCAATGATCTGTTAATAGCCACACCCAGGCACCAGGATAATAGATCAAAGCTTCAAAGAGAAACTGCAGAATTGGAATTCATATGCAGATTTAACACTATCAGATTTGGGCTAAATATTGACTTGTTTTTTTCCCCCATTACAACAGGCGATCTGACCTCACCTCCCTATGTATGCTGTTTTCTTCTGTTTGAATCTAAACAACCACTTTGATTTGCTCTAAGTCTGACCTGATCCTATTATTTATGTCTTCTTGCATTTATTTTTCTCCCATCTGTGAGTTTCCCACCTTCAAACATTTGATGAAGTGGGATTTTCTCCCACAAAAGCTCACATGACAAATACATTTGTTAGCCTTTAAATGTGCCACAGGACTCCCTGTTTATTTTGCTGAACAAGGCTAATGCAGCTACCCCTTTCAAACTTGTCATCAAGTTTTTCTAGGTCTCACATCCAAGTACTGAGCTGGCCAGGACCTGTTCATCTTATAATGTGGCCTAACTGCTACTGAAGCCCTGGAAAATGAGTGCAAATAATCAGTGACACTTACTGAGCAAAGAGGTGTCTGGAGCGGACAATGAATTTGAAGATATATTCCAAAGCTTTGAAGGTGCGTAAGAGTGACTCACAGGACTCCCCTTGGCTGGCTGAGTCCACATACTGCGTCAGCACTGAGATCAGCTTCCTGCATGATGGAGAAAGAGATGTGGGAAGAGGGTCCTGAAGGTTAATATGTCTCTTAAATCTAATGGTCCCTACTACAGATCCTGGTCTGAGGAGAACTCTAGATTTGCTGGAGAGTTTAGGAACCATGCAAGTCACATCCAGGTCTCCAAATGCCAGCTCCCAAGCAGGCATCATAGTGAAGAGAAAGGGGAGCTTCCTGTACCTCAGAGTTCTATCTCCAGATTCTCCTGCCATCTACAACTCCCTGGCATCCTACTGTACATCAGGTTTCTGATCAGCTTGCTCCATATCTGGAGGTGGATGGAAGGAGAATGGAATGAGGGCCCCATGTGTGTGGAGGCAGACTCCTGGCCCAATGCTTACTTGTAAGCCAGTGTGGCACTGAAGTGCTGCCGGATATAGGCCTCCAGAACAGCATTGAAGTGGTGGAACTTCCTATCAGCAATGAGCACCACGATGAAAACCTGTGGGAGAAAATCCAAGCAGGCATCAGCAGCAGTTTAGCACCAGGTCAAAGAACTTTTAGAGAGTGGGATTGAGGATACTGTTTCATGTTAACAGAAATAGTTCCAGAGGAGGGGAGTTTAATACCACCAGAGATAGTCCTGACCCTTGGTTCTGAGGGTGAAGGTGGTCATATCAACACCTGTCCCAAGCCCATCCTTTCTCACCAAAATGGCAAAGATTACAGAGATAGCAGGAAACATGAAATGAGCTGCAAGGAGCTTCTGAACCTAATCACGGCAAAACTTTTTACTTAGGAGGAAAGGCTGCAAGAAATGGGCATGATAAATACAGAAAAGAAGAGAGCGAAGGCTCGCGATTGGGTGCATAAGCTATCAAATATACAAACAGAGACTATGAAGACTATGATAGAATGGCTACTTACCTGTTTGTAACTGTTGCTCTTCAAGATATGAAACAGATTAGTACTCTACAGAGGTTTGTGCATCTGCAGCGTGCCAGAGACAGATGTCTTTTGCAGCAGTACCCATCCGGATGGTACATGTACCCATCTGGATGATGCATGCACCCTCACTCTTCATGTTTACTCTTGAGATGATATTAGAGTGATAATGCCCTGACCTCCCTGTTCCTTTGCACTACAAGAGTGACCCAAGACTCCTATTCAGAGGGGAGAGAGGTGCATTATAGAAATACAAATCTACATCTGCACATCAGAGAACAAAGAGGGGTAGCCATATTTATCTGTTGTACAGCAAAAACAACGAGACTCCTGTGGCACCTTAAAGACTAACAGATTTCTTCGGGTGTAAGCTTTCATGGGCTTCAGCCCACTTCGTCAGAAGAAGCCTATTAGTCTTTAAGTTGCCATAGGACTCTTGTTGATCTAAAAAAAAAAAAAAAACCCCAACAACAAAGAATTACAGACAGGTCAATCACCACTCTTCCTTCACTGAATGGATGCAGACATGTATCAATGGTTCACAGTCATGCTGGAAGGGCAGAATGAGTGGGGTATCACTGGGATCAGTTCTGGGTCCAGTTCAGTTCAATATTTTCATCAAAGTTTAGACAACGATATAGAGAATACACTTGTAAAGTTTGCCAGTGATACCAAGCTGGGAGGGGTTGAAAGTGCCTTGGAGGATAGGCTCACAACTCAAAATGATTTGGACAAACTGGTGAAATGGTCTGAGATAAACAGAATGAAATTCAGTAAAGACAAGTGCAAAGTAATTCACTTAGGAAAGAACAATCCATTGCACAGATACAAAATGGGCGATGACTGCCTAGGGAGGAGTACTATGGAAAGAGATCTGGGTGTCACACTGGACCACAAGCTAAATATGAGTCAACAGTATAACGCTGTTGCCAAAAAAGCAGACACCATTCTGGGATGTATGAACAGGAATATTGTAAGATGCAAGAAGTCATTCTTTCACTCTGCTCCATATTGATTAGGCCTCAGCTGGAGTACTGTGTCCCATTCTTGGTGCCTCATCTCAGGAAAGATGTGGACATATTGGAGAAAGTCCAGGGAAGAGCAACAAGAATGACTAAAAGAACTCAATTTAGGAAGGAAGATTAAAAGAACTGGGTTTGTTTAGTCTGGAAAAAGAGGAAACAGAGGGGACATGATAACACTTTTCAAATACCTGAAAGGTTGTTAAGAGGAGGAGGCAGAAAAAAATTTCTCCTTAATTACTGATGACAGGGCAAGAAGAAATGGACTTAAATTACAGAAAGGGATGTTTAGGTTGGAATTTGGGAAAAAAATCCTAACTTTCAGGGTGATTAACCATTGGGATAAGATGCCTACACAGGTTGTGGATGTGACACTGTCTGGGTCTAGGGAACTGGTTTTGATTATACTTCATATTAATATTTTCAGTAATCCTATGTGATATACCATGTTTGGTATTAATAGAAAGGTTGCAGCCTGCTAGGAATGATTATATGGTTTATATGTAGGTATTATATGTGTATTAGAAATTAGGATTGTATTTGTTTTATATGTGTTCCAAGTTGTTTGATTCTAAGGCAATCCCAGACTGGGTGTCTGAAAACCACTGGCCTCTTGATGGCCCATCAAGGGAACTCCCAGCTACAGCGGGCCTAGGATGAAACATGTTTGACCAGTCACCCAGATCGACCATGTGACTTAACTCCATTTTGATTTGGCAAGGACTCTGAGAGCATGGGAAAGCCAAAGGATAAAAGGCAGTGGCCCTATCTCCATTTTGTCTTCAGTCTGCAATCAATATCACCCCTCTGCAACTATTCTTCTGGGACTGAACACACGACTGAAACCGACCCAGGTGCTGGGTGCATACCAGAGGAATTGAACTAACCTGCAAACTACAGATTCTTCAAGGACTTGCTTTCTATGGACTCTAAGTCATTTCTATATATGTGATTCATGTTGACCCTTTAACAAAACAAAATATGAGAGATGTTTCCTTTTATAGTAAACCTTTAGTTGTAGCTTCTAAAGGATTGGCTGTCAGCATGATATTTTGGGTAAGATCCAAGCCTGTAGTGTGTGGTGTGACTGTCCATTTGAGATCAGAAGAACCTATTTCTTTAAGAAACCCAGTGGCTAAGTGGGGACCAGACAAGCTGATGTACAATTAAAGGGGCTATTTCTATTTTGTTATGGTTGGTGATGACCAGAGTGGGGAATCAGAAGCATGTTTTGTTACTGACTGGGAGACTGGTTTAAGCACCACCCATCTGAGGTTTCATAGAATCATAGGGTTGGAAGGGACCTCATAGGTCATCTAGTCCAACCCCCTGCCAGAGGCAGGACCACTCCCACTAAACCATCCCAGTCATGGTTTTGTCCAGCTCCCCTTAAACACCTCCAAAGATAGAGATTCCACCACCTCCCTCGGCAGCTCATTCCAATGCTTCACCACTCACCTAGTAAGGAAGTTTTTCCTAATATCCAGCCTCCGCCACCCTAACTGTAACTTGAGACCATTGCTCCTCATTCTGTCCTCTGTTACTACCGAGAATATTCGAGCTCCATCCTCCTTGGAGCACCCCTTCAAGTAGTTGAAGGCTGCTATCAAATTCCCTCTCAATCTTCTCTTCTGCAGACTAAATAAGCCTAATGCTTTCAGTCTGTCCTCATAGGGCTTGTGCTCCAGCCCTTTAATCATTTTGGTTGCCCTCCTCTGAACTCTCTCTAGCATGTCCCTGTCCTTTTTGTAGAGGGAAGCCCAAAACTGAATACAGTATTCTAGATGTGGCCTCACCAGTGCAGAACAGAGGGGAATGATCACATCCCTTGATCTGCTGGTAATACTTCTTTTGATGCAGCCCAGTATGCCATTGGCCTTTTTGGCAGCAAGAGCACACTGCTGACTCATATCCAGCTTCCTATCCACCATGACCTCCAGGTCCTTTTCTATGCTGCTGCTACTTAGCTGAATGTTCCCCAGCCTGTAGCAGTGCATGGGGTTTTTCTGTCCCAAGTGCAGGATTTTACACTTGTCCTTATTGAACCTCATAAGATTTCTATTGGCCCACTGTTCCAATTTATCTAGGTCTCCCTGAATCCTGTCCTTGCCCTCCAACGTGGCTACTGTTCCCCCCAGCTTGGTGTCATCCGCGAACTTACTGAGAGTGCAGGCTATTCGATCATCCACATTACTGATCAAAATGTTGAACAGAACCGGCCCCAGGTGTGACCCCTGGGGCACACCACTCGTTACTGGTAGCCAGCTGGACATGGAACCATTGATTCCTACACGCTGAAACCGTTGATCTAGCCAGTTTGCTATCCACCCTATAGTCCACCTATCCAACCCATAATTCCTTAATTTTGCCAGTAAGAATGCTGTGGGGAACTGTATCAAAAGCCTTGCTAAAATCAAGGTATATCACATCAACGGTTCTTCCTGCATCCAGAAAACCAGTCATCTGATCACAGAAGGAAATGAGATTGGTCAGGCATGATTTACCCTTGGTGAATCCATGCTAACTGTTCCTGATCACTTTATTTTCCTCTAAGTGTTTGAGGATGGATTCTTTGAGAATCTGCTCCATAATTTTTCCAGGGATTGAGGTGAGGCTGACTGGTCTGTAATTCCCCGGATCCTCCTTTTTCCCTTTCTTGAAAATAGGCACTACATTTGTTTTTTTCCAATCCTCTGGCACCTCCCCCGTTCTCCATGAGTTTTGAAAGATAATGGCCAGTGGTGCTGCTATCTCATCGGCCAATTCCCTTAGCACCCTTGGATGCAGTTCGTCCGGCCCCATGGACTTGTGCACATCCAGCTTCTTTAAGCAGTCCCTAACCTGACCTTCCGTTACCAAGGGCCTCTCTTCTTCTCTCCAATCTGCCATACCCATGGTAGTGGGCTGGGAGCTGACTCTGCCTGTGAAAACTGAAGCAAAACAAGCATTGAGCACTTCAGCTTTTCCTTCATCCTCTGTCACAAGGATGCCTGCCCCATTCAGTAAGGCACCCACACCTTCCCTGATCCTGTTCTTGTTATTAACATACTTATAGAACCCCTTCCTGTTATCCTTTACATCCCTCGCTAGCTGCAACTCCATTTGTCCTTTGGCCTTTCTGATTTTATTCCTGCAGTCCCTAGCAATATCTTTATATGCCTCCTTAGTCATCTGACCAGGCTTCCACTTCCTGTAAGCTTCCTTTTTATGTTTAAGCTCAGAGCAGAGTTCTCGGCTAAGCCATTCTGGGTGCCTATGTCCTTTTCTGGGTGTTTGAGCTTGTGAATCTATTGAAGGTCTAGTCAGCGATGAATGTTCTGAGGAAAATACTGCTTCTTCTAGGACTCTCTCACATGATCTCCTGGAGCATGTTAGAGGAAAGATGCTTGAGAGTCGGGTGCCTTACATGTTTGCTGTTCTTTCTCCTAATTGGAATGGCAACTTTCTGTGCCCTTAGCAGGGTTTCTTTAAAATATAACCAACTCTCCTGGACTCCTTTCCCCTTCAGATTAGCTTCCCAAGGGATCCTGCCCATCAGTTCCCTGAGGGAGCCGAAATCTGACTTTAATATCTTGCCTCAAAGACAGACTTTTTGATGAGTGCTCTGTTTGTTTATGCACTGCTATCTAAAGTAGAGCTGAAGGCCTTCACCTACAGGCATAGGGCTCTTTCTCCAAAGGTGCTTTGTCAGGTCCAGGATTAGAGAATGCTCTTACAGACTTCTCCGGAAGTATTAGCTTTAAATGGAGGTCTAAGTCTTTCCTGGCTCTTGCAGTGAGGTTCTTACAGTGGTTTCATTTTTGAGGGACATGCATCTCACCTAGGTAGCAAACACACTGTGAATGCCTCTCTGAGACAGGTATGGCTTCATTATATAAGAAACAATTCTTGAAGTCTAGTGATCCCAGCATTTTAAGAATTTAGTCATTTTATCTGAAATTATGACAGAATTGGGTAGAAAAGGGGGAATGATGAATTTTTTTTTTAAAACTAACAATTAACAGACTAAAACTATGTAAACTATGACTAAATAAACCTATTTAACTTGTTTGTTTTGGAGGACAAGGAAAAATATATGCTGAGGAGCTCCATCTTTGACTACTGGTGGCTGAAAAGAAACTGGGAAAGAGGGGGGTTTGCCAATGTGCTGAAGTTTGTCAAGCCTTCCACAAAGCTGCTTCTGCATGACCAGGACAAGTAATGCGAAAAAGTCAATGGCGTGCCATGCTGCAACACCTGAAGTGGAGCAGTCACAGGGACAGCACTTGAAGAAGAATTTGTTCAGAGTTTAAACTTGACTCCTGCAGGAGTGAGTAGGAGGTTCTGTAGCCTGCACTGTGCAGGAGATCAAATTAGATGATCATATTGGTCCCTTCTGACCTTAAAAACTATGAAACTATGAGTTCTTACACCTGCACAATGCTTGCCTGTTTAATTTCACTTTTAACATTTATATCCCTTATCATAAGGTAATAGGTGAGTGGTTGTATTGTGAGCCACTGTGGCTGTGTAAATCATCAGATCAGATAGAGACATTAACAAGTGTGAAATGCTGGTCTCCAATAGAAGGTTTTACATTCTGCCTAACAGGGAAGGTCCATCAATATGGTTATGTCTACACCTAAAATCTTAGTTAAGACATGGTTACTCTGAACTAAGCACATATTTTTAGTTCAAACTAACTTTTAGTTCAAACTAACTGTGCTTTTTTTTAGTTTGAACTAAAAAAGCGCAGTTAGTTCAAAAGAAAAGTTAGTTCAAACTAAAAAAAGTGCTTAGTTTGAACTAACTGCTAGTTCAAATTTATTTAGTTTGAACTCACATGTCTACATTGTGCTAGTTCAAACTAAATATGCAAGTTATTTCAAACTAAGCAATTAGTTTGAACTAACCAGTGAAAAACTAAAAAAATATTTTAGTTTGAACTAGGCAAAGCCTAGTGTAGACAGGGTTCAAATAAGTTCAAATTAAGGCTCCTTAATTCAAACTAATTTGCTCATGTAGACATAGCCTATGAGACAGGCTATTGTATAATACTAAAGAGAAGAAAATGCATTTGTTGTTATGCCCTCCTCCCACCATGAAGATGAGTCATGCAAGTGAATTCCTCCAGTCAGCTGAGTTGGCAGCTCAGCTTACAAGGGAGAAGAGGAATGAAACCCCTCCCAGGAAGATATTTGTATCTGTGTGCTGCATGGACTCTCAGGGACCAGGTTTCCTACGTACAGGCAAAAAATCCCCAGCTGCTTAACCAGGGTTAGCCCTAAAGAACATATAGAGCTTGCTTATTACAGAAGTTTCTATTACCTTTTGAAACATAAGATTAAAATAATTTGTTTGCATATGTTTACTTGCTTTAATCCTGTAAATGATGCTTTTATTTTCTTTTCCTACATAATAAGTCTTAACATGGTTCATTATAAGGTTGGCTACAAGCACTGTCTTTGGTGTGAGATCTAAGGTATAATTGACCTATGGTGACTGGTTCTTTAGGACCTGAATATTGCTAAATGAACCTGAATACTGCTTGTGATTCTAGGTGTAGGGGATCACCTATCACAAGAAATCTGGTAGGCTATGTCCACATATAGATGCGTATTTCAAAATAATTTAATTCAAAATAAGTTAATTTGAAATGAAATTGTTTTTTCAAATTAACTTAAATTGAAATAAGCAAAAACCTCAAATTGAAATAGCATCTGGACACAGAACTTGCTATTTCGAATCAAGAGAGGGGCACCATGAGAGGTATGGCAACATGGCCCCCTGGCAGGGCCATGTTGCCAGCCAATGTATAGAAAAAGGAAGGCAAAAGACCAGGAAGGCGCCCTGGGAAGGAGAAGAGCAAAAGTGTTAAACTGAAATAATGGTTATTTCGAAATAACACGTCCAAACGGCGTTATTTCGAAACAACCATTTTGAAATAATGGCTATTTCAATTTCAGCCTAGGTTTTACTATTTTGAAATAAGTTTTGTTATTTCGAAATAACAGGGCTTGTCATTTCACAATAACGAAACTTCATTCAGACATGACAACTTTTAAATTGGAACAATGGTCATTGTTTCGATTTAAAAGCATCATGTGGACATAGCCTTAGTCTATAAGGTGCCACAGGATTCTTATTGTTTTTGCTATACACAGACTAATGCAGCTACCCCTCTGGAAATGTTCTCCTTTTGTCCACCAAAGTAAGACAAGAAGTAATTGGCCTAGTTTGCACCAAATAAGATTTAAATTAGATATTAAGAAAATCTTTCTAAGTCTAAAGATAGCTAAGCAAGGAAAGATTATCTATGTAGGCTATGGAATCCTATTGTTGGAGGTTTTTAAGCACAAGTTAGACAAATATCTGACATGGAGGGGTTTTTGTATACTTAATTCTGCCACTGCATAGGGAGTGACCTAGATCAGTGGTTCTCAACCAGCATTATATGTATCCCTGGAGGAATGCAGAGGCCTTCCAAAGGGTCCATGATGCCATCTAGGTATTTCTCTAGTTTTACAACAGATTAGGTAGGGAGCACTAGCGAAGTCACTACAAACTAAAGTCTAATACAGAGTGATTTGTTTATACTGCTCTATTACTACACACTGAAATACAAGTGCAATATTAATATTCCAGTCAATTTATTTTATAATTATAGGGTACAAATGAGAAAGCAAGCAATTTTTCACAGTGTGCTATAACAACTGTATTTTTATATCCAATTTTGTAAGCAAGTAGTTTTTAAATGAGGTGAAACTTGAGGGTACCCAAGACAAATCGGACTCTTGAAAGCCTGGAAAGGTTGAGAACTACCGGACCAGATGACCTTTTGAGGTCACTTCCAGCCCCAGATTTCTATCATTCTGTTCTAGATTTCACAGAGAATGTACACACACAGCTCATTTCCCCTACTGCTAACACCAGCCACCTCAGGTGGGAACAATGCAGTCCCTCTGCCTTGGGACTCTGACTGCTCAGAATCTTGTTACTTTGGTACTGGAACCAATACTGACGCAGAAGGAGTAAGCACCCTATACTGAGTCACTCACAGGACTGGTGGAACACAACATTAGGGGAAGTACTGGTTCAGAAAGGAAAATGCTTACTTCCGAATCACACCACTTCCTACTACCCTGCACACCTGAGTGCTGCACTGGAGCATTAGAGCCAGCACTCACTTGTAGGGAAAGTGTACTCTAACAACAACCAACCTCGCTTGTCCTGTGAGACCTAAAAGGATCCCAGGCCATAGCTAGATGGCTCTAGGACAATACATAATCTAATCAGACATGACAAATCCTAAACTAGATATCTCAAGAGTCTCTTCAGTCTCTTTTCCCAGTCTGTAACCATGTCTGCTTTTCAAGAATTTCTTTCGGACATCATTGGTAGTTCCTCTGCTGGGTCAGAACTGGTCACAGCAGAGGAAAATACAGTGCTCTGCTTCCCAGTATTGTAGAGATGGGAACATAATCTGATGAGAAATTAAACAAGTGAATAAGTTCAGCAGTTGGTGGAAGTGTAGAGGGATGCTGGGTCTGGCCTGACACCACTCGTGTTCAAGGCTGAGAGGAGGAAGGAACAGGAACCTACTTACTAGGGCATCAAAGATGAGTGTATCATAGGCATCAGTGGCTGAATTCTCCATCATAATTGAGAATAAGGCATCCAGCGTGTCCTGAAGGAACTGGGGGAGACATAAAAAGAGTAGAAGCCTCAGTGATAACCCCTAGTGTGATCCCTGACCCATCCCAAATGCCACCCAAGTCCAATGGAAAGGACAGGAGAGGTTACTTACCTGTCCAGTAACTTGAGTTCTTTAAGATGTTTTGTCTCTACATTTGTGACTTTGTACTCACCCATTTCAGATTTGAGGATAACTTCTACCTTCAAGTCAGCGGCACTGCTATGGGTGCCCGCATTGCCCCACAATATGCCAACATTTTTATGGCTGACTTAGAACACTATTTCCTGAAATCTCATCCCAAAGACCTCTCCTCTACTTATGTTACATTGACGATATCTTCATCATCTGGACTCATGGTAGGGATGTCATTGAAGATTCCCACCAAGATTTCAAAACATTCCACTCCACTATTAAACTTAACCTGGAACACTTCACACAGGAGATCCACTTTGTGGACACTACGGCTATGTCCACACATACATGGTTAAATCGATTTTATTTACATTGATTTAATAAAATCGATATAAAAATCATTAAACTGATATAAGTTAAATCAATTTAACAGGTCCACACCAAAAAAACCTCATATCAAAATAGCATGTCCAGAAACAGGACTTGCTATTTCGATTCAGGAGATGGGCAGCCCAGGAGGTGTGGCAACATGGCCCCCTCACTGGGCCATGCCCCCATCCAATATATAGAAAAAGGAAAGCACCTGGGAAAGAGAAGGGCAAAAAGTGTTAAATCAATTTAACCATTACATCAAAATAACATGTCTGAACTGTGTTATTTCGAAATAACAATTTCAATTTAGCCATCATATCGACATAATACTAGGGAGCTCCTCATTTTGAAATAAGGGAACCAGTGTTACTTCGATTTAAACCATGTGTGTGGACATACCCTACAGTACGAATTAGGGATGGATGCATAAGCACCACCCTACACTGAAAACTCACTGATCGGTATAATTACCTACATTCCTCAAGCTTTCATCCTAAACATACCACATGATCCATTGTCTACAGACAAGCCCTAAGATACAACCTCATTTGCTCTGATCCCTCAGATAGAGACAGGCACCTTCAGGATCTCTATCAAGCATTCTTAAAACTACGGTATCCAGCTGCAGAAGTGAAGAAACAAATTGACAGAGCCAGGCAGGTACCCCGAAGTCAACTACTACAGGAGAAGTCCAAGAAAGAAAACAGAATGCCTCTAGTCATCACCTACAACCACCAAGTCAGACCTCTACAGCACATCCTCAGGGATCTACAGACTACTCTACAAAACGATCCCTGACTCCCTCAAGCCTTGGGAGACAAACCTCTCCTCGCTTACAGACAGCCCTCCAACCTTAAACAGATACTTACCAGCAGCTACAGACCTAACAACAGAACCATTAAAGCAGGCACATATTCCTGCAACAAACCACGCTACCAACATTGCCCACATATCTTCCCAGAAGACCCTATTACAGGACCTAATAAAACCTACTCCATCAAAGGTTCATTCACCTGCTCATCCACCAGTGTGATTTATGCATTCATGTGCAAGAAATGCCCCTCTGCCTTATATATAGAAACAAGACAGTCTCTGTGCAAAAGAATAATGGGCACAAATCTGACATCAGAAATCACAACACTAAAACCAGTGGGTCAGCATTTCAATCTTTGTGATCACTCCATTAATGATTTGCTAATTGCTGCGTTCAGACAGATGAATACTAAATCAAGGCTTCAAAGAGAAAGAGAAGCTACTGAAATTGAATTTATTTGTCAATTCTGTTGCATTGCTTCAAGAATTAATAGGGACTTTAGATTTTTCTCTCATTAAAACAGGTGATTTGACCTCATCTTCCTCTATGTGCTGTTCCCCAGTGTGAATCTTAACTGCTTTCATTTACTGTTGGTGTGACCTGTTCCCATGACTTACACTTCGCTGCATTTATTTCCTCCCATTCTGTAAATTCACCCATCTTCAAAGCATCTGATGAAGTCAGATTTTCTCCCACGAAAGCTCATGAAATAAATATGTGTTAGTCTTTAAGTGCCACAGGACCCCCTTATTTGTTTGTCCCTACAGGTTCTCCACTCTCAGATGTGCATGGTCCTGCATACTTTTCACAGGAGACTGTACAGTACAGAAGAGTTCATGAGCCCAAGCCTACACTGAACAGTTCCTCGTGTTCCCATATGTGGGTAAATAGGGCATGCTGCCACTCAATTCCTTCTCATACGCAAAGCCAGAGATTCTTCAGCAGATGGAAGTCGAGCACACATAGGGTCAAAACATATTAAAGAACTCAAGTTACTATACAGATAAATAACTTCTCCTTCTTCGATTATAGGTCCCTATTGTGCTCCAGCAAAGGAGACACCAACACCATAACTTAACATGGAGGTGGATGGTGAGGAGGCAGATCCCAGGCACTTTGCAGGACTGCATCATCAAATGTCATGTCAGCTCCAGAAGCAAATAAAATAACTTAATACTTGGCAAAGGTACGGTGGAACCACTTTGGTGTCTTCTGATGGCTATTTGAGGAACCATCTCTTAGGCAGACAGATGCCCCTCTCTACAGTGCCTTGCATTCAGTCCTGTTTCCACTGGACCCTCTTCCTGGCACCAGAAACTCTCCTGGGCTCCTCCTTGACCATGGCCTCCCGAGCTCAGCCCCTTTCCTTGGAACAGTCTTGTCTTTCCTTCCTCTGTTCAGGCATTTCCTCTGTAAGTGCCCTTTCAGACCCAGGGCCATTCCCTCCCACCCCCACCATGTTCTCCTCACAAGTTGGGATTCCCTTGGACTTCCTTTCTGTTCTACTTGCTAGGTGAGGCTTCCACCGCCCCCCCCCCGTAGGGGTAGTCCTGCTGCAGGTGATCTGGCTGGTCACAGAAATAACAGGGTATGTCCACACACAGTCTTTAAATCGAAATAATGCTGATTATTTCGATTTAAAAGATTGCATGTCCAAACTACGTTTCCTCATTTCAAAATAAGGAGCTCCCTCATTTCAAAATAAGGAAAGTCATTTTGATGTAAAAACCTAGTATTATACCGAAATGACGGTTAAATCAAAATTGCTATTTCAAAATAACGCAGTAGTGTGGGTGCGTTATTTTGATTTAATTGTTATTTCTATTTAACAGTTTTGCCCTTCTCTTTCCCCAGGTGCTGTCCTTTTCCTATATATTGGGTAGGAGCATGGCCCTTCTAGGGGACCATGTTGCCACAACTCCCATGGTACCCCTCTCCTAAATCGAACTAGCAAGTCCTGTCCATGGACATGCTCATTCAATTTGAGTTTCTAGTGGGGACATGTTAAATCGATTTAACTTAAATCAATTTAATGATTTTTATATCACTTTTATTAAATCTATATAACTTAAATCGATTTAACTGTCTTACGTGTGAACACAGCCACAGTGTTTTAGTTGCCTTCAGCCCTTGGGTTTTTTTGCATGTATCTGTCCCTTACAAATCTTTTCTTCCTCTCCTCCCCAGCTCCAAGTTAAGTATTGCTGTTGCTCTGAAATCCTGACCAAATATTCCTGCAGGTGCCAGTTCACCTTCCATAGTCTCTACTGATTTTCCAGGACTTGCAGTGGAGCCTGGATTTGCCCTGACTGTTTGTCTCCCCTTTGCTGGCATTGGTCAGTCCAAGGGATGGTTTTACTCTCCTTAGCAAAGAGTGCCTCCGCCTGTTGCAGTTCCATTGTTTCAGCAATTGTTCTCTCAGTGCTATTCCAAGCAATTTTCCCAATGATCTGCTAGCCTCCTATTATATCATGCCCTTTAGTGTGGGCCTGCATTCTCAACCACATGTAACAAAGTTTGACTCACTCTCCTAATTGTGACTCACTACTCTAGCTGACCCACAATCTGTGCCCCCACCACCACCACCACCTCCAGGGAATTCTGCAATTCATTCTCATCTATTCCCCTCATGGCCACTGCAGACTGGCCATTACTCCAATGGCAATCAGAGGAGAAGCGAAGAGAGCTGGGCCTGCTCACTACTCTGTATCCTGGTCTAGGGACCCTGTGTGTTTCATCCTTTCACTGGCTCTCCACCATAACTCCTCACTGAATTTTCCTGGGCTCTAGTACCTTCTCTGCTCTTGCTTCAGGACATCTGTTTCTGCTAAATTTCGGTACCCAGCCAATGCTCTGCCCAGCATGCTCAGCAGAGGCAGGGAAATGAATATTCCTCTCTATTTGGCACTGGTGAGGCCTCATTTGGAGGACCATGCCCACTTTTGGGCCCCCCCACTACAAAAAGGATGTGGACAAATAGGAAAGATTCCAACAGAGAGCAATAAAGATTACTATAGGGCTGGAGCACATGACTTACAAGGAGAGCATGAGGGAATTAGGCTTGTTCTGTCTGCAGACAAGAATGAGGAGGGATTTGTTAGCAGCCTTTAACTACTGAAAAGGGGGTTCCAGGGAGGATGGAGCTAGGCTGTTCTCAGTAGTAGTAGATGACAGAACTAGGAGCAATGGTTTCAAGTTGCCACAGGGGAGGTTTTGGCTGGATATTAGGAAAAGCTTTTTCATTAGGAGGGTGGTGGAGCACTGGAATTGGTTACTTAGGGAGGTGATGAAATCTCCATCCTTTAAGGTTTTCATGCTGCAGCTTGACAAAGCCCTGGCTGGGATGGTTCAGTTCAGGTTGGTCCTGTTTTGAACATGGACTTGGGCTAGATGACCCCTTGAGGTCCCTTCTAACCTAATATTCTATCATTAAATGATTAAGTCTCACTGGAGCTCTGATTCTGTACAGGAGGAAACAATTTGCATGAGCTCTTTAGGAACCTGGTTTTAGAAGGGTAAGCAAAAACTGAGAAGCTCTTAATAGGCAAGTAAATCCAGTAATTTAGGATCTTGTGTAGTGGACATCCTGATGCTTGAGAAGAAGAAAGAGAATACCAGGAAAAGGAAGCTTTTCCACTTCTGAAAGCAGGTTTTGTGAGTAGAATCACAGAATCATAGAAACTGGAAGGGACCATGAGAGGTCATCAAGTCCAGTGCTCTGTACTCTTGGCAGGACCAAGTATCCTCTTAAAATATCCCTGACAGGTGTTTGTCTAACCTGCCTTTAAACACTTCCAGTGATGGAGATTCCACATCCTGCCTAGGCAACTTATTCCAGTGGTTAGTACTAGTGAGTAGTAGATTTCCAGCTTGATAAATAAGAGAAATGACTGGATACTTTCTGGACAGCAAAACAAACAAGGAGTCTTGTGGCACTTTTAAAGACTAACAAATTTATTTATCACATGAGCTTTCATGCCAGAAAATCCTACTTCATCAAATGCTTTGAAGACAGGGGAACTTACAGAATGGGAGGAAATAAATAAAGGGAAGCGTATGTCATGGGAACAGGACACACTGTCACAGCAAATCAAAGCAGCTGTTAAGATTCAAACACTGGGGAGCAGCAGGTTAGCTTCATGCCAAGAACGACCTAGGAACCGTGCTCTCAGGTTTGAGAAGAAGGCATTAGAATGGATTAGAGCCACTGAGTTCTGTGATAAGAGATGCTTCCTGAAGTGAAGACAGAGAGGCATTGCCATAAAATGTTGTAGGTTTAAGTACTTGTCTTGGCCAGAACAATGCTATGAAAATAACCCTCACCCCTTCTTGTTGCAGTTTGAGGAAGGTCTTGAGAAGCAGAGCTAGATATAGGCAAGCACATAGCAGGATACAGGCCACAGTGTTATCAGGACATCACTTAATGAGCTGCAGCTGAATCTTCCCTTGGAGCTGAAAAGGAGACATTTTGTATAGACTGGGGTAACAAAGAGATCTGCTTCTGGGAGAGCCCCAGGTTTGGCAAATGCTGTAGAAGAAAGATAGAATCACCTAACTGCCCATTTGTGGTTCTGTTGGAAGTTCCTACTGCAGGAGCCTACAACTGTATTCTAAGGGGCTGGTGGATAGAATGCTGAGATTTCTATCTGATGTGAAATGCACTGGATCCAGAATTTTATCAATGCTGCATATACACGCTGATATCTTGTTCCACCCTGCCAACAGACATATTACATTGCTGCTATGTTATCCAGCATTACCATGTGGAATGACCTATATGTTGTGAAGTAAGTTTTGGTAAGTATATCAAATTGCTCTTGGCTCTAGAAAGTTGATGTGAAATGTGGCCTCCTATGCAGACCATATCTGCCAAGTTGTGCTCCTTTGGAGTTGTGCCTCCCATTGCAAAAATGAGGCATCTGTTGTGGGGATATTTGAATGTGGGGAATGTGAGAATGGAGTCCCAGCACACACTTTCAATGGGTCCTTCCACCATCTGAGAGAGTCCAGAAATTTTGGAGATACTGGGAAGTGTTTGGAGATACTGTGTCTGTTTGGCAGGTACACAGTCTTAACTATGTTGGAAGGCACCTGAGACACATGAGACATGACAAACATGGAGGCCAATTTGTGGTCCAAAAATTGTAAACAGGCCCTTGCTGTTATTTGTGGGCTGGCCTTTACCACTCTTCTGCAGTTTGAATCTCCTCAAAGGCTTGAAAGGGCTATGAAAGACCTGGTGTAGATGGTCCTGTAATAGCCTGGAACATTGTGCAACTTAAGTTCTGCTAAAACATCTTTTTGTTGCAGGCACATAAATTCCTTGTAACAATAGCATTGCCCTTTAATCTTGAAGGGTATGGAGTGATGAATCTGTATCCCAGCTGAAGAGTTTCAGCTGTTCAAAGAGGTCTTCAGCTGTATCTGCAGCACTGAGAATAGCCTCCAAGGAGACTTTTGTCATCAAGTTGATCATCCCTCAGAGATGAAGGACTGAAACTGGCTTCTTTGGTCTTGGGGATGTGTTCAGTAAAGAGCAAAGTGTGTGAACTTAGAATAATTGCTAATGTTATATTTTGCCAGCAAATTGTAGTTCCCAATTCAAAATTGACAAGCTACTAATGAGTAGCTCCTCTGACCCAGTAGGTCTGATAATTTGGACTTTCTGTCCAAAGGAAAGGGTGTACAATGAGCCTGGCAGTTTCCTTCATTGACCAAGTTCACCACCAAGGAACTGGGGAAGGGTCTTGGAAGAAATGCTTTATTACCTTAACTGGGATATTCTGTAATCTGCCCCCTAGCAAGTGGACTGAGTGGTGACAGGTGTTTGTCACAGAGCATGTGCAAGCAATAACAGTGCCCCATTAATTGACAGGGCAATTTTTCCCTTGGAGGGGGGTGATATTTAAAATATCTGACAGGGATGCTGGGGCTCCTGAACCTCTTCTAACTGAATCTGTAGGAAGTCCACCACATGTTTCATAAGGTCCTGGAAAGCCTTAAAGTCATCCACATAAGACGGCAGCAGTGGCATTACTGCCTCACATAGGCTTAGCCCTACATGCTGATGTAGGGCTAAGAATACTGGCCATTGTTTGTAGCCTGAGTCCTTGCTGAAGGAAGGGAGTTTTCTTCAGTCTTTGCCTCTTGTTCCTCTTGTGAGTCTCTCAGAACTACGGGAGATATGGTACCAGAGGATAGTCCATTGGTGCCTGTGCATAATGTGACACTGGTTGGTGTTGGGATTTGTTTCTAGCTGGCACCCTATAAAATTGTTTACCAAATTGCTCTCAGAGGTTCCAGTAAATCCACTGAGGAGGGAATTAGGGGAAAGGTCCCCAAGAGTATTCATATCCTTGAGACTGAGTGTGTTTGCTGGGTTCCAGAAGGTCCTATTCAGTCAATGGACTCAGGAAGGGATGATGGTGAGATAATAAAGCACAGCCCAGAACCAACACCTCAGAGTTAGAACTATCCTCTCCTGGATTAAGAGGGAAGCCTCATACAACCCAGTACCAAAGGTTGGAAAGCCAACTGAGAGTTCATGCTGCAGCTGTTGGGCCAGTCCTGGAAAGGTAGACCTTCTTAGCAGGGAGACTCTGGTTCATTTGAGACTAGAAAGTCCTCTGGGGGAAATGGATCTGGATGCTGATGTAGGGCTAAGAATACTGGCCTGAGTCAATACCAGAGCTGAGAACATAGATCAGTGAGGAGATAGCGAATGTGGTACCAGAGAGGTCGACAGAAGGATTTCTCAGACCTTGGAACTTGTAAGAAGGCAATTGCAATAGAGCCTGTGAAGTAACCCTGTATACATCAGGGTGCTGAGAGGTGCCAGAGGTAGATACTACCTGACAGTAGAAGACCTCCCCACATACTACTTCTTATGCAGTACTGATGTCTCAGTGTTGGTTTCAGATGAAGTCTCCCAGGAGTGAGATTTTTTGTTTCTCTGGGGCAGCGAAAGAGGCTTCTCTTTCTTATAAGTGTTGGTCCCTGAGGCTGCCAGCTAGGTTCCAATAGTCACCAAAGTGGCCTGAGATGTTAAGGCCAAAGAACCAGGGAAGGGGAAGCAGACCCCTCAGGGACTAGGGATTGTACCATTAAGAGGAGCATAAGCTTAGCCTCTCTGTTATTTCTAGAGTTGCCCTTAAACACTAAGCAGACCTTGCACTTCAATGGGACATGGGCATCTCCGAGATGCTGCTGACAAAGAGTGCCAGTTGCTACAGGGAAAAGACCTTTGGCAAATCTGGCAGGGCTTAAACACTAGGGTCTTTGGCATAACCTGGCATGCCAAAGCACTAGCAAAAGTTCTGAAAAAAGTAGTAATGTCCCCTTTGAAAGTACAACTGTGCTGAAATAAAATAAAGTTAAAACAAAAAAAAAAGACAAAAATAATCAAAATTAGTAAGAAAATTTTAAAATAAGTGAGAAAAATGGGAAGCTCTAAAAGAGTGGAGACCAAATGCTTCCTCTAAAGCTATGGATGGCTGAGAATAAAATGAGTGGCAGCAGTTCTACACCTCTCCATATGCCCTCCTATGGGAGCATGTGGAGTTGCTCTGCACAGGCTTTAGCCCACAGACACTTCTTTACAATCTCCTGTCAAACATGCGTGGACATACATGCATTCTGTGGTTGAGTACCCATAGGGACATATAGCTGAAAAACACAAATATATTCCCTAGGTCCTAGACAATATTGGTCTTTACAATCTGTTCACCTCAGTTCTCTCCAGTATGGTACTTCCAACTCAGGGACAGAAAACTCTATTTACTACTGCTGCTACTACTACTACTAATATAAATTCAGGTATTTTTATGTAAATCAGATTTCTTTAAACTAAATACTTTTCATATTTAAAACTAATTTTTAAATTGACAACTTATTTTAAGGCCTAGCTTATTATAACCTATTAAAATCATTTAAATTAAATACAAAATGATAATATTAAGCTGTACATGTTAGCTGTCAAGTTTTAATGCAAGTCAAAGAACAGAACTGGTGGAAGTCACTCACTAAACACCCTAAACCAGTGGTTCTCAACCGGTGTACCATGAGACAGGGCTGGCAGGGCAAAAGGGGCTTTGCCCCAGGCACCAATTTAAATGGGCACTGCAGGGAAACCACCCCCCCAACACTTCAGGCCATGGCAGGGAAGCAATCCACCCTGGCAGGTCCCAATGCAGCAGGGGGAAGCGATCACCCCTGCAGCCTCCAGAGCCGGCAGGGGGGATCACTTCTCTGCCATGGCTGGAGGCTGCAGGAATGATTGTTTCCCCCTACCGCAGCGGGACCCGCCAGGGGGGATTGCTTCCCTGCCACAGCCAGAGCTGGCAGCGGGGGCTTCCTTTCTCCCCATCAGGGCAGGGTAAGGATGCCCGTTGCTGGCTTTGGCTAGACAGGGAAGCTATCCCCCCTGCAGGCTCTGGCTGCAGTGGCGGGAAGCCATCGCCCCTGCTTGCTCTGGCTGTGATGGGGGATCGCTTCCTCCTGCCAGCTGGCCAGACGCAGCAGGGGGGATTGCTTCCCTGCTGGCCATGGCCAGAGGCAGTATGGGGGGGCCCTCTCCCCCTGGTGGCAGGGTAGGGACCACCATTGCTGGCTCTGGTGATGGGGGGGAAGGGTGACAACCCCCCCCCCACTGTATAGATGGACTCTGGATTGGGGCGGGGGGGCACCTTTGGGGCTGCTTGCCCCGGGTACCAGAACCCCTAGTTACAGCCCTGCCACGAGAATCCACAGGGCTCCCCAGAGCCGCTGCCACTGCCACAGGCTGCACCCCCATGCAACCCCAGCCAGGGGGTTCCCTGGAGTCAGAGCCCTGGGCAGCTGCCCTATGTAAGCTTACCAGACATCTGGCAAAAGGAGGACATGTCCTTCCTCCTTCTTGCCTTGACATCTTCCATCCAGCAGGCATTAATGAAAAAGTTGATTTTGTCCCGCTTTCTGCCAGACCCCAGGGTCGCACTCTAAAAGTAGAAGTGCATGCTGCACGCTGTGCTGGGACGTGTTCCCTGCCGGCTCAGGGGGCTGTGGTGGGTGCACGGCCTCCCCAGGCACCAGGAAGGAAAGGGAATGGTGGCTGGGCTTGCTCCCGCGCACCGCAGCCCCTGAGCTGGCAGGAAACACATTCCAGGGTGGCGTCCTCCAGCGTGCTTTTTTTTAGATTGCTGCTATGTCATTCGGCAAAAAGCCAGACAAAAATCAATTTTTTCACAAATGCCTGCCAGGTGTGCAGGTGTGGCAGACATTTGCGGGGGCAGTAGCTAGGGTGGGTGAAGGGGGCTCAGACATGTATGTGTCCTCCAATGTCCTCCTTTTCATATTTCCTTGTCCTCCTTTCCATGCTTGCTGTCTGGTAACGCTAGCCCTATATGGCCCCGACTGGGAGGTTTGCCAAAGCTGGAGCCACAGGAGGCATCCCTATGTGCCCTTGCTGGGGGGGGGGGTCCGAGCTGGAACCAGTGATGCCAGCAAAGCTGCTGGGGGCAGTGGTGGGACCCAGCAGGGACAGCAGGAGCCCAGGTGAGGCCTGCAGGGGGCTGTGAGGACACAACAAGACCAAGCAGGGTGTTGAAGGCTGATGCTGGCCTGGGTGGATGGGGGTGTGGTGTTTTGGACTACCTAGGGTCATTGGGGTTGTCATAGTGATAAATGGGAGGGTCATTTAGGGGCTAGGAAAACCTGTCTGTCTCCTCTCTCTCTCGCAGTTCTCTTTCAATAAAGACATATTGCAACTCTGAATATGCTGTCCTCCATATTGGATTATAATTTCGCTTAAAACTCTACATCTGGTGACAAGGGTGGGATTTGTGATGGAGTGGCTATCCTCAACAACCCTGGCAACTTTGGAAAGCCAGAATACAATGTAAGAAGCAAAACTTTATTTTACTGCTTGCATGGGGGTTGGGTTGTAGCTGTGGAAGCTGATCTGTTTGCCTAAGGGCTAGCTGGCTATTCTGAAAGCTGATCTGCCTGTTGTTAAGCACAAGTTAGAGATAAGGCTGGCTGGCTATTCTGAAAGCTGATCTGCCTGCTGTGAAGAGAAGAGACAAACAATAACCACAGAAGGGCATCATGGCTTTACTTACAACAACCTTTGACGCATATGATCATTCAGCAGATTCCTGGCAGACATATACAACCTGATTTCAAAATTTTGTAATAGCAAACAACATAACTGATGAGAAGAAGGTACCAGTTTTTCTAACGGTCACTGGAGTTAAAACTTATAATTTGCTATGTGATTTGCTTTATCTGGAGAAGCCAGAGCAGAAATCTTAAGGGGACCTAGTGGAAGTTCTGGAAGCACATTTTTCCCCAAAGCCACTAGTAATTGCAGAGAGGTATAGGTTCTACCAAAGGAACCAAGAGGAAGGTGAATCAGTTGTACAATTTCTAGCAGCTCTGCGGAAGCTGGCAGCACACTGTGACTTCAAGAACATGTTAGAGGAAATGCTGCGTGACAGGCTGGTGTGTGGCCTGCACAGTGAATCAACATGAAAACGCCTATTGACTGAAGATCAATTCACCTTGCAGAAGGCTGTGGAAATTGCAGTCTCCATGGAACGCGTCACCCAAGACATGCAACAGATAGGGGTCAGTGTTCGTAAAGTATCCCTACAACCTGCCCCCAGGGCATCGGGGAGACAAGAATGTTACCGGTGTGGGAAGCAGGACCGCCTCGCATCTGAGTGCCAGTTTAAAGAACTACTGTGTCGACAATGTGGTAAGAGAGGGCACATTGAACATGCCTGCAAACAAAGGAAGGGTGAGCCAAACAGAAGAGGCGGACCTGAGAAAAATGGGCCGTTGGTTTTGCGGACTAAGAGGGAAATTCTGCATGCAGTAGAGCAGAATACAGGTGATCATAGTGACACCCAATCGGAAGATGAAGATTCCCTCTATGTTTTGTGTATAACAGCTGGCCCACATAAATTCTGGGTGATACCTGTGTTGGAAGGCAAACCTATGCTCATGGAACTGGACACTGGCGCAGCAGTTTCGTTAGTTTCTAACCTTGTGTATGAGAAGGACCTTAGACATCTGCCACTTAAGCCGACGGTAGTCGTTTTGAAGACATATACTGGAGAGACTGTTCCCCTGTTGGGTACTATTGATGTGAAAGTAGAACTCAATGGACAGACCACAAAGCTACCACTGTTTGTGGTAAAGGGGAATTACCCAGCCCTAATGGGAAGATCTTGGATCAGGAAAATCCAACTCGACTGGTCACACGTGCATCAATTGACTAAAGAAGAAATGAATCTAGCAGCGGTACTAACGAAACATGCTGCTGTTTTCGGTGAAGACTTAGGCAGTATGAAGGGAATCACTGTGAAATTAAATATAAAGCCTGATTGCCAACCAAAATGTTTGAAGGCCAGGATGGTGCCATTCACCATCAGACCCAAGGTAGAAGAAAACTTGGAGCGGTTAGTCAAAGAAGGAGTCTTGGTGCCAGTTACGCACAGCCAGTGGGTGACACCCATTGTCCCAATAGTGAAGAAGGATGGCTCCATTCGGATTTGTGGAGATTTCAAGGTCACTGTCAACCCAGTGTTATGTGCAGAACAATATCCTCTTCCCTGCATTGAGGACATCTTTGCAGGTTTGGCTGGAGGACAAAAATTTAGCAAGATTGATTTGAGTCAAGTGTACTTACAGATGCATGTTGAAGAAGAATCTCAAGAATTGTTGACAATCGTAACACATAAGGGGTTGTACAGATACTGCCATTTACCTTTCGGCATTACTTCAGCCCCAGCATTGTTCCAAAGGGCAATGGATCAGATTTTGAGTGGTTCATCAGAAGTACAGTGCTATCTGGATGACACCCTGGTCACTGGCAAAGATGAGGAGGAACATCTTACGAACTTGGAAGCTTCTCTGCAAAGACTGGAAAAGTATGGTCTACGTGTTCATAGAGACAAATGTAAGTTTTTCCAGCCCTCAGTTGAATATTTAGGACATATAATTGATGCTGATGGTCTCCATAAGTCTCCAGCCAAGGTTAAGACTATTGTGGATGCTCCGCTACCTCAGAACGTAAGCTAACTTCGCTCTTTTTTAGGCTTATTAAACTATTATGGCAAGTTTATTCCACAATTAGCGACGCTCCTGAAACCCCTACATGAGCTTCTGGGGTCGAAAAAGGCCTGGAACTGGACCGAAGCCTGTGATGTTGCATTTAATGAAGCTAAATGCTCACTGGGAAACTCTAAGGTTCTGACACATTTTGACCCATCCTTGCCCCTACAGTTGGCTTGTGATGCCTCCCCTTATGGAGTTCGAGCTGTATTGTCAGATATTATGCCTTCTGGTGAAGAGACGCCTATCGCTTTTGCTTCACGCTCCTTGACCAAGGCAGAAACTAACCATGCCCAAATTGAACGCGAAGTACTGGGCATTGTTTTTGGCATTTGGAAATTTCACTAGTACCTTTGGGGAAGGAAGTTCACACTTGTCACTGACCATCGACCCCTGACATCAATTTTGGGGCCACACACAGGCATCCCACATTTGGCTGCTAGTCAGATGCAACGATGGGCATTGATACTTTCTGGATACACATATGAAATCAAGTACAGGCAATCCTCTTTTCATTGCAATGCTGATGGCCTTTCAAGGCTACCCTTACCGGTACACCATCAGGATCTGGGTCAAGAAGGAATCTTTTACTTTGAACAGGTGGAAAACACACCCGTCACGGCTTCTCAAGTGAAGAAAGCAACACAGGTTGACCCAGTACTCTCACGAGTTATGGATTTCGTGATGCATGGAACGTTCTTACCTGACTCTCAGGTCTCTCCTGACCTCCGCCCCTACGTGTCTAGGAGGGCAGAGTTATCGACCCAATCCGGGTGTTTGTTGTGGGGTATGCGTGTCATTATCCCACCTTCATTAAGACCATGTTTGTTGGAACAGCTCCATTCAAGTCACTGCAGCATATTGCGCATCAAACAAATTGCACGGAGCTATTTCTGGTGGCCGGACTTAGACAGGGCCATTGAAGAAACGGCTAGAGCTTGTACCTCATGCCAGAGCGTCTGGAACACACCTCAGTTGGCACCTCTTCACCCATGGGATTGGCCCAAAAGGCCATGGCAACGTATCCATGTTGATTTTACAAGCCCATTTGAAGGATGTATGTTTTTAATTGCTGTGGATGCCCATTCAAAATGGCCAGAAGTCTCTGTAATGCAGTCCACTACTACGGAAGCCACTATTCAGACCCTGCATGGCTTTTTTAGTTGTTACGGTCTTCCAGAACAGCTGGTGAGTGACAATGGACCAAAATTCATTTCTCAGGATTTTGAAACTTTTATGAAGGCCAATGGAATACATCACATCAGGTCAGCACCGTATCATCCTTCCACCAATGGACTTGCTGAAAGGTTTGTACAGACTATGAAGCAAGCTCTAAAATCTGCAAAGGGACGTTCACCTCTTCATAAGCGTCTGGACAACTTCTTGTTGTCCTACAGAAACACTCCACAGGCTACAACTAAGGCATCTCCAGCTTTTCTTATAATGGGACGGCAGTTGCATTCTTGCTTTGATTTGTTGAAACCATGAGACACATGGCAAGTGGTTCAACGCCAACAGCAGGACCAGGTCAGCAGACATTCACCATGCACAAAGGGCCACACCTTCAGTATTGGACAGCCAGTTCTTGCTTGAAACTATGCTTCAGGAGCTAAATGGGTCCCAGCAACGGTCATTGCCCAGACAGGACCTCTTTCCTACTCTGTCCGGACAGCGAGTGGCCTAGTTTGGCAACGGCATGTAGATCAGCTGCTTCTCCGTCATATCCACCCAGAAGATGCATCTCCAGCAGACATATCTGACTTCACCCTTACTGATGATACAGCATCAGAGCATGAAGCTACTATTTCCGTCTCTCCTGCTCCAGCCACCCTTTCAACGCCTTCAGCCTTCCTGGACCAACCGGACACAACATCCTCTCCGGTTCCGGCTACTTCCCCAGTACCTGTGATCCCACCACCACCAATACCACCTTGTGGGGCGGACACACCAGAAGTTTGCCATAATCAACATCACAAGAGAAGGCCTCCTAATCGGCTGGATCTTTAGCTAGTGGTGACCACCTCTTCATAGGGCAGAATAATTCCCCAGGGGTTCACTGGAGATGGGGCAGTCTACCCTCATCTCCTAGTTTAGTTCTTATTCTTTCAGGGGGGAGAGGGCAGGGGCGTCGCTGGGGAGGGGAAAGACCCGGGGCATGGGCCCAGCCCCGTCCCCGGAGGGCAGACCCCACCCCCAGCCAAAAGGCCACACACCCCCGGCCCGGGATGGGGCCTGGGGGAGGCCACTGCGCCGCCGCCACCAGCTGGGCCGCGCTGCTGTGCGGCGCGGCTCAGCCTAGCCTGGCCCGGCCCACTGCGGCCAGGCCTGCGGCTGCGGCCCTGGATCCCCGGCCAGGGACAGGGCTGCCGCGGCCGCAGCCAGGCCCCAGATCCCCAGTGGGGGACGGGGCTGCTGCAGCTGCGGGCTGCTGGCTGGGCCCCGGATCCTTGGCCTGGCCACCGGTGGCTACGGCGACCCCGGCCCCGGCCGGGGATCCGGGGCCTGGCTGCGGCCGCGGCAGCCCCGTCCCCGGCCAGGGATCCAGGGCTGCAGCCGCGGGCCTGGCCTCCAGCGGCCACTTACGGCCGCAGCAGGCCAGGCTAGGCTGAGCCGCGCCGCACGGCAGCGAGGGCTAGCTGGCGGCAGTGGCGTGGCCACCCTCTGGCCCTATCCCAGGCCAGGGGGCGGGGCCTGCCGGGCAGCCAGATAGGCCCCGGATCCCTGGCCGGAGACGCTGCCACCGTGGCCGCGGACCACCAGGGATCGGGCCCCGGATCCCCGGCCCGATTGGGCCGGAGACCCGGGGCACCGGCGTTGGGACCCGGGGCACGTGCCCCGGGTGCCCAGCGCTAGCGACGCCACTGGGGAGAGGGCTTTATTCTGGGGGGAGTGTTCATTAGAGGGGGAGGAATATGTGGTGTTTTGGACTACCTAGGGTCATTGGGGTTGTCATAGTGATAAATGGGAGAGTCGTTTAGGGGCTAGTAAAACCTGTCTGTCTCCTCTCTCTCTCTCAGTTCTGTTTCAATAAAGACTTCTATTACAGCTCTGAATATGCTGTCCTCCTTATTGGATTATAATTTCCCTTAAAACTCTACCGGGGGCCCTGGCAGGCAGTGTCAGGAATGCAGTGAGACCACATTGCTATTCTGTTTCATACCACTGCCATGCTCCTTCACATCCCAGCCTTCCCCCCCACCCTCCAGTACCCAGGGTCCCCCTTGCCACTCCTACCTTCCCTTCCCCTCTTCCCACCTTTGCCTGCTCCCCACCTGGCCATCCTTGCCCTCTCTTGCCACTCCTACCACCTTAAATAGAAGCATTTCCACAAACAGGGAGCCCTTCTCATGAATATTCATGAATTAGTTTGGATATTCATAAATTTATAATGCAGGTGTGCTGCAACAAAATCGAAGGCATCAAGGCATGCCATGGCAGAGAAAAGGTTGGGAATCACTGCCCTAAACTACAGTTTGTTGACAAGCTACACTAACTTTTGACAAGCTACACTAACTCTTCTGCATGCTCAGAAAATATTTTCTTCTTTTCAGTTTATTCAGTTAATGCTATTCAATAATTAGTTCATTCATAGTTAAGAAAATAATTGGAAGTGGAAAAGGCAGGAAAATTAATTCTTCTCTTCTAATCAATTAATAAAAACTAGGTATTAAAGGATGAGATCTACAAATTCTAAAATCTTGAAGAACACAATGGTCAGAAATAATCAATTCAATTCACCAACTTAGAAAATCAGCCTTAAATACAAAATATGTTTTGATAAGCTTTTCAGTAAATTCTTCTCTTGTATTTTCAGCAAATTTAAGATAGTTTTATTTAATTTAAACTGTTTTTGTTCCTCTCAATGAATCTGAATTTCAATTCAAATAGAGCTCGAAACAAATCATAAGTAAAAAGTTACTCCTCATGTAGTAAATAAGAAATGCATCATTCAACATTTTTTACCATAATATAAATGCAAAAATTTAAGAATCTGAATAAATGTAAGTTAACATACATATGATTTACATTAATATGGGCAGATACGGTGTATTTTCCTGTTTAGCAAAAAGAAGCACCAAATTTAGTGTAAAGACTATATTTGGTTGCAAATCAACACATTTAATGGTGCCGAACCAATGAAACTGAACCTTTCTTTAGGAAAATTACAAATGCAAATCACAGTTAAAACAGATTATTTTAAAAGGTTTTCTGCTTGCTAATTTAAATCATGATTAAACTAGGTCATTTCAACAACTTTGATTTAAATCAATCAACCCACTCCATCCTAAACTTTACCTGGTAGGCCATTTTCCAGCTTTATCCATCTCCTTGACATAAGGGCATACGAATGGCCACACTAGGTCAGACAAACGTTCCATCTGGCCCTATTACTTGTCTTGCAACAGTGGCCAATGACAGGTGTTTCAGAGGAAATGACCAGAAGCAGATGATCACCAAGTGATCCATCCCATTACTCATTCCCAGCTTTTGACAGGAGGATTTTCCAGATACTTGGCCTATATTCTCCCTTTTCTTTGTTTCACTGATCCCTCCTCATAGCACTGTGGTTCCTGCCACTTAGAGATACAGACACAGCCCTTGTCTGCTCCTATTTGCCAATGAAGGGCCAAGCTAAAAGCATAAGCGCAGGACTTCATGGCTGTTCATGACCTGCAGGGAGGATGTGCATGATGGGGTATACAAACCCAAACTGGAGAGCAATGGGGTTATGAAATTGCTCTGGGTTCAGGCAGCCATGCCCAGAAACTCCTACAAAGCCTGCATAAACTGGGGGCAAGGCTGTAGAAAGGGAAGCAGAGTAGCTCAGAGACAGGCAGCAAAAGGGAGCAGATGGCTGCTCTGAGGGGAGTTCATTGCCTGAAACTTTACAAAACAGACTTCTGCAAACTTGCAAAGGAGAAGAAGGGGGCAGAGTGTGTTGGTCATAGCCTTAACTGGCATGAGTTGCTCTAGGAAACTGAAGGAGATTGGAGTAGGAAGAGGTTAGGGGCAGGACAGCAGCCTAACACACAAAGTGCTGGGTATAACAGCCCACCATTGGGCCCTGCACCCAAGTCCAGTGGAGAAGGTGGGCCCAGGCTCCTCCACCCTCTCCAAGAGATAATAGACAGGAAGGCTCCACCTCTGGCAAGAGGCCAGCTGGAAGAGACTGACTGTTCAGAGGCCGAGTCCTCAAGACTTCTTGCTAAGGGAGAGGCTGGAAACCCCTAAGGTGGGGATGCTTAAGGACAGAGAGATGCTTCAATGGAGAGATGCCCCACCAACCCCCACCTGACCATTAGTGGCACTACTGGTCATTGTACACCTTTACAGTGTGCTTTCTGAGAGCTACCAAAATCTGCTGTCTTACCCAGATTAACCTCTTCCTGTCCCCATGACATAGCACACACCTCAGTCACAGTGGCTCCTTAGTCTCATCCCAAACCTGATCCCTGTGGCTGTGACGGATGGAGCCCAGTAGAACCCAGATCCCCTCAAGCCCTTTGGATGTCACTGCAAGATGAGCAATAACTCAGCCCATGACCCCCTGAATATTTCTGCAACTCTCGTCTGAGCTCGCTAGAGCTTATCAAAAACAATCTTTCTGGCAATGAGATCTCCAGGCTGAAGTACCAGATCACAAGCAGTGTCTCCCAGGGCTAGAGAGAAAGAGACAGACTTCCCTGTTCCAGACTGGAGCCCTCTGTGTGCCACCTAGCATGGCACTGGCCTTTTTCTCCACTATAGCTTCAACTCCCTTGCCCACTCTTCCCTCTGGGACTCTGCAGGCCTGCTCATCAGGATTTTCCTGCTGGTTTCCACTTTCCATTTCTCTCTTTCTAAGGGAGTGGAAAATGGCAGCAGGGATATGGGATGTTCTTCTTATCATAGAATCACAGAATCATAGGGTTGGAAGGGACCCCACAAGGTCATCTAGTCCAACCCCCTGCCAAAAAAAGCAGGACCACTCCCATTAGATCATCCCAGTCAGTGTTTTGTCCAGCTGGGACTTGAACACCTCCAGAGATGGAGATTCCACCACCTCCCTAGGGACAAGGAGGGCTGGCCCAGGAGAAGATGAGAAGAGCTAGGCTACAAGAACCCTTCTTACCTTGACAACTTCTCCTCCATCCACCTTCATTAGTTTTTGGAGGTTTTCAACCAGGAGGCTGGGCTTTGACCGCCATTTCAACAGCCCCAGCAGGTCAACTGCATGGAAAAAAACATTAATTATTTCAATCCTTATTTGCAAATGACCCAGGCACTGACTTAGCCCTTTGGCTGCACCTCCAAATCAGCCAGCTCTCACTGTCTTCCAAACCAGCCACCTCCCACTCTACAGCCCAATAAGCTAGTACCAATTCAGCATGAAGAAATTCAGAACTAAATCTTCTGTTGGGACTGAAAATACTCCCTGTGAGGAAAGTGGCTGAATGACCATTTCAAAAGTAACTGTGGCAGGATTCTCTACTCACTCACACCTGCACCAATCATAGGAGTAATTCCATTGAAGTCAATGGAGCACCAGTGGTGTGAGTGAAAAGAGAATTGTGCTTTGCTGGTCTAGGAATTTGCAGTTGGTTTTCACAACTTCAGTGATATGCTGTTGTAAGATGTGGCATTTCATTTCTGCATATTTAACAGGGAAAAAGAAAGGAAACAAAAACCAAGGAAAAGTCAAAAGTGATATGATGGGCTGCTTGAGTGAAGGAATCTGCTGAATGAGTGCAACTCCTACCCCAATTCCCAGTTGCTCATAGCCCAAAGGGAGCCTGGGCAGCCTGCATGACAGCCAAGTTATACTATGACCAGGTAGACCCATGGCTGCTCTGAGAACAAGTGCACAGGACACTTATGCCTTCATCTCAGGTTCCCTCATCTCTTCGTATACCAAGCTGAAGCATGACACCTGGGTCACAGAGTCTTAAACAGAAATTGCCTGAACAACCATGCTCTTAACTACAAGCACACAAAACTACAGGTAGTCCTCACTTAGTGACTGGGTTCCGTTCCTGAAACCCGGTTGATAAACGAATTGGTCGCTAAACGAGGAGCAGCCCTTACTGGTATTTCAGGCATAATGTACTTTACTGGTAGTGGGTTTTTCAATCATCTGTAGATAGTTTTAATGTCACCTTTGCATCATTTATAACATTTTTAATATACATTTTAAATGTTTTAAGCTCTAATGTACTGAACTTAGTTTGCATAGTGTACTGTAAATACAAGTAATCGTTTTTAATATTCTGAATAGTAAAGAAAAGGCCTAAAATAAACTCCATCATGATAACTTTGTTTTATTGGCATAACTCCTTACATACTGTATTACAGAACATAAAAATGCAATCAGCAAAAATTATAAAAATGATGTACCAAAGAAATATGAAAATAAACATTCAGATTACATTGACATTTTTACTCATCAAATCCTTCAAAGTGTGGTTCAGCAGCAGGGGGGTCATCAATGTCATCGTCGGAGAGATCAGCAGGGTTATCAGGAGCTGTAGAAGGCCCTGGTAAGGGAGATGATGGCAAGGAAATGGAAGGACTTGTAAGGGTAGGGGTAGGGGTCCTGGATGGAACTTTAGAGAAGTATCTCGTTAGTGTGGTCTGCGTTGTAATTTTCTTTTTTTCTTCATAAATTTCACGATAGCATCGTAAAATTTCATTCATTTGTCGTTCCACTTTCGTGAACCATTCAACATTCGGGTCCATACTCTCTAGTTCTAACATCGCTGCATTCACTTTGGAGAAGACATCAGCTAACCCCTTTACAGTGAACTTCTTTTGTACTTCTTCCACTCTTTCCTCTTCTTCTTCTTCCTCCTCTTTCAAGGGCTGCTGCGCTTCCAACTCTATTAAATCTTCGTTAGTTAGCTCTCCCTCGACGTATTCCACTAATTCTTCAATATCTTCCACTTCAACATCTAAATTAAGCACATTAGCAAGTTCCACAATTTTTTTATTTATGACATCAATATGTTCGTCTTTCTCAAACCCTTCGAAATTATTTACAAAACGTTTCAGGCATTTTTTCCATATGCCTTGCATGCACTTTTCTGTCACTCCCACCCAAGCTGATTCAATGTTCTTTATGCAGTGTAAAATATTATATGATTTCCAAAAATCGCGCAGGGTTACTTCACCATTTTCTGTTGCTGCTACCGCTTTGGAAAATGTTGCGCGCAAATATAGCGCTTTAAACGTAGAGATAGCCCCCTGGTCCATTGGTTGTAACACAGCAATTGTGTTTTTAGGCAGATACACGACCTTTACATCAGGGTGTAGATCATCAAGATGCTGGGGGTGGCCTGGGGCGTTATCAAGTAGGAGGATAATTTTAAAGGGAACACCGTTTTCCAGACAGTAATGCTTGACTGAGGGTATGAAGCAGTTCATGAACCAGTCCTCAAATAAAGATTGCATCATCCATGCTTTGTTATTTGAACGATAGTAAACGGGCAGCGTGTGCTTACTAACCTGCTTCAGTGCACATGGGTTTGCAGAACGATAGATGAGAAAAGGTTTTAACTGAAATCCAGCGACATTTCCTCCCAACAACAACGTGACCCTGTCCTTAAAAGCCTTGAAACCGGGCATTGCTTTAGCCTCTTTGTATATGTAGGATCTTTCGGGTATTTTTTCCAAAATAGTCCGGTTTCATCTGCATTAAAGATCTGTTCCAGATGATACCCGCCTTTCTCGATCATTTTCTCAAATTCATCCACAAATCTGTCTGATGCTTCTATGTCCATGCTTGCCGCCTCACCACTGATACTTCGATTATGAAGGCTGAATCTCCGACGAAAACGTTGAAACCATCCATGACTTGCCGTAAATGTTTCCATTGACTCTTCATTTTCGCGCACTTTCAACGTTTCAAAGATACTGCGTGCCTTTGCTTGAATTATTAAAAGGCTCATTGGCATTCTTTTTTGTATCTGGTCGTCAAACCATATCGCCAGTAATTTTTCCATTTCGTGAATGAGGCTTTTCTGCTGCCTACTTATTATGGCTTTATATCCTTTTCATGATTTCACTGCTTCTTTCACTAAATCTTTATCCTTCAAGATCGTCGATACAGTTGAATGTGCCAGCTCCAAGTCACGTGCTATCGCTTTAACTTTCTTAACAGCTTCATATTCGTTTATTATCTTCATTTTTGTCTCAAGATCGATAGCCTTCCTTTGTTTCTTGGCGCTTTCTCTGGGTGAAGTCATGCTCTTCCTTTTCGCCGACATCTTGTACTTTGGGGTGCACAATAAAGTAAAAATACATAGACGAAAAACACTAGTTCTGACTGCGGGAACGAGATGAATCTGAGAGAGTTGATGCGAGTTCTCGTACATCGCCGTAATACCAACTCGTCAGAGAGCTGGTCATAACTCCGAGGGGTCACTAAACGAGTAGGTCACTAAGTGAGGACTAGCTGTACTGCGTATTCTAGGATACAAATACAGCAAACATTGAACAGAAAGTCTCCACTAGCTTCTTGGTCCCTGTGCGTCACTATATTCTGTTGCAACATTCTGGAAGCAAACATCTAAACACACACCTTTCAACCTGCCTGTTTGAAAGATTAATAATATTGACCTGTAAGGAATCAGGGGCTTCCATAGAACCAGTCTCCTGGCAGCCTCATCAGTACAGCTGGCCTGCAGAAAAATGTCTGATTGTCACACCACCCGACTGAGTGGCAGGGACAGCAGCCTGGCTCTTAAACCAGCAATTGCAGCAGCAGCTGCTACCAACTGACTGTTCACTGTTCATGCCTACCGCTGTGACTGCTACTCTGCTGCCTTCTCCCTTACCTATGTCCCGCCTCTGCCTTGAATCCCTCTGTGAAATTCCACCCCCACCCCCACAATCCAATGTGTAGCTCTGTCATACCAATTCTTCACTCCTGGACCCCACTTGCTCCACTTCGCTAAGTAAATGACCCACTCCTGGCTCAATCCATACCAAGCCTCTTGCCAGTAATCAGTCCCTGGCCCAATGACAGAGAGCTTCTGACCAGTCACTCATGAGACTGACCCTCAGCACACACCTTCAGCCCCACATGCAACTCCAGTATCTGCCACTGTGACAGGTTGCTCCCCAGATCCAGTCTGGTGTGCTACTGTGACCCCCAAACAGCACTCCGGAACTCCAATTCACCTTGCTTAGCTAGGTGACCACTCACTCCTGAGTCAGTCCACCCCTGCCTTCTGCATGTGATCAGTCCCAGGCAGTGAGCATCCCCAGCCCCAGTTACCACAATGGAAGCCACAGTCTTACAGGGATTGGGACCCACCCCCAATCACTGTAGACTTGTCTGTCCATTTAACACTGAAATGGATCATGCCCAGCTTTCCACATTCACACCCTCTAAAGTCCACACAGCTTTAGATAAAACAAATACTAGTTGATTGATCAGAGTACAATTTTAAGTGAGAAAACTGCCAGTCAGGGCAAAATCATAATATAAATTACTCAGAAGCTACTACAAGAAAATAAAAGATAAAACACAAATACTAAACTAATATCTCTACCTCAACTGACCTAATAGTCCAAGTTTATGCATAAAGTGTTTAGCTTTTTGGTGTTTTAAAGCCATTCTCTGCCTACTACAATGCAGGGCCCACCAGATCTTGCTTGAAATTGGAGAATGTTGCAAGATGGAGTCTCCCTGGGAAAAGGCCTCAAGCTCCTCCAAGTGTCCCTCTTTGTTTTCAGATCCCTTCAACCCTTCCCTTTCTGTGCTGCTGTGTGATTCTCTTTACTTCAACCTCACCCAGGGAGGGCATTTATATTCCATTTGTTGTGTAACTCTCCAGCCTGGGTGCTAGAGATAGTCCTGAGAATCTGTCCTATGTAACATTTTTCACCTCTGTACATATACTTGTTGCTACAGGAAACATGATATTATACTAATCCTGTAGAATAGGTTATGGACATCCATAAAGAAACCTTGCATGGCCAAATTGGCCTAAAAATCATACAATCACAGTGCATAAGGGAATGAAAAAATCATATAGATCAGGGGCAGCCAAACTTATGGAACTCAAGAGACACACAAGTTGATTATTAAACCTTCAAGAGCCACCCTGAGGCATATAGCCATATACTTTTAACCTACTAAATTGATTTGCTGATGTTCTTCCACAAGCCACACTTTTTCATTCAAAAGCCACATGCGGCTCCCAAGCCACAGTTTTGCCGTGCCTGATATAGATCACAGACCCACAGTGCACAGATGTGCATCCCATGACAGCCACCTCACAGGGTTCAGAGCTATACAGCATACGAGGAAGCTCATTTACATTTGTTGGTCAATTATCAAAGAAATTGATATGCACCAGCTCTGCCACTCCAAGTGAGTTCTCTGCACACTCTCAATCTACATGCACTATTTTAAATAAAACAAATAATTTTATTGACTACCAAAAGATTTTACATGAATATAAATCAGATTTATATAAACCAAGAGACTGATAATGAGCCAAGGAATTGGTCACAATTAAGGTAACTAAAAGGTGACTCACATCCTAAACTAAGATTAATGCTTCAACAGTTTATCAGTCTGTCATGTTAATTTAGTCTGTCATATTAGTTGCCTCTAGCAACCAGTCTCTCCAAAGGGTAGCTGCCAGTCTTTAATGTTGCTTAGAAGATGGAGGCCAGGAAAGGGCCCTCAGACAAAGATGCATCTTTCTTTTAACAAGTTTTCTTGACCCCTGGCAACAAGTAATCAGCCATGTCCAGCAATGGGTCTGATTTCTTCCACTTGAGCCAAAGTGCTCATAGGTGCTTAAGCCAGTCCATTGTTCCTGTATGCATGCCTCTACTGAGCATGGAAACACAGTTTTGTGTTTGTCTCCTTCTATTCAAGCCATGTGAGAGACACACGTGGGGATATGACATAGCAGAGTTTCATATTTGTAGAGGTTCCAAAGTGATAGCCATGTTAGTTTAATTCAGCAAAACAAACAAGGAGGCCTGTAGCACTTTTAAAGACTAACAAATTTATTTATCCCATGAACTTGCATGGAAGAAAATCCCACTTTGTCAGATGTGGGATTTTCTCCCGTGAAAGCTCATGCGATAAATAAATTTGTTAGTCTTTAAAAGTGCCATGGGACTCCTTGTTTATATCTGTACATATGTATGATGTGCACAAAACATGCTACCATAACAATAATATTCAGTATGCCATGAGCATTCCAAAAACACTATATTGGACATACTTTGCATTACACCATACACAGTTACATCATACAGGTGAACATGAATGATACACAAATGTTATAAGGGTGTACATTGGGTACAGCATGTCACACCCTCCTTGATGCCTGCTTCCAGGAATTCCTGACTGACAGTTTGATCCATGATTCTGACTTCTGGCTACTGACTACCACTTGACTCCTGACTCAGGTATCCAGTGTGACCTGGGGCCTCCTGGGATAACATCTTGAATATGCAAAAATCAAGGCAAGCTAGAAAACTGAGAACCAAACTCACCAAATACTGATGGATGGTACTTAAACCAGTCTTCCAAATTAGTAACAAAAAATGTTTGGGATTCCCCACACCACTTATCAAGAAGCATAACAAGGCATAAATTGCACCTTTACTGCACATCAGCTCCACTGGTCCTCACCTAGCCACTGGGTCTCTTAAAGAAATAGGCTCTTCTGACTCCAAAGGGCGGCCACATTACGCAGAACAACAGAGGCTTGGATCTTATCCAAAATATTACACTGCCAACCAATTCTTTAGTAACTAAAACTAAAGGTTTAATATAAAAGGAAAGGAAACAAAATATGAGAGATGTTAAAGGTTCAAAGTGAATCACATACATTCAAATGATTAAAAGTCCACATCAAGCAGCTCCTTGGAATAATTTGGAGTTTTCAGACTTGTCCAGTTCCTCTGGAATATACTCAGCACCTGGGTGGGCCTCAGTCCTTTGTCCAGTTGTAGGGGAATAGTTCCAGAGATGGGTGTCAGTTGTAAACTGGAGACTGAAACCAAAATGGAGTTGATGCTGCTGCCTTTTATCACCTCTAGCCTTTCCTGTGCTGTGTGGATTTTTTGCAAATCAAAATGGGGTTGAGTCACATGGTCAAGTCCTAGTGGCTCAACAGATTTCTCCCTGGGCCCACTACACCTGGGAGCTTCCTTAATGGGCCGTTAAGGAGACAATGGCTGCAGGCATCCAGACTGGAGAAATACCCAGGATTAAATACATTGAAACACAAATAGAAAGATGGTTGCTTACCCGTAATTGTCTTTCTCCAAGATGTGTTACACATGTCCATTCACAACTTAGGCATCTGCACACCTGCAAGCATGGTCACCGGAAACTTCTCCCATATCAGTAGCTCTAGATCTGATCCAGACTACCTATGGCACCTACAGGTCTAGTCCCACTCAGTCCCATCTTCCCACTAACTCCAAAAAGCAGAGACCGCAGGTGGGTGTATAATGGACACTAGCAACACATCTCGGAGAATGACAGTTACAGGTAAGCAACCGTTTTTCTCCTTCAAGTGCTTGCTCATGTCCATTCACATCTTAGGTGAATCACTAGCCTTACCTCGGATGGTGGGCAGAGTTACTGTTGAGAGGCCTAGAGCACTGCTCTACTGAAAGCCACATCATCCCTGGCCAGCCAGACAATAGCATAATGCTCAGCGAAGGTGTGTATCAAGGACCAAGTTGCAGCTTTGCAGATGTCCAACACCAGGACATTAGCAAGGAAGGCCACAGAAGAGGCTTGTACTCTGATGGAGTAACCTGTCACCTGTCCCTGGAGGGGTACCTTCACGAGGTTGTAACAGAAACAGATCCAGGATGATATCTGCTGTGAAGTAACCGGCTGACCTTTCATCCTGTCCGCAGTTGCAACAGCAAGTTGGGTGGATTTGCTGAAGGGTTTTGTGCGCCCTAAGTAGAATGCCAAGGCCCTGCGCACATCTAGGGTGTGCCATCTCTATTCCTCGCTGGACCTATGAGGTTTGGGAAAGAAGGTTGAGAGGAAAATGTCCTGATTGTAATGGAAGGGCATTACGACCTTTAGAAGGAAAGTCAGGTGCAGCTGCAATTGTACCTTGTCTTTGAAGAATATACTGTACGGGGGGTCAGATTCTAGTGCCCAGAGTTCTGAAACCCTCCTAGCCGAAGTTATGGTTACTAAGAAAGCCACCTTCCATGAAAGCATGAGAAGCAAGCAAGAGACCATGGGTTCAAAGGGAGGGCCTGTTAGTCTACTGAGAACCAGATTCAGGTCCCAGGGTGGAGATGGGTTCCTAACTTGGGGAAACAAGCGCTCAATTCCCTTCAGAAAAGCATACCAGCAAGAGGTGAGAAGATATAGGCTTGCCCTGGATGCCTTGTCGAAGGGCTGAGACAGCAGCCAAGTGCACCCGAAGGGATGCTAGGGAAAGGCCCTCATGTTTTAGATGAAGCAAATAATCCAAAATGGATTGCTTAGGGGCAGTAGCCACTGAAAGGCGATGTGAGTCAGCCCAAATGGTAAATCGTTTCCATTTGGCCGCATAGAAGCATTGAGTGGAGGGCTCACTGCTTCCCAGCAGGATCTCCTGCACTTGCAGAGAACATGCTCTTTCTTTCAGGTTCAGCCAGGGAGTCTCCAGGCTGTGAGATGTAGCGACTTCAAGTTGGAGTGCAGCAGTCTCCCACAGTCCTGAGACACAAGGTCTGGGTGTGCTGGGAGTTCCCAGGGAGGGGCTATGGACATGTCCATTAGCATCAAAAACCATGGCTGACATGGCCAGGCTGTTGCAATCAGAATGATGTCCACTCTTTCCCTTTTTATTTTTAGTTTGACCCTAAGGAGTAGGGAAATGTGGGAAAACCACAAAACAGACCCCTCCTCCAGGACATTAGGAAAGCATCTGAGATACAGCCCCATTCCATGCCCCTCAGGGAACAGAACTGGGGGCACTGCCTGTTCCATCTGCTAGTGAACAAGTCCAGTTGGGGATAATTCCACTTCCAGAAAAGCGTGTGCATTATAGTGGGGTGGAATGACCAGTCATGGACGGGTAGGAAGTGTCCGCTCAGGCAATCTGCTTCTGTGTTTTGAGTCCCAGGAAGGTGTGAAGCTGAAAGATGAAAATCGTGCCTTACTGCTAAATCCCAGAGCCTCACTGCTTCCTGACAGAGAGGGGAGGAGCAAGCCACTCCCTGCCTGTTTACATAATACATCACCACTGTATTTTCCGTTAAGACATGCACCACTCTGCCCTTCAGGTGGTGAAGAAAAACCCCCGCATGCTAAGCGAATTGCCTGTAGTTCCCTCACATTGATATGAAGGTGCTTCTCTCTTCGCGACCGTAGCCCCTTAGTGTGGTCCCCTGTACAGAGGTGCGTTCCCCACCCCTTGTCCAAAGCATCCAAGATGAGTGTCACGGAGGGGCTCTCTTCCACGAACAGCACTCCCTCTAGGATGTCCCGTGGGTTCTTCCATCAATTTAACGCTGCTAGCATCCCTGGGGAAACTGTGACCACCCTGTCTAGGGGGTGGATCATCAGCATATAGACCCTGGGTAGCCACAACTGAAGCGGGCGCAGCATGAGCTGAGCTAAATACACGACATGCGTACATGATGACATGTGTCCCAACTGTCAGAGGCAATGTCTGACCATTGTTGTTGGGCAGTTGTGGAGCTGCGTTATTATCCCTGCCATTGTTTTGAATCTGGGTTTGAGAAGAAACGCTTTTGCATGATGGGAGTCCAGTATTGCTCCTATAAAATCTATCCTTTGCACTGGGTCTAAAGTGGACTTTTCTCTATTTATTTGCAGGCCCAGAGCATTGCAGATTTCTATAGTTAGTGCCACACTGTGTCTGACTTGGTCCGGAGACCTGCCTTTCAACAGGCAGTCACTGAGGTAGGAGAAGATGTGGACTCCCCTGCAGTGGAGGAAGGCCACCACCACTGCCATGCACTTTGTGAAGACCCTGGGAGCTGAAGACAGGCCAAAGGGGAGGGCCATGAACTGGAAGTGGTGGCCCAATACCAGAAAACTAAGGTACTTCCTATGATGGCATCAAATAGAAATGTGAAAATAAGCATCCTTCAAATCGAGGGCTGCAAACCAGTCTCTGGGATCTAGGGAAGGGATGATAGAAGACAGGGAAAACATACGGAATTTCCATTTCATTATATGTCAAGGTGCCGGAGGTCCAGGATGGGCCTGAGGTCTCCGCTGGACTTTGGAGTTAGAAAATAACATGAATAGAAGGCCTTTCCCTCCTGCCGCCAGGGAACAGGTACTACTGCTCCCAAAGACAGGAGTGAATCCACCTCCTTGAGTAAAATTTGTTCATGAGAGGGGTCCCTGAAGAGGAACAGGGAAGGTGGGGACGATGGTGGTCTCAAACAGAACGGGAATGAGTAACCTCTCAAGATTGTATCCCGTACCAAACCGTCTCTAGTAATACGGAACCACTAGGATTAAAAATTAGAAAGGCGGTTTAGGAAAGGAGGGGAAGGATTCCTGGAGGAGACTTGATCATCACCCTCAGGCACATTGTCAAAAGTGGTGCTTGTTGCTACTAGGACTTCTTGGGAAAGTTTGGTGTGATGTCTGTGATGCTGAAGCTGTATAGGAGCAATATCTTCCCTGGGTCTTAAACCTATCCTTTTGCCTCTGGGTTGGGAATCTCTGGGTCTGCGGTCTAAATTATGATTGAGGTAGAGGCCTAAATGCACACCAATATGTTCGAGAAGCATGGAGGCCCAAAGATTTTAAAGTGGCTCTGAACTCTTTAAAACCACAGAGTTTTTCATCTGTCTTTTCCGAAAATAGGTAGAGTGATTTTGGTGTTTGTGGAAGTATGCAGTATTCAAAAGCAGTTTATGCTGAGATTGTTGAACTTCTTGTAAGGGTATGTCTTGGGAGACTGTGACCTTTTTGAATAACTCCTGGAATTGTGTTATGTCTTCTGCCATTATTGGAGAAGCAGGTATAAGAGCTTCATCAGGAGATGAGAATGAGTTATATTGTAAAGACAGCTCATCCAATATTTCTTCCTCAGAGTCCTTCGTAGGTTCTTCAGCCTGAAGTGATTTGATTGGTACATCTCTCATCTTGCCAGACATAGAACGTCTAGGTTGACCAGGGCTATTGGTTGTGTCTTGGTCTGTTAAAGTATGGATACATGAATATCTTTGTGTAGGGATCTTCATTTGCTGAATCCATTATCTCATGGTCTTCTCCATGTGAGCTACAGATTTTATAGATGCAAAAGAAGCTGCTCTATCCGGAGAGGAATGAGATAGAGAGAAAATCATATGTGTGTATTCTTCCTCACCACACAGTAAAGGAGTGGGTATGGAAGATAACAGAGAGCAAGACTTACAGGTGCAAGGGGATCTTTCCATCCCATATAGAGGAGAGCAAGCAGGTGCCACTGTTGGTGAGTGGTGCTGAGATTGTTTTGTTGGCGCCACAGGTACCAACATGGGGTGTGCCATCCCAGAGGGTATCATGCCAAGGTCTTTTTCTGGGGCTCTGATGGTGCTGTTGCTGGTGACAGTACCAAAGTTGGTGCCAAAGGTGGGCACATGTTTACAAGCACTGTTTTCAATGCCATTCTGGTTGGGGTGGATGTTGCCCTGGCCAGTGGGTTCTTCTGAGTCAATGCTGAAGATATTTTGTTTGCTGCAATACTGGTTGTGATAGGTGCTCTCAAAGCCGTAACTATGGTTGGGCCAACGGGGCTTTGCTCCAGGCGCACTGGAGCGGCTCAGTGAAGATGCTCTATTAAAGGGCGGTTTTTGTGGCACCAGCTCCAAGCACCACTAATTGCAAGGGGCCCTTTGCAATCGGAATGCTCCCCAGGTGGCAAAACGGAGTGTTACAGCTCTGGGTGCTCTCTTAGGAAACATTTCTGAGGCAAATGGTATTCCTGTAGAAGACCTGCTTGGATTTTTGTGAGTCTCTGCTTGCTGAGATGCATTCCTTCCTTTTAGATTTCGAAGGTTGCAAGTTCAGCAATTTGTCTTTCTCAGTGGTCTGTGGGTCAGATGCAGGCTGTGAAGATTTTCCATTAGAAGGAGTTTCAGGTGGAGCTCTCTATCATGGCACATCCTCACCTTTAGCTTGGAGAACTGGACACATTTAGCTGGTCTGTGGGTCTCTTTTAAGCATGTTATGCAGAGGGAATACCCATCAGAAATTGGTATAGGCTGTCTCTGTGTCTTGCACCTCTTAAATCGTGGTGAACCAGGCATTTTGAGGGAGAAAACAAGGTGGTATAACAACAAACTTTTAAGTTAAAGCAAACTAAAGAACATTCTTTTAAAGAAATGAATTCACTATACTAACTAAGAAAGAATTATTACTAGCCTTATGACTAAAACTACATCTAAACTGTAAATGTATCTGGGTTTTGTCTTGCAGGAAAGGAATGCTGAAGAGCTCCATCTCAGAGCAGAGGTGGTTGAGAAGGAACTGAGGGAACAAGGCATGCAACCAACAGTTGGCACTCTCTCAACATCACAGGACACCATCTGCGCATGGATGGCCCACATGCATACTTGTGCAGAAAATTCTGATTGAAAGCCCCAGGGCAAGCCGACACCCGAAGTGAAGCACTCACAGGAACAACACTCAAAGAAGAATCATCTAACACTGTGGCTATGTCTATGTAAAGCAGGCTTAGAAGCTCTGCATAACAGCTTCTGAAGGGGGGCACCTAATCTGCATGGCTCCTGTATTAGCATGAACACAAAGAGCACAATTAGGTATTAGCACACTAGGTGCAGGGCATAGTGTTTGGGGTTAATCTGTATTTGGGATTAATCTGATCACAAGTCTGTCAATATCTGTAATTCTACTGAAGGGAAATATAAAATACTGTCTTTTTGTGAATTGCTACTCTCTGTTTCAAATCTGTCTGGGCTAGTTAAAGGGTAAAAGCTACCCTTAGTTAAAAAGATATCTGTAAAAGAGGCCACTGGCTATTTCAGCCTGGAAAAGTTTTAAGATAGATGTGGGGGTTGACATGTTTCCTTCTGGAGTGATGCCTGAGGTGATTTGCCTCACCCATCTAGCCCCTCTGTCAAATGAGATATCTGCCTGGGCTTTTTTGAGGTCTCCTTTGTCATGTTGAAGGAAGTAGCTTCTTGCAGCTACTTAAAGTTTAAGAGCTGGAATCATTAGGGAGAGATGCAAACTCTCTCTCTGAACTGAAGTTACTGAAGAGGAGCCAGTGGACAGTGAGAGCGGCCACCAGCGAGCTGAGCAGTGGGAGCAACCGGTGGGTAGAGCTGGCGGACAGCAGACAGAGCTAGCAGACAGTGAGAGTTATAAACCTGCTTGGTCAGTCACACAGACTGACCATATGACTCAACTCCATTTTGATTTTGTAAAGACTGCAGAGCATGGTGTAAGCCAGAGGTGATTAAAAACAGTGGCCCCATCTTCATTTTGGCTTCATTCTTCAGTCACCAGTCTACAACCAACACTCATCTCTGGAATTATTCTGCTGCACTGAACAAAGGACTGAGGTCCACACAGGTGCTGGGTGTCTACCGGAGGAAGAGGACTAATCTGCAAATAATAGATTCTTCAAGGACTTGCCTTCTATGGACTCTAAGTCATTTCTATACATGTGATTCACTTTGACCCTTTAACATCTCTCACATTTTCTTTCTTCTCTTTTTATAGTAAATCTTTAGTTGTAGTTACTAAAGGATTAGCTGCCTGTGTGGTATTTTGGGTAAGATCCAAGCCTATATTGTTCTGGGTGATGCGATTGACCCTTTGCGGTCAGGAGAACCTATTTCTCTCAGAGACCCAGTGGCTAGGTGGGGACCAGAGGAGCTGATGTGCAATAAAGGGGGCTGTTTCTATTTTGTTATGCTTGGTGATGACCAGAGTGGGGAATCAGAAAGCATGTTTTGTTACTGACTCAGAGACTGGTTTAAGTACCCCCTGTCAGTGGTTTGGGGGTTTGGCCCCTGGTTTTACAGCTTGCCCTGATTTTGGCACATGCAGAAGGTTATCCCAGGAGGCTCAGATCACACGAAGTATCTGACAAAGTAGGATATTCTCCCACAAAAGCTCATGAGCAGCAACTTGAAGAACTGGCAGCTCAATTCTCATGCTCAACAGTGTATCTGCTCCTGTGTTACCTTGTTCCTGCTGCTCCTGCCTTGTACCCACCTTTGCCTCTCTCCAGGCTTAGCATCCTTCCTTACCTGCTGTGTTGCTTCATTCATTTCTTGACCTATGGATTGATCTGTGTTTCTGGCTTCTCACTACTGACACCAGCTTGATTCTTTGCCATTTCCCAAGCATTTTCCCACACAGGTGAGAGGCTGGCCATGAATGGATACATCTGTGTTTCTATGCTGTAAACAGAGGCGTCGCTGGCGCTGGGCACCCGGGGCACGTGCCCCAAATCCCAGCACCGGTGCCCCAGATCTGGCAGGGCCACCCCTTTCCCGGTCTCCGGCCCAATCGGGCCAGAGATCCGGGGCCCGGCTGAGGCAGCCCCAACCCCAGCTGAGAATCCAGGGCCTGGCCACCCATGGCAGTGGCAGCCCCATCCCCGGCCGGGGATGCGGGACCCAGCCGCTCGCGGTCACTTCCGGCCCTGGGCCCAGCCTGGGATGTGGGGCCCAGCCTCCCACAGCCACTTCTGGACCCGTCCCTCCCCAGGCCAGTGACTCCTCTGATTGTAACTAATAGCTTCAGAAGGGGACTGCCTTGAGGCTTTATGATTAATTCTGAGAAGTGATGTAAGCCTGTCACCTAGAAACCTCAGCCAAGAAAGATGAATAATGTTCTTGCTAGCAGAACTCACAACCCCATTCCTCTGGGCTTTCTTCTATAGATTCATAAGCAAATGATTCCAATCAAACAAAAGCCACTCAAACAAACACTCCCAAATGCCATACACCCTTCCAGGCTTTTAGCCAACTGAGAAGGGAAAGGATATAGCATTCCCCCAATATAGGCACTACGACAATCTCTTCTCCTCTACCTAGATATCCGCAGCCTGATCACTCATAGGACAGGCAGGGATACAAACAATCCACTTAGGCAGGGTCCTGGCCGGGGCTGCTACTGGCAGCCATGTATCCCCAGCTGGATCCAGGGGTGGCTCCTGCCATTGCCAGCTACTCTGGGTGTCCAGCCAGGACTGGATCTTGATGCTGGTGGCACCTCCAGGTGCCTGGCCAGGGTCAGACACTGCCACCAACAGCAGCCTCTGGTCCTGATCGGGGTTGGACCCTGCTGCCACCTGCAGCTCCCAGTCCCCAGCTGGATCCCACTATCAGCAGAAGCTCTGCTTCTGTGGCTAGGACCAGTTTCCACTGCTGCTAGCAGCTCCAGGTCCTTGGCTGTCCCAGATCCTGCTGTCAGCAGCCCTCGGTCCTAGCTGGGGCTGGCTCCTGCCTCAGCAGAGAGGTAAAATGGCCAATCAGTGGAGGCAATGCCTCCCCATGTCCCTTATAAACTCCACCCCTGAAAGGTTTTACTATTTTTTATATCTGTGAACCTGGCAAAATCAGCTCACCTCTGGCAGAAAGTGCTGAAGCCTGTTCTCATGAGCCCAGCAGAGTCTCCTCAGTTCTGGGAGACACAGCTGGAATGTCTTCCCGCTCACACAGCTGTAGGCCATACTGGCCTAAAATTACCCATAGCCCTTAGACGTTGACCAAAGTAGTGAGTTTTAGTCTGAACTTTTCCTCCCTCTTCTCATATACAAAGATAATTGACTTTAGGTAAGAACAAAAGAAACATCCTGTAACTCTGAACGATTCAATAGTCTATGGCCTTCAGCAAACTGACATCATTTTGTAACACCAGACACCCACAACTTACGATAAGCCTGTAGCTGGACTGTAAAGGAGACAGTGATGAGTGACAATTATGTTTAAAAGTTGTCAGTCTGAGGATAAAGACTGTAACTGATGCTTTAATTCTATGTAACTTTTACTGCAAAGGATGTATTGGTGAAACTTTTCCTACCTTTCTTTTCATATAAAGTAGTGATAGAAGGGGGGCACTGAGGGCAGTGATTGAAGCAGTATGCATGTGTAATTTGGGAGGTGAGGAGTACCAGACCAAAGATAAGCAAAGACCAGATAGCCAAAGAATGAGAACAATATTAGATCAACACGATAAAGATTGTAACAGAAACAGGACAATCAAGGCGTCATGTTCGAAAGATGAAAACAACTGACAGAATATGTTAATTTCTGGCTTTGGCCCTATAAAAAGGATGAAGTGTTTTCAATAAATGCGGCTCACTGCCTTGTCCCCCACATCAGGTCTTGTTATCAATTCTTGGTATAACACAGCATTCACAGAATTGTTACTTAAGTTCTAAATGAACTGTTTTAATTGCTGACAATGCATCAGCAAAGAAGAGCCCTTGTTGCATCTTGCATTCTGGTACAGTTTGCAGAGCTGGAAGTTCAAAAACCCACCTGTTTACTTGACCTCAAGTCAAGCCATTGAGAGACAACAGCCATGCAACCCCACACTGGTATTTACACAGTCACTCTTCCAAGTATGGACAGATATTACCTTTCACGTTTTCTTGCTTTTTGGTGCTTTTGTTAATGTATCATTAAGATGACAGTTTAGGGATTTTTTCTGCATTGAATTATGATATCATTTACCAGATATCACATCAGTGTCCAGGCTGCGTATAAAATGCTCTGCTGTGACATGTCCACAGGCAGAGATTGATTTGGTGCTGTTCTGAGGACAATTCATCAGAATTCTTGTTAGGAATGTTAAGTTTCAGACTTCATTTAACACTTTTTAACTTGAACATACATGTTTACAAAAGCATGATGGCCTGCACAGCCATGTGCAAGGTGGACACACACATACAGATGCCCAGGAAATGAATACAACTTATTTAACAGCATAGTAATGTGCACATAGATGGGTTGTGATGCACACGCTGGGGTACTCCAGGAACATCACATTGGCATTCGTTGTATACGCATCTGCTGAAAGCAGGAAAATTCCTACATACCATTCTGGGTTAGTTTGGTGGAGCAGACGAGGGTGGAGATTTGGAAGCTGTCCCGGGAACACAGGGCCATACCAGTCATGCCCCCGCTCACTCGGAAAGAGGACCCAGAAAGGGCCTTTGTCTCTGAAAGACTTCTCATAAAAGGTAGATTCAAGTAAGAGCTGGCATCCTCCATTTTCCTGGTGTCACCCTAAAATCCAGAGTGGGTCATCAGAATGGGCAGGACATAAAAGGTTCAACCTGTATGACTCAGAATTATTGACAATAGTAACTGCTTTGACATAATATACTTAGACTTGATAATAGATTTAGTCTCACATGACATGCTGGTAGAAAACTTAGCATCATACTAAAAAAATACAGAGTTCTATGGCATTTGTAAAGACTAAATAATTTATCAGCACAAAAGCATAAATTTGTTAGTCTTTATAAGTGCCACTGGACTCATTTGTTTTCCTGAAATAGAGTAACATGGCTACCCCTCCGGAAGTTAGCATTATACTAAATCAGTGTAAAAGATGGATTTAAAAAATTACAAAATGGCTAACTGTTAGAGCTCAAGAAGTTAACATAAATAGGGAATCATAATCGAGTAACAGTGTTTCTCATGGGGTCATACAAGGATCAGTTCTTGGTTCAATATTATTCAATATCTTTATCAGTGATCTAGAAGCAAATATAAAATAATTGCTAGCAAAATTTGCAAATGATACAAAAAATTTATGGAGTGGTAAATAATGAGGGGGACTAAACATAGAATGTTATGTCTGGAAGGTACCTCATGAGGGCATCTAGACCAGCCCCCTGCTAAAAATAGGACTGCTCCCACAAAATCATCTCAGCCAGGGATTTATCAAACCAGGTCTTAGAAGTTTCCAAAGATGGAGATTCCACCACCTCCCTAGGCAACCCATTCCAGTGCTTCACCACCCTCCAAGTGAGAAAGTTTTTCTAATATCCAACCTAGACCTCCTCAACCGCAACTTGAAACCATCTCTCCTTGTTCTGTCTTCTGTTAATACTGAGGACAGCCTTGCTACCTCCTCTGAAGCACCCGTTCAAGTAGTTGAAGGTTGCTGTCAAATCCCCCCTCAGTCTTCTCTTCTGCAGACTAAATAAGCCTACCGGTAGTTCCTTCAGTCTCTCCTCACAAGTCATGTGCTTCAGCCCCCTAACCATTTTTGTTGCCCTCTGCTGGACTCTTTCTAATTTGTCCACATCCCTTTCATAGTGGGGAGCTCAAAACTGGACATAGTATTCCAGATGCGGCCTCACCAGTGCTGAATAGAGGGAAATAATCAAATCCCTCGATCTACTGGCAACACTCCTACTAATGCAGGCCGATATGCTGTTGGCCTTTTTGGCAACAATGGCACGCTGTTGACTCATATGCAGCTTTCCATCCACCATACCACCAGGTCCTTTTCAACAGAGCTGCTACTTAGCTAGTCAGTTCCCAGCCTGTAGCAATACATGGGACTTTTCCACCCTAAGTGCAGGACTTTGCACTTAGCCTTGTTGAAACTCATGAGATTTTGTTTGGCCCACTGCTCCAATTTGTCTCGGCCTCCCTGAATCCCCCAGCTTGGTGTCATCTGCAAACTTACTCAGCATACAATCTACTCCATCATCCAGATCATTAAGGAAGATGTTGAACAAAATCAGCCCCAGGACTGACACCTGGGGCGCTCCGCTTGTTACTAGTTGCCAACTAGAAAATGAGCCATTAATCCCTACCCACTGTGCCCAATGATCTAGCCAGCTTTCTCTCCACCTCACGGTCCATTCATCCAAACCATACTTTCTTAACATGCTAACAAGAATGCTCTGGGAAACCATATCAAAAACTTTGCTAAAGTCAACATATATCACATCAACAGCTATTCCTGCATCCACAAAACCAGTCATCTCATCACAGAAGGAAATCGGGTTGGTCAGGCAAGATTTGCCCTGGGCAAATACATGCTGACTGTTTCTTATCATCCTGTTTTCCTCTAAGTGTTTCAGAATGGATTCGTTGAGGACCTACTCCATAATTTTTCCAGGCACTGAGGTGACTCTGATTAGTCTGTAGTTCCCAGATCCTCCTTTTTTCCCTTTCTTGATGATAGGTACTATATTTGCCTTTTTTCAGTTATCCAGGACCTCCCTTTTGAAGTAAGTCTATACAGACTGACTTGGATAGCGTCATTTGAAGAACATGATTTTTAATGCAGCCAAATACATCCTTACAAAATGGGGGAATATATTCTGGAATGCAGCAACAAGAAAAAGGATTGAGGGGTCATGGCAGATAACAAATTGAACATGAGCTCCTATTGCTGCAGGACTTAATAGGGACATTGGATTTTTCTCTCATTACAACAGGTGACTAGACCTCATCTCGCTCTGTATGATGTTCCCCAGTGTTTGAATCTTTAAAACTGCTTTGATTTGCTATTACAGTGTGACCTGATCCCATGACTTACACGTCCCTGCATTTATTTCCTCCCATTCTATAAGCTCCCCCCATCTCCAAAGCATCTGACAAGGTGTGATTTTCTACCATGAAAGCTCATGCAATAAATGTGTTAGTCTTTAAGTGCCACAGGACTCCTTGTTTGTTTGTTTTACTTGGAAAGTGTGAAGATGATCTTGGTGTGTATGAGCAGGAAATATCACATAGGAGCAGGGAGTGGTATTAGTCAGACTATCACTGGAGTTCTTGTGTTCACACTTCAAAAAGGAGGTTGAAAATTGGAAAGGGTTCAATAAGAAACCCTTGAATGATTCCAGTTCTGGAAAACTAGCCTTATCATGAGACACATAAGATGTTCAATATACTGTACTTAGTTCTAGAGGGGTAGCTGTGGTAGTCTCATTCAGCAAAACAAACAAGGACTCCTGTGACACCTTTATCCCGCACCCCTCCTCCTCACTTCTGTCCATGCCCTGCTCCCCTGCTAGCTAGGCTGGGACCCTGGCCACGGCAGTTGGGGGCAATGTTCCCTGTAAGCTGCACCCGTGGGCGGGGGTGCAGTGGCCCCCACTCACTGGCACAGGCAACACTGCAGACTGCACAGGGCAGGCAGCCATGCCTCTATTCAGCCCGGAAGAGCCCGGTGGCTCTGTGCCGTCTCAGCTCCGGCAGCAGCACAGGCTCATGCAGAGGCTGCCTGCCAGGAACAGTGAGAGCTGCTGGCCCCTCCCTCCTGCTGCAGGTAGCCAGGGAAGGAGCAGAGGGGAGAGAAATTTAAATCTTTCCCTCTCCTCTGGATGAGGCTACTAGTGCAGACATGGTGGCATCTTTGGAGCCTCTGTGGGCCCCAGGAGGTAAGCAGCCCTGAGCCTGGGCAAGAGGGGAGGCCCTCAGAGATGGGCAGGGCTAAGTTGCGGAGCTCCCAGAGGCAACCATGCAGTCTGCTGCAGGGACGCAGGGCTCTCTGTGGGGGCAGGGGATGGGAGCTGGGCTGCCGGCAAAGGAGGCCAGAGCCAGGCTGGGAGCTGGTGCAGGGTACTTAGTATGAAAGACCCTAAGTGAAATAAATTATATTGAGCCATTTAGCATCTCTCTCAAGGGTGAATGCTTTGCTTTTCACTTGCTAAAAGGCTTCAATATACAAGAGCTCCTGAAAGAAAAGTGATCTTTTAAAATAAGCAAAAACAAGTTGGGTTAATTTCAGATCCATTTTCTTTTCTGTGAGAGATTCTAATGCAATCAATTTGTCAAGGTGAATTTCCAAAGGGATAGCTGTGCTAGGCTGTATTCACACAGCACTTTTGTTTTGGAACAACCTCGTTGTTTCGAAACAAAAAAAAAAAACATGTTCACACGACGCACCATTGTTTCAAAACAACGGGAACCCGTTGTTTCGAAACAAGGGCATTGTTTTGAAACAAGTTAAACCTCATTTGGGGGCGAAACAACCTTGTTTCGAAACCGTTGTTTCTAAACAACTCATGTGAACATGTTGTTTCGGAACAAGGTGTTCCGAAACAACAGGTCAAGGGGTGCCCCCTCAGCACCCTGGCCAGGAAACACTCAGCACCCTGGCCAGGGTGCTGAGGGGTGTCCCCTGGCCAGTGCCTGCAGAGCCGGGCTGTGGGCACCCACAGGGTTCAGTGCAGCCCTGTGCTGCTCCCTGCCGGCGGGCGGGGAGCAGCGCTGGGCTGCGCTGAACCCCATGGGTGCCCACAGCCCAGCTCTGCAGGCACCGGCGGGGAGCAGCGCTGGGCTGTGCTGAACCCCACCAGTGCCCACAGCCCGGCTCTGCAGGCACCGGCAGGGAGCAGCACTGGGCTGCGCTGAACCCCGTGGGTGCCCGCAGCCCCCTGAGGAAGCGAAATAGCAGGTTCACGGTGTGAACCTATTTCGTTTCCCGCCTTTTTCCTTATTTCAAAATAACTATTTGTTAATTCGAAATAAGTTATTTCGAAAGAAGTTGTTTTGACACAACTTGTTTCGAAATAACCTTCTGTGTGTGAGTACAGCCATAGTCTAGTCCAGCAAAAGTGCCACATGACTCCTTGATTTTTTTTTGTCCAGGTGAAGCTTCACAATGTACCTTTGTAAAGACTCCTGTGATTGAAGGAGACAAATCCCATTAGGAAATGAAATGACAAACTGAAAAAATAAAAAGACATTTAAGGCAGAAGGAAAAAAATAATGCCAGCGGTGCAATAATTAAAAATAGCCTTTGTTTGCAAAGTGATGAACAGATTCTTCCTTAAAACTAGATCAGTCAAATCCAAATGGCTTGACACTTGAAAAAGTTTGACTTAGGGACTGAACTTTATAGCTGGGGCTCCTTGCTACTTAAAATAATTGTGAAATCCATTCAATTCTGAAATAATGGCTTGATTCCTGAATCTCCACGGAAAGAGGTTTGATGGCCTGTTAATTTTCATAAGTTTCTCAGGGTCTGAATGTATTTCTATTTCCCCAAGAATTTGTTAGAAAATTAATCATTTTCTTTTACAAATCCATATATGCTTTTGCTGCTTGCACCTTTAATTAGGTTTGACTTTAACTTTCATAAATTAAAAATAATTAAACTACCTTTATTATATTAGGCTACCAGACACATAAATCTCCATTGTACCTCATTTTGCTTATTTCAGTTGTGAGAGTATTTACATTCCATGTATATTAATTACAGCCTCCCTTTTATTGTTGAAAATGATTTGGATTAAAAAAAAACCAAAACCATAAACTCCAAAACTGAGATCTTAGAGACACTTTATATCAGAGGAAGACACTCACAATGTTTAAAGTTTCCTGAATGCCTAATTAATTTTATTACCCTTCATTTAGGGCACTGTTGTCCCATATTTAGCTTTTGAGTGGTATGACTGAGCATGATAATATAATAGAATCAAACCTAGATCTGTTTGATGCAAATCCTTTAGGCACAAAAAATGGCCCTGGTTACAGAGATGTGATGCTGTGAGAAACTGTCTTGAAAGTTTTCTGCCATTGCCACCTTTAAAAGTTTTGAATTTCTCAGATAACTTTACTGAAGGTGTTGCCCCGAGGGAATCTGGGGAAACAGTTGTTACCTATTGATTGTGATTTGCAATGCATGGTAATTTAATATATTTACTGAGGGCAAAATAGGTGTATTTTTAAGGTTGATGGCTAGATATTAAATACAATCCCCTTAACATGTCAGTCTCATGATTGAATCTGAAGCCACCTACTTAACTTCGAAGTCCCTATTCTCCCACAAAAGCTCATGCAATAAATAAATGTGTTAGTCTTTAAGAGCCACAAGACTCCTTGCCTTTTTTTCCTACTTAACTTCAATCTACATTTTGGACATTTAGGGCGTGATCCACTTTGAACCCGCTTTACTCCACTCAGGCAGCATAACAAGGATTTGAATAAGACCCATTTTAAGGCCCTTTTGCATTGCCAGAGTGTTAAAAAAAGCTTCAGTGGAATTAAGACTCTAGGCCTCCATTTGTGTTTTCTCTTAGTTTATTATACCCCATTCATTTAAAGGGGCTTGATCACTGATTCCAGAAACGTGAGGCTAAATTTTAAGCTAAAAGCTGGGACACTGAAAATGTTCTTCAACATTGTCACTTATACACTGACAGATGATAAGTTCACATTCCTGGCCCTATTGGCTGATGTATATGGCAGATTTCGAGCATCTAATACAGATGTTGAGTGAGGCTTCAGTCTAATGAACAGATTGGAAGTTTCTCATTAAGACATAACAATGCACATCAAATCATATCTAACTGCCGGATTCAAGGTGAACCTTGACTCTATGTATGTAAAAAAAAATAACTAAAAGCAAGGAGTCGTGTGGCACTTAAAAACTAACAGATTTATTTTTTGCATGAGCTTTTGTGGGAGAGAATCCCACTTCGTCTATACATGTATTCTGGAAATGTGACAAAGACAGGCAACAAAAACTGTGAGGTGTAGATGACGGTAGAAGCTAGATAGGCAGCAAGTGTCATTGTCTCACATTTGTTTAGTAAATTAATGAAACTACAGTACTTCAATTTAACATTTTTATTAAAGTTTGAATGAAAAGACATCTATGAATTTCTTTTGAATTAAAGCAGTTAGGCATGCTGATAACTTCCAGCACCAAGAAACCACTGCCCAGGCAGTTCCATGCCTAATAAATTGCCGCTCAGCAAATACCATAACTTGCTCAGCTGCATCATCAGCTTAGAGGGAACATTGGTTGGGGGCCCCAGACGCTGCAGGGACTGAGAACTGTGGGTACCACAAACAAGGGCCACAGCCAAGGACAAAGGGCTGTGGCCAAGCTGGGAGCCAGTGGCCAAGCAATGAGGCCACAGCTAAAGTAGGAGACAGAGTCAAGACTGCAGCTGGGGCAAGGACTGTAGCTGGGGTATGGGGTCAGAGCAGCACTCAGGGCACTATGTTTGGCAAACCTCCTTGCCCCTGCTGGGCCTGGTCTGGGACCTGCTGTGCCTCCCTAAACGTTCCTCTGTGCCCTCCACCACACAGTTTTGGGACCTTTTGTATAAAATAAGGAGAGCTCACCTGGAGGAGTGCTGCAGGAAAGATGTTTACACATATGATTGGCCCTGGAGAGGATGGGAGGGCTAGAGAAAAAGCACAGCAAAGGGCCTCTAGATGCTGGCAACCAGCACAGAGTTTTGTACTGTGAATTTTGTAATGTTATCTTGAGTTTTGTCTGAATTAACAAAATGGTGCCCTGGAAGAAGTCCTAAGCATGACAGTGAATCCTTTGTGGGCTCAGGAAACCAGCCAGCAGCTTCATGTGCTGCAGAATGTGAGCAAGTTATCAGCCCTTGGAACAGAGGGGGAACCAAGACAGTAACTAGCCTGAAACTGGACTGGCTGGGCAGTGCTGCTGCAGTATCACTGGGATATACACCAAACTGTCAAAACTCCTATGTACCATGAGAGACAACATCAGTGACACCCTCAACCCACCCAACAACATAGTTAATCATCTGTGCCACACACTTACTCCAGCAAAGGAATCAATGCTGTCTTGGGGATTCTCTTTCTGCCCCACCACACACACACATAAGATACAAGACTGTGGTGACCTGGAAGCCTCCTTTCACCATTTCAAACTCAACGAATAGTTCCACCACACCACAGACCAACTCAATAATCTGCAGATATCTTCCTCCCAACACTGCAAGAAGAAATATTCTACATGGACTTCTCAGACAGTTAGAATAACAGACTAAACTTCTACATGGACTGCTTCTGCCACCATGCTAAGGCTGAAATGACAGATAAAGAACGATTGGTTACTCACCAGTAACAGTCCTTCTTTGAGATGGGCTGCTCACATACATTCAGTTACAGGTGTCTACGTGCCACAACAAACAGTAGCTTGGAAAGTCTTTAGCGTTAGCCTGTCAGGTCAGGGTGCACGGCCAACACCCCCTCGATGCCGCGACCACGGCGATATAGGTGACCGTGACCCTAACCCTCCCAGTCCCATATACCTTTGCCAACTCCATTAGCGGGGATGGTGGCAGGGACCTGAATGTATGTGAGCAGCCCATCTCGAAGAAGGACAGTTACTGGTCAGTAACCAACCGTTCTCCTTCGAGCGCTGTGTAGTAACCCTTGGGGATGAAGGGGTTAACACTCTGGTCAGTGAGTCCCAGGACAGCCAATAGGAATGAAGTGCAGGTTTTTGAATTGGAACAGCAGCATCAGGAGGAGGCCAGAGGGGCCTGAGGAAGAATCCAGCAACATCCTTCCCAGAGATAAGTTAAGTTTGGTACTGACCAGGCGTGAGTAGAACAGGGAATGTTTATTTAGACACGGTCAGGGTATTTTCTTTGTTTTTGGCTTGTTTTTTTGGATTTCTCTGTGCTGAGCACATGTAACCCCCCACCCCCACTACCCTGTAACTACCTAAGTTAATTCCCAGAGAAGCAACTCTCTGTGTTTATTATCTGTTCTTTCTGATTAAAGATTTTACCTTTTAAGTAAGTTCTGGTTCTGTGTCCCGGAAGGCAAGAGGTTTGTGTGCACGTGCCTTAGACTGCACAGGCAGCTACTAGAGGGAACCCTGTTCCAGTTCCAGCTCATATTGCAGCTGGGGTCCAGTCACTTTTCTGAGAGAGGAATAAACAGGATTGCAAGTACCTCACAGGGAAGAATTCCCAAGTGCGCCTTCCTGGGTCTCAAAAGGTTTTTTTGCATTTGGGTGGTGGCAGGCCCCCACCTTCTGCACTCAGAGTGCCAGAGTGGGGAAAAAGCCTTGACACACTGCTCACATCATTCAGTAACAGGTGACTGCTAGCCATACCCAAGGATGGTGGGAGGAGTTACAGTCTACCCACACTGAGTACAGCTCTGCCCACAGCGGCATCATCTCTAGCCCATTGGGCAGTGGCGTAGTGCGTCGTGAAGGTATTAATCGACGACCACGTAGCGGCCCTGCAGATCTCTTGGACTGGGACCTTGGTGAGGAAGGCCGTGGAAGATGCCTGAGCTCTGGTAGAGTGGGCTCTCACAGTCTCTGGGAGAGGTGTGTTTGACCTTCCGTAGCAGTCCTTAATGCAGTTCACAATCCATTTGGAGATGCATTGGGAGAATACTGGGGAACCTCTCATGCATTCAGCGACTGCCACAAACAGCTGGGAGGTCTTGTGGAAAGATCATGTGCACTCAGTATAGATTAGGAGCACTCTCCTCACATCCAGGGTGTGCCACCGTCTCTGGTTTTCTGTCACCTGAGGGTCTGGATGGAAGACCGACAGGCAGATCTCTTGATTCATGTGGAAGGGGGTGGCAACCTTGGGCAAAAACAAGGGGTAGTGACACAGGACCACCTTGTCTGGGAAGAAAACCATATACGGGGGTTCAGAGGATAGGGCTCATAACGCTGAGACCCTTCTGGCCGAGGTAATAGCTACCAGGAAAGCCACCTTCCAGGACAGTATAAGCAAGGTGGCTGAGTCCAAGGGCTCATAAGGTGGTTCTATCAGATCATAGAATCATAGGGTTGGAAGGGACCCCACGAGGTCATCTAGTCCAACCCCCTGCCAAAAAAAGCAGGACCACTCCCATTAGATCATCCCACTCAGGGTTTTGTCCAGCTGGGACTTGAACACCTCCAGAGATGGAGATTCCACCACCTCCCTAGGCAGCTTATTCCAATGCTTCACCACTCGCCTAGTAAGGAAGTTTTTCCTAATATCCAGCCTGGACCGCCCCAGCTGTAACTTGAAGCCATTGCTTCTCGTTCTGCCCTCTGTTACTACCGAGAACAGTCGAGCTCCCTCCTCCTTGGAGCAACCCTTCAAGTAGTTGAAGGTTGCTATCAAATCCCCCCTCAGTCTTCTCTTCTGCAGGCTAAATAAGCCTAGTTCCTTCAGTCTTTCTTCATAGGGCTTGTGCTCCAGCCCTTTGATCATTTTGGTTGCCCTCCTCTGGACTCTCTCTAATTTGTCCATGTCCTTTTTGTAGTGGGGAGCCCAAAACTGGACACAGTATTCCAGATGTGGCCTCACTAGTGCAGAATAGAGGGGAATGATCACATCCCTTGATCTGCTGGCAACACTTCTTCTGATGCAGCCCAGTATGCCATTGGCCTTTTTGGCAGCAAGAGCACACTGCTGACTCATATCCAGCTTCCCATCCACCATGACTCCCAGGTCCTTTTCTCCAGTGCTGCTATTTAGCTGATCACTCCCCAGCCTGTAGCAGTACATGGGGTTTTTTCGTCCCAAGTGCAGGATTTTACACTTATCCTTGTTGAACCTCATGAGATTCCTCTTGGCCCACTGCTCCAGTTTGTCTAGGTCTCCCTGAATCCTGTCTCTGCCCTCTAGGGTGTCTACCGTTCCCCCCAGTTTGGTATCATCTGCAAACTTACTAAGTGTGCAATCTATCCCATCATCCAGATCATTAATGAAAACATTGAACAGAACTGGCCCCAGGACCGACCCCTGGGGCACACCACTTGTTACTGCCTGCCAGCTTGACATGGAGCCATTGATTCCTATGCGCTGAAACCGTTGTTCTAGCCAGTTTTCTATCCACCTTACAGTCCATGCATCTAACCCATACTTCCTTAATTTGCCAATGAGAATGCTGTGGGAAACCGTATCAAAAGCCTTGCTAAAGTCAAGGTATATCACATCAACGGCTCTTCCCGCATCCACAAATCCAGTCATCTCATCATAGAAGGCGATGAGGTTGGTCAGGCATGATTTACCCTTGGTAAATCCATGCTGACTGTTCCTGATTACTCTACGTTCCTCCAAGTGTTTCAGGATGGATTCTTTGAGAAGCTGCTCCATGATTTTTCCAGGGATTGAGGTGAGGCTGACAGGTCTGTAATTCCCTGGATCCTCCTTTTTGCCTTTCTTGAAGATAGGTACTATATTTGCTTTTGTCCAGTCCTCTGGCACCTCCCCCGTTCGCCACGAGTTTTCAAAGATAATGGCCAACGGTACTGCTATCTCATCAGCCAGCTCCCTCAGCACCCTTGGATGCAGTTCATCCGGCCCCATGGACTTGTGCACATCTAGTTTCTTTAAGCAGTCCCTAACCTGACCTTTTGTCACCAAGGGCCTCTCTTCTTCTCCCCAGTCCCCCGTACCTAGTGTAGTGGGCTGGGAGCTGACCCTGCTTGTGAAAACAGAAGTAAAAAAAGCATTGAGCACTTCAGCTTTTTCCTCATCCTCTGTCACGAGGATGCCTGCCCCATTCAGTAAGGGACCTACACCATCCCTGATCCTCTTCTTGTTATTGATATACTTGTAGAACCCCTTCCTGTTATCCTTCACATCCCTTGCTAGTCGCAACTCCATTTGTCCTTTGGCCTTTCTGATTTTATCCCTGCAGTCCCGAGCAATGTCTTTATATGCCTCCTTAGTCATCCCACAGCACAAAGTTCAAATCCCACTGTGGGGTGGGTTTACGGATGTGGGGGAAAAGTTTTTCCACTCCTTTCAGGAATCTATGGCAGATGGGGTGTGAAAAGAGCAGAGCCCCATCTACTCTTTGGTGAAAGGCTGAGACTGCCACCAAGTAGACTTTTAATGAGGACAGGCATAGGCCTGGCCTTTCTCTCTTAGATCAAGAAGGTAATCCAAAGTTGCCTGAATTGGTGTGGAGGGAGAGTCTATGTCTTCGTCACGGCACCAAGTGGAGAAGTGATTCCATTTTGTCATGTAGGTGGACCTGGTGGAGGGTTTCCTCGTACCAACCAGGACCTTTCCAACCCTATCCGACCAGCGTCTCTCTGGCTCGCTGACCCAGAGAGCATCCAGGCTGTCAGGTGCAGGAGGCCCAGGTTTGGGTGCCGAAGGTGTCCTGAGTCCTGTGTCAGGAGGTCCGCCCAGCATGGGAGGCGGAGCAACGTCTTCACTGACATGTCTTGAAGGAGAGGGAACCAGTGTTGTCTGGGCTGGTCCGGGGCTATCAGGATGAGGAGTGCCTTGTCCACGAGGACCTTCAGGAGCACCCGGTGAATCAAGGGAATTGGCGGGAAGGCATACATTAGGACCCCCAACCAATTGAGGAGGAAGGCATCGCTGACAGAACCTTTCTCCTGACCTCAGAGGGAGCAGAGCCGGGGGCATTTGCGGTTCTGCTCCTTGGCAAAGAGGTCAATCTGAGGGGTTCCCCATCTGATTGTCAGCAGGGAGAAGACCTCGTTGTGGAGGGACCACTCATGATTCGCCAGGGGTTTCCTGCTGAGTGAGTCCGCTATGCCGTTGTCCACCCCTGGTAAGTGGGCGGCATTTGGCGTGAAGTGATGGTCTATCGCTAGTTGTCAAAGCTTGGTCGCTTCCTCGCACAGCGCTGAGGAGTGGACTCCCCCTTGACGGTTCATGTAGAACACGGCCGTTGTGTTGTCTGAGAGGATTTGGACCACCCTGCCCTGGATCTGGTCTAGGAAGATCATGCAGGCCAATCTGATGGCCCTGAGCTCCTTCACGTTTACGTGGAGGAGACTGTCCTCGGGGTTCCAAATGCCTTGCGTGGAGAGGCCCCTGGACAGGTGGGCACCCCAGCCCAAGTCAGACGCATCCGTTATCAGAGTCACTGAGGGCTTGGACTCCCTGAATGGAGTTCCCCCCATTGTGAAGTCAGGGTCCCTCCATATTTAGAGGGACTCCAGGCCATATTGGGGGACTCAGATTATCTTGTCCAGACGGTCCCTTTCTGGTCGGAAGCTTGTGGTGAACCAGAGCTGGAACGGTCTCATCCGCAGGTAGGCTGTTCGGACTACCGCCGTGGCCGCTGCCATGTGTCCCAGGAGCTGCATGCACCTGCACGCTGTGGTCAGCCTGGACGGCTGGAGGTCTGTGATGATGGTGCAGATGGACCAAAATCTTAACGGGGTAAGGACGCAGTGCCTTGCCGGGCATTTAAACATGCCCAATGAACTCTATGTTCTGAAGGGGGCAAAGCTTGGACTTCTCCAGGTTTATGTGGAAGCCCAGGAACTCACGCAGGTTCATTACCATGTCAACGTGGTCTTGTACCTGTCAACTTGATTTGCCCACTATGAGCCAGTCGTCTAGGTAGAGGTAGATTCTTACACCCTTCCTGCGTAGGAAGGCTGCGACCGGCGCGACAAACTTTGTGAACACCGTGGGGGGCTAGTGATAACCCGAAAGGGAGGGCAGTGAACTGATAGTGGTGTCATGCCACTACAAACCTGAGAAACCGCCTGTGGTGGGATTGAATGGCTATGTGGAAGTAAGCATCCTTTAGGACAAGGGCTGCAAACCACACTCCTGGGGACAAGGAGGGAATAATCTGTGATAGGGAGACCATGCGGAATTTTATTTTCTTTATGTTTTTGTTGAGTGCTCTGAGATCTAGAATGGGATGTAGGTCCCCACTGGGCTTGGGGACTAGGCAGTAGCGGGAATAGAACCCTTTGCCGCGCTCTCTCTTGGGAACCTTTTCGATGGCTCCGAGGGAGAGTAACTTCTGGCATTCGACATCGAGCTTGCTTAGCAGATCTAGGTTTTCTGGGATTATGGTAGGGGGCAGTTTTCCGTCCCGGGGGGTGGAGAGGAACTGGATGCCGTATCCTCTGGCCACTGCGTCGAGGCCCCACTGGTCTGACGTGACATGGGTCCATCGTGGACCAAAGTGGCGGAGGCGGTGGAGGGAGAACAGGGGTTGTGGAGAACTGCCCTCGGGGGGACCATTAAAAACACTGTTTGTGGCCTGACGAATGGTCCAATCTCTGTCTGCGCCGTCCTGACTGGGAGGCGCCCAGCTTACCCCCTTTACCTGATCAGCCTTTATCCTTGTCCAGGTCCCCGAGGTGGTGCTGGGGAAACTGGAGGGATCTCGGGAACTGGGTGTGCAGTTGCAGCTGTTGTTTCAGTTGCTGTAACTGCTGTTGTAGCTGGTGCGACCTCGAGGAGCACCTAACAGGTTGAGGGGTGTAGATCCCGAGGGACCTCAGTGTAGCCCTCAAGTCCTTCATACCATGCAGCTTTGTGTCTGTGGAAGGTGCAAAGAGGTCAGGGCCCTCAAAGGAGAGATCCTGGATAATCTGTTGCATCTGCGTGGAGAGGCCGGAGTTCTGGAGCCAGGCCAAGCGGCGCATCACCACAGCCGATGCCATTATACGTGCCATCGTATCCACCGCGTCCCAAGTTGCCGCGAGCACATCCCTGGACACTCTCTCTCCTTCATCCAGCATTGCCTCGAAGTCTCTCAAGCAATCCTCAGAGACAGCTGAGTGGAGATTTCGTAGAGCTTCTCACAAGTTGAAGATGTAGCACGTCATCAGGGCTGAGTGATTTGAGATCTGCAGCTGGAGGGCAACAGAGGAGTAAACTTTCCTGCTCAACAGGTCAAGCTTCCTCAACTCTCTGTTCTTGGGCGTGGTTCTAGGTTGACCTTGTCTCTTCCTTTGGTTGACTGTGTCGACCACCAGGGATCCTGGGGCTGGGTGATGAAACAGGAAGGGGAATCCTTCCAGGGAGACAGAGTATTTCTTATCCGCTCTTTGGACACTGGAGGGATTGAGGAAGGTGTTCGCCAGAGTTCCTGGACGATGCGGAACACCCCAGTGTGTAGGGAAATCACGACTTTTGCCGGCAAGGCCCTACGGCGCGTGTCGAAGAGAGAATCATCTTCCACTTGGATCACTCCTAGCTTCAGCTTCAGGTTCACCGCCATGCGGCAGAGGAGGTCCTGCTTAACACGGGGATCTCCCTCGTGGTCAGGAGACATGTCAATTAGGTGCTCATCGGGTGACAAAGATGACAGCGCCCTTGATCTGCTTCGTTGGGTAGAATCAGGGTCTGGCTCGTTGTTGGAGAAATCCAAGGGCTCCAGTGCCGGCGAGCGGCCATAGCGGAAGGAGGTATTGTCTGCCATCATGTTCAGCCAGTCGAGGGTCCACTCGTTGTGCAGAGACCTCGACAGCAGCATAGACGCCATGAGGGGAGCAGGCACCTCCCCTGATGGGTGTCTTCCCCTTAAGCCCGGTGACACAGAGCTTTTTCAGGGCCACTTTCTCAGGCGCTCCTCCTGAGGGGGAAGAAAGGGGTCTTCCGAGGATGATCTGGATGACCTCCCCCTGACAACCAGCAGGCTGGTACCAAAAGTTCCTCAGAGGAGCGATGAGGCAGAGCCACAAAACTTGGACCCGGTACCGGGTTTGACGGTGCCGGGTCGGATAAGGGGGAAGAGGACCGTGATGGTACCGGTATCGGTGTGGGTGCTGCCGGTGCCAAGGCCAATAGTACCGGAAGTGGCAGTACCGGAAGCAGCCATATCGGTGACGGTGCCGAGTCCAGTGGTACTGGGCTTGACGGCGGTACTGGGCTTAGATGCGGTGTCGCTCAGGGCGGTGCCGTGTCCAGCGGTGCTGAGGGAGGCGGTGCTGCTGTGGCCCATTTCTTTTTGTTCTGCACTGGAGCTTGGTTTGAATGCCCTTGGCGAGCTGGTGCCGGGGCTGGGGCCCTACTCGGAGCGGCCGGGAGGCTACCAGGAGACCGGCAAGGTTGGTGCCAAGGAGGTACCATAGAGGGCCGAGATTTTGAGCCCGGTACCGGAGATCAGCAGGAATCTTGAGCCTGAGCCAATTGAGGATCCAGTGGAGCGCTGGTGGCTCAGCTGCTTTCGGGCGGAGCAGCTCCGGTCCCCAAAATTAGGCGGAGGCGACGCTCCCTTTCCAGCCGAGTCCTCCACTTGAAGGATCGGCAAATGGGGCAGTCCGCCATAAGGTGGGACTCACCTAAGCAAGCGAGGTATTTCTTGTGCAGGTTGTCCATAGAGAAAGCCTTGCAGCATCCCAAGCACAGCTTGAAACCTGGCATTTCGAGTTTCGCGTGAAAAGACAGACTCTTGCATTTCACAAGATAATGCTGATCCAAACCAACGCTGATGGTGGAAAAAGAAACTGGGAGGGTCAGAGTCACGGTCATCTACATAGCCATGGTCGCGGCATGGTGGGGGCGTTGGCCGTGAGCCCTGACCTGACAGGCTAATGCTAAAGACTTTCCAAGCTACCGTGCACTGCGGCACGTAGATACCTGTAACTGAATGATGTGAGCAGCACTCGAAGGAGAACATCCCTTACACCATAACCTCAGCCATGCAGAATGTAATGCCATCCACAGCCTCAGAAACAACTCTGACATTATCATCAAAGATGCTGACAAAGGAGGTGCTGTTGTCATCATGAACAAATCGGAACAATCAGGAGGCTTATAGACAACTCTCCAACACAGCATTCTGCAAACCTCTTCTTTCTGACGCTATTGAGGAATACCAAAAGGAACTAAACTACCTACTCAAGAACTCCCCAAAGCAGCACAGGAACAAATCATGACCGACACACCCCAGAACCCAGACCAGGGAATATTCCACCTTCCACTGAAAATCCATAAACCTGAAAACCGCAGACACCATACTGTCTCAGGCACTGGCACTCTTACAGCAGGCATATTTGGCAATGTGGACTCTCTCCTCAGACCCTATGCTATCAACACTCTTAGCCATCTTTGAGACAACACTGTCTTCTTGAGAAAGATTCAATCCCTTGGTGACCTTCCAGCAAATATCATCTTGACTACTATGGATGTAGAAGCTCTGTACACCAACATCCCCACAAAGATGGACTACAAGCCATTGAGAGAACTATGCCAGATGATGTCACAGCACACCTTGTGACTGAACTTTATGACTCTGTACTCACCCACAACCATTTCAGATTTGAAGATAATTTATACCTTCAAGTCAGCAGCACTGCTATGGGTACTTGCATGGCCCCACAATATGCCAGCATTTTTATGGCTGACTTAGAACAACGCTTCCTCCAGTCTCATTTCCAGGTACCACTCCTCTACTTATGCTGCACTGATGACATCTTCATCATCTGGATCCACAGAAAGGATACCCTTGAAGATTTCCACACAGATTTCAACAATTCCCACTCCATGATCAACCTTAGCCTGGAATACTCTACACAGGAGATCCACTTCCTGGGCACATACTTAGTGAAGGACACATAAAGACCACCCTACACCATAAACCTACAGAGCACTACAGTTACCTTCATCCCTCAAGCTTCCACCCAGGACATAAAACTTGATCTTTTGTCTACAGCCTAGCCCTAAAAGTACAACCACGTTTCTTCTGATCCCTCAACAGAGACAGACACCTTCAGGATCTCTATCAAAGCATTCTTAAAACTACAACATCCACCGGGAGTAGTGACGAAAGAGATCAGAAAAGCCAAATGGGTACCCAGAAGTCAACTACTACAGGAGAAGCCCAAGAAAGAAAGCAACAGAGAACAACTGGTCTTCACCTCCAGCCCCCGAGTCAAACCCCTACAGCAGTAGTCTCAACCACTGTGTCAGGACACATTACTGTGTCACCGCACAGCATTAAATGTGTTATGGAGAGTCATGGAGATGGCTGGATTCAGCCTGGAAGAAGTGAGCTGATGTGTCCTGTTGGGTCACAACGCACCAGCAAGCATGTCATGACCTGCAAAAGGCTGAGAAACACAGCCCTTCAGCACACAACTTACAACCTATTCTACAAGATGGTTCCTTATTCTCTCAAGCCTTGGGAGACAGACCTCTTCTTGCCTACAGACAGCCCCCTAACCTTGAACAGATACTCACCAGCAACTACAGATATAACAACAGAAACATTAAAGTAGGCGCATACCCCTGCAACAAAAAGCCATGCTGCCAACTTTCCCACATATCTGCACCAAAGACACCATCACAGGACCTAATCAAGCCAGTTACTCCACCAAGGGCTCATTCACCTGCTCATCCACTATTGCACAGTCTGTGCAAAAGAATAAATGGACACAAATCTGACATCAGAAATGGCAACGCTCAAAAACCAATTGGAGAATACTTCAGTCTTCCTGATCATTCCGTTAATGACCTGTTAATAGTCGTACTCAGGCAAATGAATAACAAAGCACAGCTTCAAAGAGAGACTGCAGAACTGGAATTCATATGTAGATCTGACACAGTGAACTCAGGGCTGAATAAAGACTATGGATTCTCTTCCCATTACAACAGCTAATTTTGCTTTCCTTGTCCCCCACTCCCTCCCTCCGAATTGCTGTACTCCACTATTTGAATCCAAACAACTGCTTTGTTTTGTTGTAACTGTCTGACCTGACCCCATGACTTATACCCCCCCGCATTTATTTTGCTCCCGTTCTGTAATTTTCCCATCTTCAAGCATCTGACAAAGTGGCATTTTTCTTCCATGAAAGCTCATGTAATAAATAAATGTGTTAGTCTTTTAAGTGCCAATAGACTCCTTGTTAGTTTTGCTGAACTAGACTGACGTGGCTACCCCATTGGAACTTGGGATATTTACTGTGGCTGTGTCCACACATTGCTTTTAAATCGAAACAATGACTGTTGTTTTGATTTTTAAAAAGTCATGTCCAGATGACATTTCCTTATTTCAAAATAAGGAAAATCATTTCAATACAACAAAACCTAGTTTTGTATCAAAATGAGGGTTATTTCAAAACTGTGGTTTCAAAATAACCTCGTCTGGCTCTGTTATATCGATATGTCACACATATCAATATAACAGAATTACCTTCCTCCCCCCCGCACCCTGGCCAGGGAGCTGACAGGAGATGGAGGGGGGTGGAGGAGGGTGGCAGTTCAGGCCGCTTTCCCGGCTCCAGCCGCAAGCCAGCAGCCAGGGGGACCGTAGCTCCCCCGCCCACTTTTCTGCCTCTGGCTGCTTACCGGCAGCCAGGGGGGACCACAGCTCCCTCACCTGCTTGCCCCACTGCCATGCAGCGGGGCAAGCGGGCTGGGGAGCCGCAGTCCCCCCGACTGCCGGTAAGCAGCCAGAGCCAGAAAAGCAGGCGGAGGAGCTACGGTCCCCCATGGCTGCCTGCTTGCAGCGGCAGCCAGAAAAGCACACCAGGGACCATGGCCCCCCCTCGCTGCCTGCATGCCCCGCTGCCATGGCAGCGGGACAAGGGGGCTGGGGAAGCGCCATCCCCCCAGCTGCCGGCAAGCCCCCTTGCCAGGCCAGCCAGGTGGGGACCTGCCCCCTCCTGCCCTGGGTGCTATTTCCCCTGCCTGGCTCTCCAGGTGAGAGCCAGGCAGCAGATTGGGTGGCAACATGGCCCTGCCAGGGGGCCCCTCTCCCGAATCGAAATAGCAAGTCCTGTGTCTGGACTTCCTATTTCGATTTGGTATTTTTCCTTAATTCAATTTAAGTTTAACTCAGATTAAGGGTTTTATTTCAAATTTGCTTATTTCAAAATTAACTTATTTCAAAATAAGCATTTAGGTGTGGACATAACCTATATGACTATATGTGGTTAAATCCCCAGGGCTGTTGGACAAACAAGAAAAAAAGGGAAACAATGATTCAAAATAAGCCACCTGCTGGTAAACATTAAAGGGGTTTCTGTGATAAGAGGGGAGGGTATTGGTGCTGAGGGAGTCTAGCTTGATCTCCTGCAGAGCCTACTGAATTGGTTTGGACAAGCAGGGTCAAATGTGGGTCGCTAAAGGACAAAGGGAGAAAAGGTGAGATACTTTCTTCCCTGAAAAACAAACGAGTCCTGTGGCACTTTTAAGGACTAACAAATTTATTTAACACATGTGCTCTCGTGGGAGAAATTCAATTTTGTCAGACATTTGAAGATGGAAAACTTGGTATGAAAGGGAAAAATAAATGCAGAGAAGTGTACAGTCATATGATCATGCCAGACAACTTCAGCAAACCAAAGCAGTTGTTTAGATTCAGTGTACTGTTTGAATCTAAACAACAGGACTCCTTTTTTGTTTTCCTGAATTAGACGAACACGGCTACCCCCTGGAACATTTCTTCCCTATGGGGAGGTAGCTGCTGTTGGGGAACTGTCCAGACTGACACAGGCTCCTGCTAGCCCTGCCATAGTTGCCATCAGAAGAGGGTATGTCAGTAGGTAAGGAAGACCTGGGCATAGACTGTTGTTTTAAAGTCTTTTCCTCCAAACGCATTTCTCCGACTACGAAAAGTGTCACTGCTTCCTTTCAAAAGGCTGTCTGGATATTATATGCACCACTGTCAGACTCCTGAAGGGAAGAACTAGGTCAGATGGGCACATATGGTGGATGCATAGGCCTGGTCTATGAGTGGAAGAATTATATAATTGCATCCCAGGAGGTGTAAAGGCAGGAGACCTGATAGCTAAGCAGTTATCCACAGACAGGCCACAAAGGGGACAGAGGTGTAGATAGCTCTGCAACAGTGACAGATTTATGACTGCAGACTGTTCATTAGTGTATCACTGTTCATTAGTGTATCACCCTGAGGCAGAACAAGATCTAATTGCTGGAAGTTGAAACTAAACAAATTCAGACTAGAGTAAGGCATAAATTTTCAACAGTGACAGTAATTAACTGTTGGAACAATATACCTGAAGACATGGTGGATTCTCGCCTGCCATCTTTAAACCAAGACTGGATGCCTGTCTAAAAGATCTGCTCTAACACAAGTTATGTGTCTGTTGCAGAGTCTACTTGGTGAAGCTCTGTGACTTGTGTTACACCATAATGGTCCCTTTTGGTGTTTAAAATCTATTAAAAGAATCCACCCAAGAAGAAATAGCCTGAAATATGGTCTCCCAATGGGAAGAAGAAACTGGGGGAACAGGAACAGCCCAGGGAGATAGATAAAGGAGTAGAAAATTAGACAGGATTTGCAATTGCATATGATATCAAGAGACCACCGCAGCTTCATGATGAAAAGGTAATGTGTCATAGAGCAGAAGCCAGGAGGCAACAGTCATGCAGAGAATATTTTATATCCTAGGAGCACATAGAGTTGGAAGGAATCTCCAGAGGTCATCTAGTCAAACCCCACATGCTAACACAGGAGCACACACATCTAGACAGGTGATTGTCTAACCTGTACTTAAAAAACCTCCACTGAGGAGGTTAAACAAGCGCCATTGGGAACCTATTCCAAGCCTTAACTATCCTTATAGTTAGAACGATTTTCCCTAATATCTAACCTACATCTCCTTTGCTGCAGATTAAGCCAATTACTTCTTGTCCTACATTGGCAAACAGAGAAAATTGATTACTATCCTCTTTGTAACAGCCCTTAGTATGTTTGAAGACTTGTTAGGTCCCCCGTCTCAGGCTTCTTTTCTCAAAGCTAAACATTAACCATTTTTTTAACCATTCTTTGTAGGTCGGGTTTTCTGAACCTTTTATTATTGTATAGCTCTCCTTTGAACTCTCTCCAATTTGTCCACATCTTTCTTAAAGTGTGACACCCAGAATTGTACTAAGTAGTCCAGTTGAAGCCATGCCAAGATGAGCAGAACAATCATCTCCCATGTCTTACATACAACACTCTTGTTTATGCACCCCAGAATTGTATCAGCCTTTTTCACAACTGCATCGCATTGCTGACATATATTCAATTACTGATCCACAATAACCCCCAGAGCCTTTTCCAGCAATACTACTGCTTAGCCAGTTATTTCTAATTTTTTAGCAGGGCATTTCATTTTTCCCAAACGTACTACTTTGCACTCATCTTCACCAAACTTCCAGACACTACCGAAAAGAATATCAGAAAAGAAAGCAAATTGATCATGGATGAGAGGTACTGAGTTTTGCAGCAGTTAAGGGCATTGTGGCAGGGAGCTTAAATCCCACATCAGTACTGACAGTGATGAGAAGCTACCGTGGGCAGGAGTAGCCTCCGCCCTCTCTCCACTGCTCCTGCAAGTCATGCAAAGAATAGATGGGGGCTTAAAAAGAGGAAGTGCCGAAGGCAGCAGGTTGCAGATCCTTCCCAGAGACCATGAAGAGGCCTGGTAGAAAAGGAACACAGAACCCATGATAAAAACGGGGCAACATACTGCATACTACTGCTTGTGCTAGAGATCCAGCAAACTTTTGAGTTGACTCTGGCTCATCCAGGACCCCCACCCAGGCCCATAACAAGGGAGGGGCAATGGGGGCTTTGCCCCGGGTGCATTTCACAGCTCAGTCTGAAGGCGCGTTCCATGTTGCTTGCTCCAGCCATGTCCCGGGTGACAAAATAGCTAGTTCCGGCACCGCCCCCCCCGGAAAAAGAGACCAATAATTGCTGAAACTGCGAACAGGGGCTATTTCTTCCCTCTTTGCCCTTCTATTTAATTTCTTTTATTGGACGTGAATTGTTTGTTTGTTTCCTCTAGAAGTCTGCAGAGGGAAGAAGCTCTCAGCCAGTATGCTGAAAGCCCATGATCACAAGACTGCCACTGAACATTCCCTCTAGGAGAACCAGACATGTGAGCGCACTTTTCATGTAATGTCCAAAGGGCACTCAGGCAGGGGTTAAAGTATAATTTGGGGGGCCCTGGAAACCTCCTATATTTCCATGCCCCCCTCAGCAGGTCCAAGGGCCCCTCTCATGTGGGTCTGGGCCCCCCTCATGTGGGTCCGGGCCGCCCTCACATACCCCAGCTCCTGCTCACAATATACATTCTCTTGTCCCCAAAATCCACCCCAGCCCGCAATACCCACCCGGTCCTCAACATTCCCCCACCCCCAGCCCCCAAAATCCTCTCCCCTGCCCCCAATGTGAGCCGCGCTGCCCCAGCACTTACTGGGCCGTGAGACAATCCCTCCTGCAGGCTGCACTTGGAGGCTTCTGCCTCCAAGCACACCCTGCACATTATTTTGAGAACTTAGAATAGAATCATAGGGTTGGAAGGGACCTCATGAGATCATCTAGTTCATGCGCAGGGTAGCCAGGAACACACACCCCCGCTCTGCCCTGCCTGCCTGAATGCGGCAGAACAGTGTTCTGTGGACTGCTATTTTTAGGGGCTCAGCGTTTGGGAACCTAAAAATAGAAAATGGAACCAGAACTCTGCGTTCCAGCGCCCATTATTTATAAATGGTGGGCCCCACAACACAGCGTTCCAGCTCCACTTTCTATTTTTAGGGTGCCCAGAATGCTCAGCCCCTTACAACAGTGGGCCCCAGAACAGCGTTCTGCTGCATTCTAGTGTACTTTAACCCCTGTACTCAGGATCAGGTCTTTGGCAGTAATAGTATCTGTTGAGGCCAGATAAGTAACTACTAAGGCTGAAAGGAGACATAAAAGTCTGCAAATCTCAATGGCTGTGCATACACTGGGAATTTAGTTCAAATTAATGAGGATTAATTCAAACTAAATTTGTGCATGGCCCCACTGGCTTTCATTACTTTGAAGTAAGCAATTCCTTAGTTCAAAGTAATGAACCCTTACTTCAGAGTTATAAAACTCCCTTAACTTTGAAGTAACAGTTAACTCAAACTTATTAGTTCGAATTAACCAATGGAGCCGCATTAATTTGAACTAACCATTAGCTTGAATTAATGTGGTTTGACCTTCTCCATCCCAGGGCGACTTCCTCTTTCTTTGCATTGGGTGGAGCCATGGACCTTCTTCGGTACCATGTTGCCACATTTCCCATGGTGCCCCCTTCTTAAATCCAGCTAGCAAGTCCTGTCCATGGACATGCTAGTTCGATTTGGGTTTTCTAGCTTAATTTGAATTAACCATTATTAGTTTGGTTTAATTAGTTCGAAGTAAGTTAATTCCAAGTAACATTCTAAGTTTAGACCTAGCCAAAAAAGATGTAAACCCTATGAAATGAGAGGGGCTTATAGTGTGAGCTATGGCAATATATCTAAGTCAAGTGAGATGAAATTAAAGGAGAGTTCACATTGAGTATCAGGAAAAATTTAGAACAGTGTACTGTTTCAGATTGGAGAATAACATCTCACGGAAAGGTGATACATCCATTGTTGAGAACAGTTATAACTAGACTTGGTGAAACACTTGAAAATATATTATAGGGAATAATCCTAGGCTGATCCCTGGAATGCAGGATAAATAGTACCCAATAGACTTATCCATCTCTGATTAATATCATCACAGTAAAAGAAGGAATGCAAAGATGAGAACAAAATAAAGGCCATATTGGATCAGATGGATCAACTGGATCAGACGGACCAATAGTCCTTCGAACTCAGTATCCTGTTTTCCAATAGCAGCCAGTGGTGGATCCTTCAGAGGGAATGAAGAGAACAGGGCAATTATCAAAAAACTCATCACGTGTCATCCGGTCCCAGCCTCTGGCAGTCAAGATGCAATCTCTGACTACAGTGGGCATGAAGTTGGATATGAGTCAAAAGTGTCTCCTCACTGCAAAGAAGGCTAATGGAATATTGGGCTGCATCTGTAGGAGCACTGCTGGCAGAGCAAGGTAAGCAATTATTCCCCTCTATTCAGAAGTGCTGAGGTCACATTTGTAGTACTGTGTCCAGTTCTGGACCCCCCACTACAGAAAGGATATGGATAAATTGGAAAAAGAGTCCAGCAGAGGACAACAAAAGTGATTAGGGGGCTGCAGAACATGATATATGAGGAGAGGCTGAAGGGAACTAGGTTTGTTTAGTCTGGAGAAGAGAAAAATGAGGGGTGATTTGATAGTGGCCGTTAACCCAGGGGTCCCAAACTCAAATCACCACAAGGGCCACATGAGGACTAGGATATTGGCCCGAGGGCTGCATTAGCGAACCCTCTTCATACAGCAAAGTCCAGTTTATTTAATTAAAATTAAATTAAAAATTGAATAAAAAATTATTGCAAATAGAATTAATGAATCAGGTTAATTAATTGAATTTGTATTAATTTTTAATTGAACTTTAATTTTTAGAAAGCTTTTAAATTAAAATAATTTTAAAGTGTTTTTTTTTAAAACAGAGAAAGAAAGAAGGAAGAGAGAAGAAAGTGAAAGAAAAAGGAAGAGAAAGAGGGAAGGAAAAGAAAGGAAGCGTGAGAAGGAAGGCAGAGAAAGAGAAAAAAGAAAGGAAAAAGGAGGAGAGAAGAAATGAAAGAGGGTCCATGCCACTTCTTACAAGTAGCAGGAGCAGTCCCTGAGTGCTGCTCGGAGATGACTCTTGCTGCTTGTAAGAAGCCACAGAAACCCTCTCCCTCTTCCAGCCTCTTGCAACAGGCTCGGAGCCAGAGACGGTCCGTGCATGGCAGCCCCTCTGAGACTGCTCTTGCCTCTGGCAGGGACCACCGCCGCACTGAGCCTCTTGCAAGGGCTGGAAGAGGGAGATTGTTCCTGAGTCTTCTCACAGCTGCAAGAGCCCTCTCAGAGCGGCTGGCACTCAGAACCTGCCTGTGCCACATGTAAAAAGCAGCATGGACCATCTCTGGCTCTGAGTCTCTTGCGAGAGGCTGGAAGAGGAGAGGAGAGGAGAGGGTTCCCTGTAGCCCCGACCCCCAAAAAACAGCCCTGCAGGGCTCTGCCTACCCCCTGCTCACAGGCAGCAGCAGGCCCCAGCTCCTCCCCAGCTGGCCATGCCGGGAAAGGGGATGTGTAGCCGGAAGTACTGCTGGCTGCCCCAAAGTACATGGGCAGGACTCCGGGCACAAGTCAAGCAGCTGCGTCTAGGCTGCCGGCTCCCAGCCAGCAGGGGCTTGAAAAGTTGGCCAGCCGTGCGGAACCCCTGAATTCCAGCCTACGTTAGGGGCTGCAGGCAGGGATTCCATGGGCTGTGTGTTTGAGACCCACTTTAACCACATGAAGGGGATCCAGGAAGGATGGAGCTAGATTGTTCTCAGTGATAGTAGATGACAGAAATAGGACCAATGGTCTAAAATTGGGGGAACGGGGGGGGATGTCTGGGTTGGGTATTAGGAAAAACAACTTCACTGGAAAGGGTTCCCTAAGGAGATGGTGGAATCCCCATCCTTAGTGTTTCAAAGGGGGTAGCCTTGTTAATATAGTTCAGTGAAATAAACAAGGAATTTGGTAGCACTTTTAAAGACTACTTTTAAAGACTAAGGATATGTCTAGACTTACAATTTAGTTTGAATTAAGGAGGCTTAATTCAAACTAAATTAGTGCATGTCCGCACTAGCTTTCATTAGTTCGAATGAAGGAGTTCCCCTAGTTTGAACTAAGGAAAGCCTAGTCTGAATCTATAAAACCTCCCTTAAGTTTGAATTGATGGTTAATTCAAACTCATTAGTTTGAATTAACCCAATGTAGCTGTGTTAATTTGAACTAACAGTTAGTTCGAATTAACCAGCGCTAGATTTTCCCTCTGCAATAGCGCCCTCTACCTGATTCAAACTAGCAAGTCCTCTGCATGGATATGCTAGTTCGAATTAGGGTTTCTAGTGTGGCTGTGTTGATTTGAATTAGCTTAATTCGAACTAATAATTATTAGTTCAAATTAATTAGTTCAAATTCAGTTAATTCGAAGTAACTTTCTAAGTGTGGATGTAGCCTAACAGATTTATTTATCACATGAGCTTTAGTGGGAAAAAATCCCACTTCATCAGATGCTTAAAGATGGGGAACTTCCCATTCTGCAAGACTAAGTATCTCATCTTCAAGCATCTGACAACCTTCAAGCATATGAAACCTTATGCAATAAATAAATGTGTTAGGGTGTGTTCACACAGGCTTCTTATTTCGAAACAACAGAGGTTGTTTCGAAATAAGAAACAGCATGTCCACACGATGTACTCCCATTTCGAAACAAGGGGTTCCCTTGTTTCAAAATGGGAGCCATGTTTCGAAACGGCTTAAACCTCCTATCATTTCGAAACAAGGTTGTTTCAAAACCACTGGTTCGAAACCCCGTGGGGACATGTTACTCAGAACAAACTTTTGAACAACATTTGACCTTCCTCCCAAAGTGCTTAGCACCCTGGGAGAAAGGGCTACCCCCTCAGCACCCTGGCCAGGGATCCCTCAGCACCCTGGCTAGGGTGCTGAGGGGTGTCCCCTGGCCAGCAAAGGGGGACTGCAGAACCCCGCGGGGGTGAGCAGCAGCCAGCTGGCAGGCTCACCTCACAGGGGACTGCAGGGGACTGCAGACCCCCTCAGGGTGAAGCGGAGCCGGGCGCCTCACCCCACCCGCTTTTTGCCGGCGGGATGAGGCACCCGGCTCCGCTTTACCCTGTGGGGGTCTGCAGTCCCCTGCAGACCCCAGCGGGGTGAGGCTCCGGGCTGCACTCACCCCTGCGGGGTGAGCCGCTGGCTCCTCTCACCCCACGGGGGTCTGCAGCCCCCCCGAAGTGAAACAGCATGTTCACACTGTGGACATGCTATTTCATTCCCCTTATTTCGAAGACACTTTTTTGTCTTTTGAAATAAGGTTTTTCGAAATAACACATTATTTATAAATGGCTTGTTTCAAAACGTCTTGTTTCGAAACAAGCACTTCGTGTGTGAACATAGCCTTAGTCTATAAAAGTGCCACCATACTCCTTGTTTGTTTTCCATCCTTAGCAGGTTTTTAGGCCAAGCTTGACAAAGCCCTGGCTGGGATGATATAGGTGGGGATGGTCTTCCTTTAAGCAGGAGATTGAATTAAATGAGCTCCTCAGGTCCCTTCCAACCTTTATCTTCTGTGATTCTAACCACATGATCCTCTGGCAGCCAGAGGATCCTGTAGTTGCATCCCTCACCATCTTGGCTAATAGCTGTTTATGGCCCCATCCTCCATGAATTTAGCTAATTTTTTTAATCCAATTGTATTTTTGGCCTTCAAAACATCTCCTGGCAACAATTTCACAGGCTGACTCAGCATTGCATGAAGAAATACTTATGTCTGTTATAAATCTGCTGCCTATTAATTTCATTGGGTGAACCTTGGTTCTTGTGTTATGTGAAGTGGTAAATAACACTTCCTTATTCACTTTCTCCACACCAGTCATGACTTTATAGACCTCTGTCACATTCTTCCCCCTCCCAGTGATCTCTCTTCTAAGATGAATAGTTCTAGTCTTTTTAATCTCTCCTCATATGGAAGCCGTACCATACCCCTAAATCTTTTCATTTTCCCTCTTTCTATCTTTTCCAACTCTAATATATCTTTTTTTGACATGCTGTGACCAAAACTGCATACATTATTCAAGGTCTTGTCTGTGCCATGGAATTTTCTGTCATTAAGATATGTTCTGTCTTATTATCGAACACTAATGATTCCTAACATTCTGCTAGGTTTTTTTGTTTTTGTTTTCTTTTTAACTGCTGCTGCACATTTCAGATCATTCAAGATGACTCTAAGATATCTTTCCAGGGTGGTAACAGCCAATTTAGAACACTATCATTTTGTATGTATAGTGGGATTATTTTTTCCATTGTGCATTACTTTGTACTTATCAGCACTGAATTCACCTCTCATTTTGTTACCCACTCACCCAGTCTTGCAAGACCACTTTGTGATTCTCTACAGTTATCTCTGAACTTATTGATAACTATCTTGAGTAATTCTGTGTTGTCTTTAATCTTTGCCACCTCACTGTTCATTCTCTTTTCCAGATCAATTAAGAGTATGTTGAATGGCACAAGTTCCAATACAGATCCTTGGGGGAACACAGTATTTAAATCTTTCCATTTTGAAAAACTACCCATTTATTCCTACTCTTTCTTTGCCATATTTTAACCAGTTATTGATCTGGGAGAGAATCTTCTCTCTTATCCCATCACTGCACACTTTGCTGAATAGCCTCTGTCGAGAGACCTTGTCAGATGATTTCTGAAACTCCAAATATACTATATTCACTGGCTCACCCTTGCCCACATACTTGTTGACCTGCCCTCAAACAAAACTCATGAGGTCCCTTCCAACCCCTATGACTCTATTCTATTCTATTCTATTCTATTCTAAGTCTAATAGATTGGTGAGGCATGATGTCCCTTTACAAAAAACCCATTGCCTCTTCCCCAGCAATGTGTTCTTCAGTGAGTCTAATACCTTTCTTCTATAGTAAAGAGTAGAATGTTACTTGCAGGATCCTTTGTACACATCAGACCTTAACTAAGTGGTCCTCAATTCTTGCAGCAGAACAAAATTGAATTACTGTGCAGGTCCCAGAATGTTGTGCTAACACAGCAGTAAAGTATGGGTTATAGCTCCTGATTTTACATCATATCCTCAGCCACTGTGGCAGAAAAGTGCTGAATTATGCAGCCAGATTAACCAACTTTCTTAAACTAAAACGTTCCTTTCTATTGAAGGAAACCCAAAAAATCCACCAGAAAACGAAGCTACAATTTACAGTATGATTACTCAGCATTATAGCAGAAGGGTTTTAACTGGTACATACTTGACCACTGCAAAAGAGCAGAATGATGGCTGGAGAAAGCTGGGGTGAGAGGAAGGACAGCTGGAGGGAAATAGAACAGTTGAGAATCAGAGGGCTGAAGGAACAATGGTAAAGTCTTGGGAAGCATCTGGAAAGTTGGGCTAGAGGGGCAGAGAGTACCTGTTGCCAGTAAAAAGTTTGCTCTCATACGTAGATTCCCCAAGCTCCCATGTCCTGTGTAAATGAAGTTCAGAGGGAAAACTGAATCCTTTATTTTGAACAGATAGATTTTCTAGTGCCCACAGTACCTTATATAGAATGAGGTCATGTTCACCATCTTGCAGAGTTGTACCATCAGGTCTCATCAGCTTCACAAAGGCCATGGAGAAAATTTTCTCACTTTTGTCCTTAGCTAGGAGACACAAAATCACAAAGTCATGGAAAGCTTATTCAGGAAGAATGAATGATTACTTACTATCAATGAGTCCTGTGGCACCGTTAAAGACTAACAAATTTATTTATCACATGAGCTTTCATGGTTCTAATCCCACTTCATCAGATGCATGAAATGGAATCTGCAGTATGTTAGGTGAATATACACATGCAGAGAAGGGCAAGTCACAAGGTCAGTTCAGGCTTTTTCAGCAAACCAAACAAGCTGTTTTGATTCAAACAGTGAAGAACAATAGATAGGAAGGTGAGAATGTTAAAGGAGAGGGAAGTTACCTTTGGTAATGAGTTAGCCACCCTAAGTCCCTATTCAGACCTGATCTGATGGTGTCAAATTTTGCATAGGAATTACAACTCTGCAATTTCAGGCTGAAGTCTAGTTTTAGTTTTTTGCTGAAGCACTGTAATGGTTATGTCTTTTACAGCATGTCCCACAAGGCTGAGCTGCCTAAAAAATGATTTGGGGTAGAAGCACTCTCAAGTTTGTACATGTTATTAATAGAAATTGGATTACTGGAGTGAGGGCCAATATTGACTTGCTTCTGTTGAGAATAGTCCTCCTGACTGAGTATGCACAGTATGAAGTGTTCGTGAAAGACACCTTCTCCCCTGGATCTGCCCCTCAGTAATCAATTATCCAAACACAGAAAGATAGGAATTTCCCTGTCATGTGGCATGCTGCCACTACAACCATACAACTGATAAAAACCAGGGGAGCAGAAGAAAGACTAAGGGAGACAGCATACCAATGATCTTGGTATGCAGTAATGAACTGGAGAAACCACCTGTGGCTAGAGAAAATAATCATGTGAAAGTAAACATCCAGAAGGTCCAGAGCAGAAAATCAGTCATTCTGATTTAATGTGGAGAGGACAGTTGCAGGAGCATCTGTGACCTGGGCCATCCGAGATAACAACCTGAATATGCACAGATCAGGGAGAGCTGCAAAAATGAGCCAAACTCTCCAAAAACTGATGGGTGGCACTGAAGCCAGACTGCCGACCCGTAACGAACCATGCTTGTGACTCCCCACACCAACAGGATACAAACAGCCCCCTTTACTGCATTTCAGCCTCTGGCTCCCAAATAGCCACTGGGTTTCAGTAAAGAAGCAAGTTACTCAGAACTCCAAGCTCTTTACTCAATTAAGTTTTTCCTGGCCCCAGAGAGTCCACTGTATTACACAGAACATTATAGGTTTGGATTTTACTCACAAATACCATGCTACCAGCCAATCCTTTAATAACTAAAACTAAAAGTTTAATATAAAAAGAAAAGAAACAACAAATGAGAGATGTTAAAGGGTCAAAGTCAATCACATACATACAAATGATTTAAAGTCCATAGAAAGTAAGTCCATGAAGAATTTGGAGTTTGCAGATCTGAAGCATACATCCAATGCCTAAATGGGTTTATGTCCTTGTTTCACAACTTCAGCTGTTAGAAAACCAGTTTTAAGGAGAACAGACCAAATAGTCCAAGTGTAGAGCTTGTTCTAATTCTCTTCCGAGAATTAGCAGGGTGATTTCCAGGCCAGTGCTGGCTAGGATCTCAGTCCTGCAGCCCAAACTTTCCCTGAGAAGCTTGGACAGATGTGAGATAAAGGGATTATGTTCCTCACTTCCTTTTATAGCTGTAGCAAGATGGACATTTTCAGGTCATTTCTTCACATGGGCTTTGATGACAGTTCTCAGATACCTATGTGGAGAATAGTAATGTATATTGTCCATTGAAGTAAAACCTTCACCTCCTGGGCATCACAAGTTAATAGCTGCATTAGCACCATTAACAGTTTACATTGGTACATCAAAAGTCCATTTAGATGTTAATGTTCCCTTTCAACTCCTTCCAATAGAACAATAGTGACAGACATGGAAGCAATTCATTTAATTTGCTATCTTCCAACAGGATATATGTAAATTTCATTAAGAAACCACTATTGATACACATGCATATCAAAGCCCCAGCCTACTTGTAACACTACCATTGTATTTTCCTATAATATGTTTTTACAGGCTAGATTTGAGTCATGTATTTTACACGATGGCTTTGCATTCTCAGGCCTAGCATGACAAGTACCACTACCAACAGACAAGTATTTGGAGACAGCTTCTTCCTTAGCAGATACACAGTCTTTCTGAACAGGCAAGCTGCTATCTTCCACACTACCAAGGCTAGAGATGTTTTCTTCCCTGTTACAGCATTTCTGGTTAAGCACAGACAACTTAGAATCATGTACCCCCACTTCACAAATTTCCCTGTTGATTTCACATAACACAAAAAAATTATATTCATTCTCTTCTTGAGGCTTAATTATGATATTTACCTGTTACAAATATTTACCTTATCAGTATCAAACATACCAAAATTGTTAGAAACTGGAAAGAGTTCCTTCCAAAGACTGTCAAGAGGAGATGGACTTTCTGAAAGATATAGTTTTTGTTTTTCTTTTATTACTTGGATTTCATGTTTAAGTTTGGAAATTTTTGCCTCAACTTCCAATTTTTCCTTTCTGCATTCCTGGACTCTCTTTTCAGCAGCCTATTTTGCAACCTTTAGCCTTTCTTCTGCAGCCATCGATTCCATCTTCTTTTGGTGAGCCCTTTCCTCAGTGGTCTACTTCATCTCCTGAATATTTTGTTGTTCCCACAAGTTAAGTTCTATCAGGTCTTTTTAATTTTGAGGATGCTAGCTGGTTTTTTGGTCCACCTATTTACCTTCTTCTACACATGACAATTCTGTATCAGAATCAGGCAGACCTCCTGTTTTCTGATCATTGTCCATAAGCAGATCTCTCATCCTTTTCTTTGAGATATTCCCCTTACAGGTTATTTTTCTCTCTTTACATAATTGTATAAGCTCTCTTATACTCCTAGCTTCCTATGATCGCTGCTCACTAATTTTGATTACTTCAACCTTTAACAGTCTCAGTATCAAATGCAAAGGTTGCTCACCTGAACAGTGATTGAATAACTCCTGTGCTTAAAGTCAATTTTAAGGGTTAAGTCAACTTTATCAAGTCAAGTTAATGCAACATGACCATTAAAGTTGACATAATAAAGTTGACTTAGTACAGTAGAGCCTTTTAAGTCAACTTTAGACCATTTCTGAAGGTAAGTTTTCCATGTGGTTTGTTTTCTACTATTTAACAGGATGCTTTGCATTTGGTCTGAGCATTTTAATTCTTCAGGACAGAATTATGGAGTAGCCAAGCTGTGGTCTGTGGTTGGAATGTTTTGCCATCGCCTTGCATAATGGCAGTGGCTTTGGAGTGGCTACAGGTGTCTGGAGGAGGTCAGGGAACCAGGTCTGTCATGGCCAAGCAGGCGCAAGTAGAATAGTTGTTTCTCCATCCATTTGGATCTTCTGTATTGTTTTGTGTATCAGTGATGTTGGTAGAAAGATATGGAGAGGTGACCTTTCCACTTCACCATGAAAGCATCTCCCATTGAATTGGTCCCCAGTTCTGCTCTGGAGCAGAAAGCAGGCACTTCTTATTTGTCTGGATTGCAAATAAATCTATAGTGGGGAAGCCCCAATATTGAAAAATTCATTGGAGGATATATTTGTTCAGTTCCCATTCATCTCAAACTCAAACCACCACAAGGACCACATGAGGACTAGGATATTGGCCCGAGGGCCATACTACTGAAACCTTTTCATACAGCAGGACCACCAGTTTATTAAATTAAAAATTAATTAATAGAATTCAAAGTGATTGTAAATAGAATCAATTAATCAGTTTTAATGGAATTTGTATGAATTTTTAACTGAAATTTTAGAAGGCTTTTTAATTAAAATAATTTTTTAAAGTTTTTTTAAAAGAAAGAAAGAAAGGAAGAAAGAAAGAAAAAGAAATGGAAAGGCCTGCCAAGCTGTGTTAACTCCCTCCCTGCAGGTTTTTCCTTCACTACAAAGAAGCACGGCTCTTGAAACGCACAGTCTTACCAAGAGAAGCAAGGTGTCCTGTGGCACTTAAAGACTAAGCATGATCTCATCCCACATGGTTTCTGCCAACCCGAGCAGAGGTAAGCAACCGTAGCCTGGCTCCTGGCTGCATGCTGGGAGCCGTCCCTGGATGGGAACCAGCCAAGGCAGCCACTGCTAGCACCACGGCCATGACCAGGAACCCTAAGCCACCGCCAAGGACCACAGAGGGCCAGCCCCAGCCAGGGCCCAACTTGTGTCGGACAGGCTGGCACTGGCCCAGAGAGGCCTGGCACCATGCACCCAACTCCCAGTGAGCTCTTGGAGGCAGGAATGTCCAGCCCAGTGGCCAAGTGAAACACTCCCATCCCGCCCCGCGAAGAGCAGCCAGGGGCGAGGGGAGGCCGGTATGGCCTGACCCAGAAGTGCTGGAGACGGCAGCAGGGCCCTGGGCGGGTGGCAGGTGGCCACAACCTGGTTGCTGGTTCCCAGCCAGCTGGCCATGGGCTTCTTGAAGAGTCAGTCAGGGGCTGAGACCCCCTGAATTCTGGCTCTTGTCAAGGGCCGCAGGCAGTAAGTCCCCAGGCCTGTGGGCCACGTGTTTGAGACCCCCTATTTTAGATGATGGTTGAAGATGGTCATAGCAGTTGGGATCACTGGAACAGGGAGGTTGTTCAAGTCCTTGACCAAATTTTCAAAATTGCTGCTTAGATCTGTGGTTCTCAATCTTTTGTGGCTCACAACACAGTTGGCAGCATGTCATGACCATACGGGGCACACCAGCTCACTCTCCCCAAATCAAATTCAGCCTTCTCCACAGCTGTCTGCGACATGCATACCACTGTATGGAGACACAGTTATGTGCCCCAACACACTGGTTGAGAACCACTGACCTAACATACTGCAGTTTCCATTTCATTTATCTGAGGAACAAAGGTTAGACCCACAAAAGCTTGTACAATCAATAAATTTCAGAGTCCATAAAGCTGATTGTTTTCATGATTTGTATTATTCAATGGGTACCTTCTGTGTGCTCTGCATTGTTCAGAATATGCAAGAAAACATTGTCCCTCAGCCAGTATACAAAATATGCAGCCATGGATAAGATAGGTCCAATAGTTAAGTTGAAGTATATCACATTTTAACATCTATGAGGGGAGTCACTTGCTATGTCTACACTATAAAAGCTATGTCTATTTAAAGTCGACTTTCAGTAGACCTTATTAAGTTGACTTAGTGAGGCCACACTGCATTAAGTTGACTTTATAAAGTTGACTTAAGCCAGGGGACCCATGTAAAGTCGACTTAATAAAGTTCACTTTAAATTGGTTCCCTGGCTTAAGTTGACTTTATAAAGTTGACTCAAATGGCTCCATTGCAGTGAGTCAAGTTTATTAAGTCAACTTTAATGGCCACATTGTGTTAAGTCGACTTCGACTTAACCCTTAAAGTTGACTTTAAGGGCAGGAGTTATTAAGTCGACTTAAGGAAGCCTTTAAGTCAACTTAATGAACTCCAAATGTAGCCAAGACTTTGCTTAAGTTCACTTAACCCTCCTTAAGTCAGTTTAAGCCCATAGTGTAGACATACCCACTGCTAGCAACAGAAATTGTACCTGATTAAGGACTGGAAGATCTAACCCTCCAACTTTTTTTCAAGAGGAAGAGCTGCCCACGGCTCCTGTGCCTGTTTATTTTCCTTTTCTGCTTGCAGTGGCTCTGATACACCAGGTCAAAAGACTCCATTTTTTCCTTGACTTTAAAATGTGGAATTTTCTTGGAATTTGGTTTTAAATATTCTCCTATAAGAACTGCAACTCAGCCAAAGTACGGTTGTGTTTAAGAGCCTTCTAGAAAGTAACTAACCTTTTGAAAGGACTGAGCTGTGTTTCCAACTCCCATGCTTTTGTCATGAGTCTCGTGATAATTATTGTTTTCCTTAAAGCCCTAGCTCCTTACGTCAAGTAGACATGTGGTGATGATTTTAGCCTTCAATCTTAAAGAAAAAGTCATTTTCTATCCTTTGTAGCTCTGACAAAAGCTTCAAAAAGTGACCCCAGTGCACCCTAACAGCTCAAAAAGCAGAGGCCAAATAAAAACATCAAATCTATTATTTTTACATAATTTCATGATTTTAAGTACTGCTCCCCATGCTGCTACTGCAGCTGTTGCCACTTCTCTCCCTGATCCCCTGCCTCTGCTCCCTATGCTGCTGCTTCTCTGCCTGCTGCCACTTAAAAGGGGTGATCCAAGTGTTACACAAAAGTCTACAGGGGCTCCATTTAAAACACTTGCGAACCACTGTTCTAGTTCTTTGTAATGTGATGCCACTTGTATATCCCAGCTGGTGCAGTATAAGCCACAGAATCTTGCCCTAGCTCAGTAGAACATTTCCAAAACTTAAATGGATTTAATTTAGTGCAAGCTTGGTGACCTGCAAGAAGTAGCCAGCATGGAGACAACTGGTGCTGGCATCATGATCAGTACCAGACTCAAAGATGTCCCAGTGCTGGAATCAGCCGCAACAGAATGTCAGCGCCTCTAGGCAGCACCAGGGAGTGATTTGAATGACCAGCTCCATCCCACATGCCAGCAATAGCATGAAGCTGGTCTGTATTCTTTTATAAAGAGGAAAAATCTCCATGAGATCAAGAACGCTGATAGGTCTTATGAGATCATTTCATCTTGGCGAGACAGGTGGCTTATTCATCTCTTGGGAAAGACACCACTCGTGGAATGTGGAGCAACATCAATCACAGAGCCCAAGGGTAGCCACTGGTCTCAATCAGACATTGGTACTGAAACAGTCCGCGTGGCCTGCTTGAGGAGGTGCTGCTTCAGGCAAAGTTCTCTAGCCACCTGAGGCCTTTTAGTGAACTTACATATCAAACCTTCACCCAAGCAGAACAAACACTTCATGTGGGAATCGCCCCCCACATGAAAGACAGCATTTGAACCCTGATGAGGACATCCCCCAGGGCAACTAACTATACTAACTTACTAGCACTAAATACTAAGTAGGACACTGTACAACTATATACAGAGAAAACTCTCTGTAACCAAGACAGGACTGGGAGATGAAAACCACAGAGTTCCAAATCCAGTCATGGGCAATGAGAAGGAACTGTGGGGGGTTAGGACAGTGCTGCCTCATACGGCCAAGGGAAGGGCTTCAGCTACAAGGCCGAAGCACTGTCTCCACCCCACAAGTTCTGCTAGACAAAATGTTCTAGCTCCAGCATGCTGTGCATGGACACTGTTAAGTGGAATGCACAGTGGCATCTACTCAAAGAACCCTGAAGACAAGAATCACTATGGAAGAGGACTGGTCTGGAAGCACAGAAGTAGCTGAGGGCTGCATAAGGGCTGAAGCGCTTCCTCCTTGCAACTGGGAAGCCTTGCAAAGCTTTCCCAGCCATAACCACCTGCTATTGCTACAGCAAGCATAGATTGACTCTACAGGAGAGGCCCAAGCCCTTGCCTTCAGCACTAACAGAACAAGTTCAGAAGCAAAAGGAAAACTTACATTCACTGGAAGAGCGGTGTTTGAAGGTGAATCGCAGGTGGGTCCTATGGACATCCTCAATGGGAACTGCAATCTAGGAGAGAAGAGCAAGCATTATCACAGGAAGCAACAGGCCAAGTCATAGATGCATTAAAGTCCATTTGTACCTAGGATTTGACAGTGGCAAAGGTCAACTATGGATTAAGATTCACAATCCAGAACCCCTTTTCTGCTTTTAATTAGTAAAGTGTGGAAGTCTGAACCTGTGACTGTGTCTGTATGCCTGTCTGTACATACATGTATGTGCCTGGAGGTGTCTGTGCACACATGGTCACAGGTACTCAGGGATCTAAGGCCTTGTCTACTGTAGAAAGTTTTGTTGCCAAAAGTTGACTTTTGATGACAAAATAATCCTGGTGTACACACTGGAATGCTTGTTTTATCAGCAAAACTGCCATGTTTTGCGGGTAAAATAATACCATCTTTGAGGGAGGCATAGCACCTTTTTCACAACCATATTGTTGAAAAAAAAAAAAAAGTCAATGTGGACACTGACTTGTTTTTCTGTTGCATTAAACAGCCTTCGGAAATGTCCCACAGTGCCAGTGCTAACCGCTCCGATCTTCTGCTTGCACTCCACTGCTCTACAGGAAACAGCCCCTCCGTCTTTTAAGTACAGGGATAGAATTCTTGAATTTTCTTGGTTCCACTTCCTGGTTGTTTAGCATGTAGAGCTACTGTCTTGTGTTCTCAGGTTACGATGACAGCTCCACTCAGCAAACACTTTTCTGCCTGGAGCACAGCAGAACTGCTGGACATGATCATCATTTACAGATAGTCTGTCGTATGATCCCAGCTCTGTTGCAATCAAACCAATTTTTACACATATGGTGAGATTTCTCGTGCAATGGGGAAAAGACTATGAGAGAGACATGCTGCAGTACAGAGCCAAGGTGAAGGAGCTTGTGGAGTTTTAAGGGAAATTATAATCCAATAATGAGAGGAAGCATATTCAGAGCTGTGTAAGGAGTCTTTATTGAAAGAGAACTGAGAGAGAGAGGACCCAACAGACAGGTTTCCCTAGCACCTAAACGACCCTCCCATTTATCACTATGACAACCCCAATGACCCTAGGTAGTCCAAAACACCACATATTCATCCCTGTCTAATAAAAAAGCCCCCCCCCCCCCAATAACGCCCTCCCCCCCGGAAAGAATAAGAACTAAACTAGGAGATGAGGGTAGACTGCCCCATCTCCAGTGAACCCCCAGGGAATTACTCTGTCCCATAAAGAGCCACTTGCTAAAGATCCAGCCGATTAGGAGGCCTTCTGTCTCAAGGTAAATTATGGTGAACTTCTGGTGTGCCCACACCACAAGGTGGTATTGGTGGTGGTATGACCACAGGTACCAGGGAACTAGCCGGAACTGGAGAGGATGTTGTGTCCAGTTGGTCCAGGGAGGCTGAAGGTGTTGAAGGGGTGGCTGGAGCAGGAAAGACAGAAACAGTTGTTTCATGCTCTGATGTTGTATCATCAGTAAAGGTGAAGTCAGATATGTCTGCTGGAGATACATCTTCCGGATAGATATGATGGAGAAACAACTGATCTACATGCCGTTGCCAAACCAGGCCAGTCACTGTCTGGACAGAGTAGGAAAGAAGTCCTGTCTGGGCAATGACCGTTGCTGGAACCCATTTAGCTCCTGAAACATAGTTTCGAGCGAGAACCGGCTGTCCAATACTGAAGGTGCGGTACTTTGTTCTTGGTGAACGTCTGCTGACTTGGTCCTGCTGTTGGCATTGAACCACTTGCCGTGCGTCTTGTGGTTTCAACAAATCAAAGCAAGAATGCAACCACCATCCCATTATAAGAAAAGCTGGAGATGCCTTAGTCATAGCCTACTGAGTGTTTCTGTAGGACAACAGGAAGTTGTCCAGACACTTCTGAAGAGGTGAATGTCCCTTCACAGATTTTAGAGCTTGCTTAATAATCTGTACAAAACTTTCAGCGAGTCCATTGGTGGAAGGATGATACGGTGCTGACCTGATGTGATGTATTCCATTGGCCTTCATAAAAGTTTCAAAATCCTGAGAAATGAATTTTGGTCCATTGTCACTCACCAGCTGTTCTGGAAGACCATAACAACTAAGAAAGCCACGCAGGGTCTGAATAGTGGTTTCCATAGTAGTGGACTCCATTACAGAGACTTCTGGCCATTTTGAATGGGCATCCATGGCAATTAAAAACATACATCCTTCAAATGGGCCAGCAAAATCAACATGGATACGTTGCCATGGCCTTTTGGGCCAATCCCATGGGTGAAGAGGTGCCAACTGAGGTGCGTTCCAGACGCTCTGGCATGAGGTACAAGCTCTAGACGTTTCTTCAATGGCCCTGTCCAAGTCCGGACACCAGAAATAGCTCTGTGCAATTTCTTTCATGTGCACTATGCCACAGTGACTTGAATGGAGCTGTTCCAACAAACGTGGTCTTAATGAAGGTAGGATAATGACATGCATACCTCACAACAAACACCCAGATTGGGTCGATAACTCTGCCCTCCTAGACACGTAGGGGCGGAGGTCAGGAGAGACCTGAGAGTCAGGTAAGAATGTTCCATGCATCACGAAATCCATAACTTGTGAGAGTACTGGGTCAACCTGTGTCACTTTCTTCACTTGAGTAGCCATGACAGGTGTGTTTTCCACCTGTTCAAAGTAAAAGATTCCTTCCTGACCCTGATCTTGACAGTGTGCCAGTAAGTGTAGCCTTGGAAGACGATCAGCATTGCAATGAAAAGAGGATTGCCTATGCTTGATTTCATATGTGTATCCAGAAAGTATCAATGCCCATTGTTGCATCTGACTAGCAGCAAAATGTGGGACGCCTGTGTGTGGCCCCAAAATTGATGTCAGGGGTCGATGGTCAGTGACAAGTGTGAACTTCTTTCCCCACAGGAACTGGTGAAATTTCTGAATACCAAAAACAAAGCCCAGTGCTTCGTGTTCAATTTGGGCATAGTTAGTTTCTGCCTTGGTCAGGGAGCATGAAGCAAAAGTGATAGGCGTCTCTTCACCAGAAGGCATAATATGTGACAATACAGCCCCAACTCCATAAGCGGAGACATCGCAAGCCAACTGTAGGGGCAAAGATGGGTCAAAATGTGTCAGAACCCTAGGCTATGTTCAGACGTAAACTATTATTTCGAAATAAGTTATTTTGAAATGAGTTATTTCAAAATAAAGTCCTTTTTTTGAAATAAGTTAATTCAAATTAAGGGAATAGCTCAAAGCAAAATAGCATGTCCAAAGACAGGACTTGCTATTTCGCTTTAGGAGAGGGGCACCATGGGAGGTGTGGCAACATGGCCCCCTCCCTGGGCCATGCCCCCATCCAATAAAGGCTAAAAGGAAGGCACCCTGGGAAGGAGAAGGGCAAAAGTGTTATTTCGAAATAATGGTTATTTTGAAATCACACATCCGAGCGCCGCTGTTTCAACACAACCATTTCGAAACAACAGCTATTTCGATTTCGTGCAAGGTTTTACTGCTTTGAAACAACAGCCGTTATTTTGAAACAATGGGGTCCCATTGTTTCGAAATAATGGAACGTCGTCGGGACATAAGAAATTTTATTTCGAAACAACTGCTGTTGTTTCGAAATAAAACTCTCGTCTGAACACAGCCCTAGAGTTTACCAGTGAGCGTTTAGCTTTGTTAAATGCAACATCACAAGCTACAGTCCAGTTCCAGGCCTTTTTCGGCCCCAGAAGCTCATGTGGGGGTTTCAGGAGCATCACTAATTGTGGAATAAACTTGCCATAATAGTTCAATAACCCTAAAAAAGAGCGAAGCTGGCTTACGTTCTGAGGTAGTGGAACATCCACAATAGCCTTAACCTTGGCTGGAGACTTATGGAGACCATCAGCATCAATTATATGTCCTAAATATTCAACTGAGGGCTGGAAAAACTTACATTTGTCTCTATGAACACGTAGACCATACTCTTCCAGTCTTTGCAGAGTAGCTTCCAAGTTCATAAGGTGTTCCTCCTCATTTTTGCCAGTGACCAGGGTGTCATCCAGATAGCACTGTACTCCTGATAAACCACTCAAAATCTGATCCATTGCCCTTTGGAACAAAGCTGGGACTGAAGTACTGCTGAAAGGTAAACGACAGTATCTGTACAACCCCTTATGTGTTATGATTATCAACAACTCTTGAGATTCTTCTTCAACATGCATCTGTAAGTACACTTGACTCAAATCAAACTTGCTAAATTTTTGTCCTCCAGCCAAACCTGCAAAGATGTCCTCAATGCAGGGAAGAGGATATTGTTCTGCACATAACACTGGGTTGACAGTGACCTTGAAATCTCCACAAATACGAATGGAGCCATCCTTCTTCACTATTGAGACAATGGGTGTTGCCCACTGGCTGTAAGTAACTGATACTAAGACTCCCTCCTTGACTAACCGCTCCAAGTTTTCTTCCACCTTGGGTCTGATGGCAAATGGCACCATCCTGGCCTTCAAACATTTTGGTTGGCAATCAGGCTTTATATTTAATTTCACAGTGATTCCCTTCATACTGCCTAAGTCTTCACCGAAAACAACAGCATGTTTCGTTAGTACCGCTGCTAGATTCATTTCTTCTTTAGTCAATTGATGCACGTGTGACCAATCGAGTTGGATTTTCCTGATCCAAGATCTTCCCATTAGGGCTGGGTAATTCCCCTTTACCACAAACAGTGGTAGCGTTGTGGTCTGTCCATTGAGTTCTACTTTCACATCAATAGTACCCAACAGGGGAACAGTCTCTTCAGTATATGTCTTCAGAACAACTACTGTCGGCTTAAGTGGCAGAAGTCTAAAGTCCTTCTCAAACACAATGTTAGAAACTCATGAAACTGCTGCGCCAGTGTCCAGTTCCATCCGCATAGGTTTGCCTTCCAACACAGGTATCACCCAGAATTTATGTGGGCCAGCTGTTATACACAAAACATAGAGGGAATCTTCATCTTCCGATTGGGTGTCGCTATGATCACCTGTATTCTGCTCTACTGCATGCAGAATTTCCCTCTTAGTCCACCAAACCAGCGGCTCATTTTTCTCAGGTCTGCCTCTTCTGTTTGGCTCATCCTTCCTTTGTTTGCAGGCATGTTCAATGTGCCCTCTCTTACCACACTGTCGACACAGTAGTTCCTTAAACCATCTAATGTGAGGTGACCCTGCTTCCCACACTGGTAACATTCCCGTCTCCCCAGTGCCCTGTGGGCAGGTTGTAGGGATACTTTACGTACGCTGACCCCTATCTGTTGCATGTCTTGGGTGACGCGTTCCATGGAGACTGCAATTTTCCACAGCCTTCTGCAAGGTGAGTTCACCTTCAGTCAATAGGCGTTTCCATGTCGATTCACTGTGCAGGCCATACACCAGCCTGTCACGCAGCATTTCCTCTAACATGTTCTTGAAGTCACATTGTGCTGCCAGCTTCTGCAGAGCTGCTACAAACTGTACAACTGATTCACCTTCACCTTGGTTCCTTTGGTAGAACCTATACCTTTCTGCAATCACTAGTGGCTTTGGGGAAAAATGTGCTCCCAGATCTTCCACTAGGTCCCCATAAGGTTTCTGCTCTGGCTTCTCCAGATAAAGCAAATCACATAGCAAATTATAAGTCTTAACTCCAATGACTGTTAGAAAAACTGGTACCTTCTTCTCATTAGTTATGTCATTTGCTATCACAAAATTTTGAAATCGGGCTGTATATGTCTGCCACGAATCTGCCGAATGATCAAATGCTTCAAGGGTTGTAGTAAGTAAAGCCATGATGCCCTCTTGTGGTTATTGTTTCTCTTCATTTAACAGCAGGCAGATCAGCTTTCTGAATAGCCAGCTAGCCCTTAGGCAAACAGATCAGCTTTCACAGCTACAACCCAACCCCCATGCAAGCAGTAAAATAAAGTTTTGCTTCTTACATTGCATTCTGGTTATCCAAAGTTGCCAGGATTGTTCAGGATAGCCAACTCCATCACAAATCCCATCCTCTGTCACCAGATGTTGCGTTTTAGGGGAAATTATAATCCAATAATGAGAGGAAGCATATTCAGAGCTGTGTAAGGAGTCTTTATTGAAAGAGAACTGCGAGAGAGAGGACCTGACAGACAGGTTTCCCTAGCACCTAAACGAGCCTCCCATTTATCACTATGACAACGTTAATGACCCTAGGGAGTCCAAAACACCACACAGCTGCACCAGAATTACCACAAAGCCAGAGAGGCAAACTATTGCTCTGTCTCAGTGCCAGCAACATGTCAATTTTACAAGGAGCTGGAAGCCATCCTCAATGGGGCCCCACATCCACCCACAAGACTCCCGTAGAGACTTCTGTGGCCCTGGGGCCAATAGATACTGGATTAAACCCCAATGATGAGGTGACTGATGAGGAAGCAGAGCTGGAAGATGACCCAGAGCTGGGAAGCAGAGCAGCAGAGACTGGGAGTTAGAAGCTGTTCACCACCTCGGAGACATACAGCTGGTCCCAGTCCTTCAGCTGTGGTCCTTTGGATGTGGGAGAGGGGAGCTCAGGTAGACAGGAGTAGGAGTGAATGGAAATGTGTTGGAGTAGCTATGTTCGCATGTGTTTTCCCATTCCCTGTTTCATCTAGACAGCACTAATTAGTGGTGTTGATGAACACAGTAATTTCCTGGGCATCCTCCACTTAGAACTCAAGGAAACTTTCCTGTAGGGACCCTGTGATGTTCTGCTTCAGATTTCTCCACAAAGCAGCTGTGTTTCTTCCCCCACAGAAGGACACTTCCTTGCCTACTGGAAATCACAGTGCAAGGGACCATAGCAGCACACAGCCCTGCAGCACAGGAACTCAGTTTAGATCTGCTCACATGGAGGATGTGCCTTGTAGCCTCCCTACAAACTCTAAAGCAGGAGTTGCAAACTGAAATCACCACGAGGGCCACATGAGGGCTAGTACGTTAGCCTGACGGCCTCACTTCGAAGTGGGATTTTCTCCCATGAAAGCTCATGCAATAAATATATTTGTTAGTCTTTAAGTGTCACAGGACTCCTTGTTTGTTTTACTGAACTAGACTTTGCATCTCGGCAACTTGCAAGAAGGAATATAGAGAGGAGTGCAAAGAAAATTATTGGAGGAATAAAGATCACAAAGATAGATAGCTTCATCTGAAAGAGGAACAAATGGAGCTCCGAAAGAGCCACAACCACAGCATTTTTCGCCCTGATCTCCACACACTCCCACAAAGCATTCCTATGAAGGCCAAAGACCCACATGCTGCAATGTAACATCCTCCCCTTTACAGAGATATGGGAATGAGAGCTGAATACACATGCATCTATAATATCCACCAATGCCCCATACACTCTCTCCTCTGCATGCTTACTTTTCACTGACCACTGTTTGTTGTTTGATAATAAAAGAGACTGTCACAAACATATAAGCACTGTTTATTCATGTGCTCACGAGACATGCCCCCCTGCAGCTGCAGGGCTCTGCAAGTGTTCAGCAACACAATATCACACGGATGACCCTCATGAGCTCCTGTCCAACCGTATGATTCTATGTTTACACGGTACACTTATCGGTTTTCATTGTCAAAATGCTGCCTGAGCTCCAGGGGCTTTGCTGCCACTGGGCCTGAAGGGCTGCAATCCCCCCACATCTCCAGCCCCACCCCAGCAGCAGCAGGAGCTGGATCCAGGGAGGAGCCAAGGCCACCTGCCGCTGGTCAGCAGTGGCAGGAGCCAAATCCAGGCCAGGCTGCCGGCGGGAAGAGCCCAATCCAGCTCCCTGCTCAGGCCCTGGGGTGGGGCCTGGACTCTATTTTCCATGCAGTGACACCCCTGCTGAGCTCTTCCCTTATGCAAATTGCCCCCCATTGCACCACCCTAATACTTATAGCATCTGGCTGCTCTTATACAAATGCAAGGCAATCTGCTGCCACAGTCCACCTTGGGGAAAATGTCTCACCCTTAGTTTCACAGAAATTATGGAGGACACAGCAAGCAGCTGTAACTGTAGGAATATTGTCCTCCTTTAAGTCCACCCTGCCACAGAGGCACCTCCAACAGGTTTTGAGCCTCCTAAAGGCACTTTCCACACTTATTCAGCACCTACTCAGCCTGTTATTGAACTGTTCCTTGCTGGTATCCAGGTTGCCTGTGTAAAGCTTCATGAGCCTTGGCATCAGTGGGTAGGCTGGGTATCCCAGGATCATTATGGTCATCTCTACAGCTCCTATTGTAATTTTTTCATCCAGAAAGAAAGTCCTTGCTTCTAACTTCTAGTACAGACCTGCATTATTGAAGATATGAGCATCCTGTACCCTTCTCAACCAACCAGCATTGATATCTGTGAAACATCCCAGTGATCCACAAACACCTGCACTCATAGAGAAGAAGCCATTTCTATTTATGTACTCAGTCGTGAGATGCTCCAGAGTCAGAACTGGGTTGTGTGCACCATCTATTGCCCCAACCACACTTAGGGAATCCCAGTACTGCAAATCCATCCATTCTCTCACACATATTGCCCCAAGTCACAGTCCTTCACAGCAGAATGTGATTGATGCCACTGCACTCTTGCAATAACACAGGCCCAACAGTGGATCTGCCAACTCCAAACTGATTAGCAACTGACTGGTAGCACACTGGAGTTGCCGCCTTCCACATGGCCATGGCAACACGCTTCTCCAGCTGGAGGGCAGCTCTCACTTGGGTGTCCTTGCACCATATGGCAAGGGCCAGCTCTGCACACAGTTCTGTGAAGGTGGCTTTATGCATTTGAAAGTTCTGTAGCCACTGCTCATCATCTCAGACCTGCATAACAATGTGGTCTCACCACTTGGTGCTAGTCTCCCACATTCAGAAGCAGTGGTGCACTGTATGCTGATACTCCGTGAATGAAAACAACAATGCAGTGCTGTTTTTCTACCTGTCACTCAGCAAGTCTGGCTCCTCTGAGTCCTGTTCTGATTCAGACCTCATGATGTATACTGCATAACCAGCTGTGATGTATTCAGAATGCTGCGACACTGGATAGTAGCACAGGATCCATTTTTTGGAGAATTGGAATGTGGACATGCAGGAAATCATGGGGCACCATTGGAAAAGGACACAAGTTGCTAATAGCAACAGTGAATGATGGCAAGGAAACATGCTGTCCCATAGGACATTGAAAAAACACCCAAGGTGCTCTGTGCTCCTCTCCTTCATCCAAGAATTCCTAGCATCAGATGCTGACGAGTGGCACAGTGGGATACAAAATATGGTGTAAATGCTCCTTTGCGATACAAGGCGTGCTGTGTGGATACGCACAGGCATGGTACTTAGAGTGGTTTTTTTTACCAGTACAAGTAATTTTACAAAAACTCTCTAGTGTAGACACGGCCTTAATGACAAGAGTATATCTGTACTCCTGGTTGCATACCCATTTAAATGATATGTGGCCAGACCCCAATTTATGCCTGAGCTGAATCCCTAGAGAATGGAGCTGTAGCAAGGTGAAGGGATTTAGTCAGTGCTGTAGGATTGCTTGCGGAGTGCAGGGCTGACCTATGCAATAGTTTCTGTTACTCCCCTCACGGTCAACATTCAGGACCTTGATGAAAAGAACTCCCAGTAACCATGGACACAATGTGCGCTGTCTCTATGCATTTGGGATTTGCTCTTGGATCTCTGTAGACAGAGCTGCATGATCACCCTTGTTCTCCATAGAGAGGATCATTAAGCAATATTCAGTCTCAGAGTTGATCTTTCCCCCCTCTTCTGTTTGGATGGAAGAGCTATGAACTGTTCTCACCAGGGAGGGATTTCTCTGAGAAAAGGAGTCTCTTTGAAGATGTTCATTTGAACAGACTGATGTTCTTACCAACTCTGTCTCACCTCTGAGTCTGGATGACACAGGCAGAGCCCGATCAAAACACAGTTTACACCTGGGGGCCCAGCCTGCTCAGTGTGCAGATTTCATGTTCCAGATCACAATTACAGATGATCCCCTCCCCAAACACCTCCAAAGCATGGGGATGCTCAAACAGACCTTCACCGTCTCCATCCACCTCTGGTGCCGCTGCTGATAATAGACCACAGATCGATATTCACTTGTGGGCTTGTCACCAGCACCCTGGAAAATCACATTCTAGGAAGTAGACAGCCAGGGAAGAGTCAGTTATTGATGAGCTTTTAGAACTGCTATGCAAATAGTTTTCTCAAATTCAAGAAATCAGAAAGCTGGAACATTTCTGCCACACAAAGAAACCAGCAATCAAGGACAGAAAGTCTGCATGCTGACCAATATCCCAATTAGCCCGCTTGCAGGACCCCACTGCCCTGACTGAACAAACCCATTGTAGCATGCTAAGCTCCCTGGCTCTGCCACCCCACTCTAACCCTTACCATCCTGCCGATGGCTTCCAACTGCACACCCACACATGCTCTCCTCCCCCACTGGCTGTGCAATTCTGCACAAAAAGGCAACCCCACTGCCCTCACCATTCTGTCTACCCTGCTTGCATAGTCCCTGTTATACCTGCTCCACTCTGCACTGAATTACCCTTTCCCATCCCTGGGCTGCCCTTGCCAAAGAGAGTTCTACTGCTGCCCCATTCAGTCTCAGCTGGGAAGAGGACCTGCTAGGTTGCAATGCCCTCTCTAACTGCAGCAGATCCTAGCTCCAGTCTTCCAAGGAAAGCAGCAAGGGGCTCACAACCCTCAGGGAGCTTTCAAGACTCAAGTGTTGAAACATGGGGAAATCATTATCCCAGACAAACAGAGATTGTGGGAAGAGAGGATTGAGTCTTTGGGTTATTAATAAAGCCTACATCCCAACTAGCAGCTGAGAGTTTAATTAGACATATAAGAAAACACCTGGGGAAGGAGAAAGGGTGAATCAATGTACTGTCAGGGCAACTCCAGGGCTTGGTCCATATATTTCACCAGTGGCATATTGATCGGGGGGGGCGGGCACCAGGGTGGCCCTTCACAAAGTGCAGGAGGAGAGATGCAAAAGGAGGAATGTGGTAGGCTGAGCCTTCCGTGCCCCTCCTATATTGTGATGGGCCAGCCCATGGGGGAGGCTGCCACCCATCAGAGCTGGTGAGACTGGTAAGTGCTGGCCAGCTCCACCTTTACGGAGAAGCTAAGCCAGCTGGGTGCTGCCTTGTGACTCCTACTGTTGGAAGGTTTCCATTGCTGTGTGTGCTGGGCTGCCCAGCACTTATCTGAGCACAACACTAACAGGGTTAGCAGTGAACAGTAGGTGCGGCGGGGGGAACAGAGTGGTGGGAGCATCAGTCCTTCACAGGGTGGAGAGGATGCGGGAGGTGCAGAGGAGCACCCCCATCACCCTGCTTGTGTGATAAAGAACCAACTTGGCCCCCCCTTCCCACCCCAGGTGAGGGAGGAGGCTTAGGCTGCCCTGTCCCAGCAGGATTCAGGTGCAGGGATACTGCAGGAGACCAGCAGCTGCCACACATCAGTAAGTGCGGAGGGGCGGGATTTCAGAAGGAACATTTGCATCCCACCTGCCTTTGGGCACAGAGCCCCACTCCCTGTGGGAACTGGGGAGTGGGGCTGGGACCCCTTCTGCCCTGTGACTTTGGCCCCCCAGGGCATTGGAAACTCACAGTATGTCACTAGAAGACAGAGCCTGATTCTTGTCCTAAACAATGTTTGACCCCGTTTGACAGTTAAGGAAGAATTCAGATTTAGAAGCAAAGCCCATTTAAAGGTTCATTTCCAAAGCATCAATCCCCTAGGAAGGAGTGATCTGCCAAAACTATACCAACCAGCACAACACATTTCAAGGCAGGTGGAATGCAAATGGCCCCCCACAAATGCCTCCCCCCACACCTACCTGGTGTGCAGCAACTGCTGGTCTCCTGCAGTAGCTCCAGTGAAAGAGTTGGCCAAGACTGTCTAGGACAGGTGGTAATTGCATCTGAGCCCTACTGCAAGGGAAGTCTGTGTGCCTCGATTCTGCAGCTCAACTCCAAAGCCAGCATTTTCACATCTGCCTGGTTCTAAAAGACCAAGGAGTTAACCCAAGGATGCCTGACTCCTCCTGAGACATGTCAAAAGAACTGAGGAGTCAAGTAGTGCTAGGAAGGTCAGAATTAATCACACAATTTTGGGGCATCCCTTTTTCCTTTCATCCGTTGCCACACGGCTCCCCCTATGCTGCGACTAGCAGGCCAGTAAGGGGCACACTCACCTGTATCATGTTCCCAGTCTCATCACAGACACACACTGTCACCTCCACGTTCTTCTGGGTCTTTTTGCTCCCCTTGTCAAACTCGCCTTGCACCAATGTGAGGTAAATGTCATTCCTGATGTCCCCTGGAGAGAACCACACAGTGAGGTCCTAGTAAGGCCAGGTCTGAGTTGCTACCAGTGACCCTAGGAGCTCTCAATACTCCCCCACCCAAAAGCACAAAGGACTATTTAGGGAGGGGCCAATGGATTTACTTAAAATGAGACCTCCCCCTCTACACACAAACCCATGCATGTATTTTAATAAATTCCTGGAATTTTGAGCTAAGAAGCTCCACTAAGTCCCATCCAGCCCAACCCACCCTTAGTCACTAAGACTAGAGCATAACTGGTCCCTACTACACTGGTCCCCCTTACTTGGCTAATGGCTGAATCATTTTTTGATACAGGAATGGTTAGCAGGCCAGCTGTACTCAAATTCCTAGGCTATGTTCACACACAGAGGGCTTGTTTCGAAACAAGACATTTCAAAACAAGCTGTTTCGAAATAAAGGGTTGAAAGACAAAAAAAGCGTCTTCAAAATAAGGGAGCGAAATAGCATGTCCACAGTGTGGACATGCTATTTCACTTGGGGAGGGGACTGCAGGCACCCGCAGGACAAAGTGCAGCCGCGCCCCACCCCGCGGGTGTCTGCAGGGGGCTGCAGGCACCCGCTGGGTGAAGCGCAGCCACGCACCTCACCCCACGGGTGTCTGCAGAGGGGGACTGCAGACACCAGCAGAGAGCCGCGCAGCCAGGTGCTGCACCTCCCCGCCCGGGCTGCCCCCAAAGCCTGCCGCGGGGGTCCAGGGCGCCCGGCTCAGCCTGCTGCTGCAGGGGCCGGGGTGAGCGCAGCCCCGGGATTCCCCGGCGCCCCGCTCCTGCAGACACCCGCAGAGTGAGGTACCCGGCTGCGCTTCACCCCGCAGGTGCCTGCAGCCCTGTGCAGACACCCATGGGCTGAGGCGCCTGGCTGCACTTCACCCCACGGGTGCCTGCAGTCCCCCTCTGCCGGCCAGAGGACACCCCTCAGCACCCTGCCCAGGGTGCTGAGGGGGCAGCCCTTCCTCCCAGGGTGCATGTCTGCACTGGTTTCGAAACAACCTTGTTTCGATAGGAAATTGGGTTTAAGCCATTTCGAAGGAATGGCTCCCATTTCGAAACAAGGGGTTTCCTTGTTTCAAAATGGCCGTGTGTCGTGTGGCCATGGTATTTCTTATTTCGAAACAACCTCGTTGTTTCGAAATAAGAATGCTGTGTGAACACACCCCTAGGGTGTGAGTCCTTATATGGGCAAGCAGTCTGATTCTCCCCTCCCACCTGCTTGACCATTCTTTACTACAGGCTCCAGAATAATCTTTGCATGGAGCAGCTGAGGTGCCAGTGTCTAAGACCCCAGGAATTTCACATGACTCCTCCTGCATGTGCCTTGTGAGGATGGATCAGGCTATACTTACTTACCTGAGCCTTATGTGCCTTCTCCACTCACCTGGCATGATAATCTCCGGGAAGCCTAACTTGCGGACTACAACTGTGCTGCGGTCCACTAGGTGAGGATGATCCTTCCGAACCTGATTCAGGTCCCCCCACAGCATTTTCAGAGACACCCAGAACCCTGGAAGGGAAGGGAAGAAAAGGAATGTACTTTGACCAAACAGTGTGCAATAGGTAGTTCAGCCATGTAGTCTTCTATCCCATCTGTGCACAGACAAGTCTATTTCACATTCCTAGGACATGCTACTTAAGGTCCTATGTTAAAAAGTGGCTTCCATAGTGTTAAAACATTTCCAGGAGCCAGGCTTGAGAAATGTTGTCTCCATCTTCCATTGAATCTGTACAGCTCGCACCCAGTCTTGGGGTCTGTCACATGATACACAATGGGCTATGATCTGCGTAATTATGTCACACAAGGTTCCCTTCTGAATGCTTTACTGGATTGTTATATCATGTTTCCTGGAGCATTACATGTGTGTACAGGTGTGAAGCACATTACATAGCACAGACCATCAGGACTACCTCTAGCACACAGGCTGGGGAATTGCATAACAAAGACAATGGGGCTAGCTGAATGCCTGTAGCACCTTGGCCCAGGAATAGAGGGAGGGGCAAAGGAGGACTAGAAGGAATGCAGAGCAAAGGAGAAGTTGCTGGGTTCAAATGAAAGACAGACCATCTTGGAAGCAACAAAAAGCTTCTGGGCCTACCCATGTGGCCAGAAGGGCCCAAACTGGCTAACCCCACCAGGAACCAGTCTTGTGGATAAGCATAAGGAGAATAGTCTAAAGAGTCATTTTGGAATAGTGTTATTAGTTTGGCGTGTGTGTTATATCTTTTATTTACTAGTGGAAACTCCTGACTCCTTTCTTAAATGATTGTGCATTGGTCTGCTATATACTCACTTAAAACCATAGCCTAATCAATAAACTAGTGTTTCTTTTATCTAAAGCTGCATGAACTTTAGAAGGTGTGAATCAGAGTGACTATGCTAATTCCTTCAGCGTCAAATGGACGGACGTGTATCTATGGTGATTAGGTGTGGGTCCCAATTGCTGCAGAATGGGGCTTCATGGTATAATATCTGGGGACTGACAGTGCTTGCTTGGGGACTGTCCCATTGCATCACCACTACCTAGGACCAATTAATGAAGGAGGCTGGTGTGGACTGACTGTGGAGTGAATAGTCACCTGGCAAAGTGTGGTAAGTTGGGGTTCAGGAGTGGAGATAACAGGGGGGAGGGAGTCACAGCACCACATGGGACCAGATTCTGGGAGCAGCTTGTCACAGGGTCTTAGCTACCTCTTCACTAAACTTGGAAGACTAGGTAGTACCAGCTTCCAAAAATGACTTCTCTCCCTCCAGCTTCTCAGGAAATTTTGTCCCTTCCTCCCACACAAGGACTTTGCAACAATGATTCATGCATTTACCACCTCCAGGCTCCTTTACTGTAACTTGTATCCAAAGCTGAATGTGAAGATAATCGATAAGTTCTGTCCTGTGAAGAATATGGCTACCCATCTTCTCCTTCGCTCAGGATGCTCTGAGTCTATAAGATCTGTGCTCATATCCCTCCCAGTCAACTTCAGCTTCAAATAAGGCCTTTGTCTTAACTTTCAAAGTCATTAATGGATCAAGACTCAGCTTCATCAAACAGCAAATTTTGATCTATTAACCAATATGACAGCTCTGCTCTGCTACAACAGCGCAGATCAGAAAGCCTTGGACAAAACCTGCAGGAACTGTGGACAGAGCATTTTCTGCCTAAGGAATCCAACTATGGAACAATCTTTCAGAGGAGGCCACCTTTAGGAAACATTACAAAGCCTTTGTGTATGAGTTGTGTCATTTACAGTGGACAGGCTTTAGTGGTGTAACAAATCTAAGAGGGCCTTGATGCAGGAATAGGGCATGGCTTTTTTTCTCCAAATCCAAAAATCTAAAATTTTGCTTACCTCCATTCCATTACATAACAGCCAGCAACCTACCCCATTCACCACATAGTCCACCAACAACTCATCCCCCCAACCTTTTGCCCATGGCTTCCATGCCACCTTCATTTGGCCCAGCTGCACCTCTTCCTGATGGAGGAGAGGTGAGGCAAATCTGAATGAGTGGCATTGCAACCCCATGCACCAGATGAAGCGACAGAACATTGCTACATCTTGTGAGGTCTCCAAACACCATTCTTACACCACTGAAAGGCTCTCTCAAAATCATCTTTTAAAAAAAAAATTGGGTTTTTTACTTTACAAAACCACAGTGTCCAACATCGTCGCCACTCACCACATGTGGCAAAACAGCTATTGACCTGTGGCGAATTGGTACTTTATTTCTACCACTTATTTTTTTTAATAAATTTTTTAATAAAATTCATTTATACATGTACCAATTCAAAAACCTGTTCACTTTTTTTGTGCCTGTAGTGTATTTGTATGTTTGCACAATAAAAAATAATGACATTGTCTTAATTTAGCACCTCTCCGCCCTTAACAATCACAGATTTGTCCTTGGTTCCTATATGGCAGATAGTATACACATATTCTGAAAAATGTACTTGTGCTGTGGGCAAAGTCCACATGTGGCCATTGTTGTTGAACATCACACTTTCTAGACATGGAGCAATATAAAGAAAATGCTGATTTTGATAAGCAGGGCTATATGGATTGGTTGCAAAATACAGGTCACAGATATTGGACAAAAATTTGGAGACAGAGTGGAGATGTAGTCTAAATGATTTTATGCCTGATTTCCCTCCACTACTTAATGAAAAAGATATGTCAGATTTCTCATTATTTCTATCAATAAATAATTCAAAACATTATTGTGCATTTTCTACCCCTCTATAGTCTATAAAAACACAGTTGAAATGTTTTTTGTCGCATGGTGAAAATGTTAACACATTCACTGCAACTTTGTCGAGTATAAAGAAAAGTGGGACACCACTGCTCTAAAAGGATAAACACCAGAGACTCTTACATTCCACTAGGCACTTCACACTGGCAGATGATTTACATGGAAGGTGTTCAGATAGTATGGTGATGAGCAGCAAAATAGTAAGGTGCCACCCAGCTCCAGGAAGAGGAGCCATAAGGCTTTTACCTTGTCCCTTGTGGTTGATCTCCTTCCCCTCCACTGCTTTCTTTATCAGGCTGTGAAGAAAGTCATTCTCAGCAGTGACTCTGAAAAACAACAGAAGCACATTTTGGGATTCAGCTCTTTCCAGCAAAGGGAGAAAAACTGTCAAGAATTCCCATGGTTTCCCCCACCTGTAGAAAGGGATCTAGGAACAGCTGTATTCGTGAGCAGAAACACCTACTTTACTTACCAGTATACAGTAAGTGATTTTTTTTCAAATACATCTGCACAGCTATATCTTCCATTGTAGGTGTATTTGCACATAATGGACTTGAGCCATAACTGCCAACTTTGGGGTGCTCAGGACCACCAGCATCCACAGAAAAAAAATAGAGGGTGCTCAGCATCCACTGGGATGGTTGGAGCGATTAGCAGTTGATGGAGTCTGACAATCAGCTATTTCACTCAGTCTGTGGCTGGAGTTTGTCTTGCCCCAACCGCAGCCAATTAGCTGCTTGATTTAAAGCGGCTGGAGGCACAGCGTTAGATTTTTTCATCAGTATCAGATGAAACTCTGGCACTGAAATAGGTACTGGTTCTCCTGACTGCCATTCACCCAGATATAAAGAGAGAAAGAAGGGTCACCCAGCTTGTGCGGTAACTGGAGTTCTTCAAGATGTGTGTCTCTGTGGGTGCTCCACCTTAGCCGTTCGATTAGCCACTGGACACGGCTCGGAGACTGATTTACAGTGTTCGTCTCTGTCTAGGGTTGCCAGATACCAAAGCATGGAAAGGAGGACAGGGAAGTACAAAAAGGAGGACTTTGGAGGACACATAAACATCCGGGGCCCCACCCAGGCCCCTTTCACCCACCCAGCCACTGCTCTCCCCCAGTGCTTGCCCCATTGATCATCCAACTCCAGAGAAAGCTGTCTAGCCCCTAGTTACTGTGTGAGATGAATTGGAAGAACAGCAGCTCAGGGATATCAAAAGAATGGCTTAAGTATATTTTTTATCTTTGCATTAAAGTAACCATAAAGCCAGCCACTTTAAGGCATCACAAAATTAAGTATTTAAAATTTATATCAAGGTGCAAGGAGAATCACACTGCAGAACTCCTATCCAGATTGATATTTTTACATTATGAGTTGCAAATGGAAGCAAACCTCCAATAATTTAATGCAGTAATTATGGACAAGATTAAAATCAGTTTTAAGACAGTAAGCTCTTCACAGAATTCACTCTCATTGTTTGGCACATGGAGGGGCAGGCCCTTGACTCCATGAAGTCTAGCTGAATTTGAGGTGTTGCCTTCTAAAGGAAAAGTAATCTCTGTTGGCAGTATTCTCCCCAACACATGAAATTAGGGGGTACAGGGGGAGATTTGGTGGTGTAGGGGGTGCTCACTGATTTGGTATAACACTATTACTAGCTGACAACTGGGGGCGGGTGCAGGAGGGGTATAGGAAAATCCTCATCTAGCCTCAATTTTGAGCCTCACTGTGCGGTATTCAAAAAAATAATCACAGACAAGCTGTTTAAGTTTTACACACACAGGCAAGGAGAAATCAGAAGAAGTGAGAGCTGCTGGGTTTTATGTGCAGATCTGCCTGAAACAAACTTTTACATAAAATGCAAATTTCTAGACATCATATCCTACTATATCCACCACAAACCACAGATGGAGATATATTTTTTATGACAGCTGATATTTTCTGTTTGCTTTTATGCAAAATACATGTTAAATGGGGGGGGAGTAGAATTAGACGTTTTTGACTATCAAATGCTACACACAAGACAACAGCACCTATTCGTAGACGCCATGATGAGTTTTTTCCTAAATATACCAAAAGAAACACTCTTTCTAAAAGTAATATAAAAATAAGAATAGAATATGTAAGCAAAAGGCAAAACCAAGCTGCTTGTTTTCTCTGATTTGATAAAGTACTAACAATTGCTCAGTCAATTTTCTCACTGACTTCATTTAAACTACAGGATCTGGCCCAGCTCAGCACCTACTTTAGCATGTATAATACTTGCACATTGGTGCATCTTAATAAAATTTAAGGATACATCTATAGTGGACTAATCTCATCTTGGAAAGGAGAAGCAAACTGAAGAAAGGAAAATCATATGCATTCAAACCTCCTTACAATCCAAAGTGAACTTTCCTTGACCTATAAACAAAAGATTTGTTACAAAAAGCCAATGGCCATTAGGAGGAATAAAGAAGATCTGACTTAGCTGAGCCATTAGAGAAAGAAACCTGCCCAGAAACTTTTAAGCCAAGCAGGGTAGCAAAGCAGAAAGTGAAGCAACAGCCACAGGGCACCACAGAGACCCCATCAAGCTGTAGAAAAGCCCCAGCCCCTCTGAAAAATAAGATCAAGCCTTCCCCAAAATCCAGGGGATGGCAAGTAAGCAGACCTGAGCTGGAGCCTGGAAAGAAGCCAGGGCTGAGGAGGAGGAAGCAAGGAGGCAAAGCGAAACCACCTCCCTGGCTGCAGTCAGCCCCACCCGGGCCAGCCAGCCCTTCTCACTGCACATTGACATGCAGGGGCCAGCAAGGGAGCATCTCCAAATTCCCAACCCCACCAGGAGCTGCAGCTGCTGGGCTGAACAGCAAGGGAATATATTTGGCAGCTGCGGGCTGATGCACCCTTGTATTTTTACAGTGCTGCCCCAGGCATCCGGCAGAAAGCCGGACAAATAGCAATTTTTCTAAAATGCCTGGAGGACGGAGGACAGCAGGTCAAAAAGGAGGACATGTTCTCCTTTTGCTGGACATCAGGTAACCCCATCTCTGTCACACAAGCAGCCGAAGCCAGCTCACGCTGGTTTTTGGCACCATTTCAGCACTCACGCAAGAGAGCCCCCCTCAGTTTCTTCTCAGCCATGGAGCAAATGATACAGGCTCCGAAGCAGAGAGGAGAGGAGGGCAAATGGTGGAGCACCCACGGGGGGACACATCTTGAAGAACTCCAGTTACCGCACAGGGGGGGTAACCCTTCTTTCTCCTTCGAGTAGTGTCCTCGTGGGTGCTCCACCTTAGGTGACTTCAAAGCAGTATCCCTTCAAGGAAGGCAGGCTTTGGAGCTGGTGTTATTGACAGAGGTAAGTACAGACAGACCCAGTGCTGCATCAGAACGAGAAGTGTGGTCAATAGCATAATGTTTAGTGAACATGTGAACCAAGGTCCAAGTAGCTGCTTTGCAAATATCAGTGCTAGGAATATTATGTAGGAAGGCTGTAAAGGTGGATACAGCTCTAGTTGAGTGAGAGCGAATATATTCGGGACGTGAAATATTTGATATTTCATAGCATACACGTATACAGTCAGATATCCATTTAGATAAACATTGTTTCAATATCAGTTGACCCTGGTTTCTGTTTGCTATGGACACAATAGTCTGTTTGCAGACCTGAAAGGATTTGTCCTTTGCAGGTAGAAAGCCAAAGCTCTGCGTACATCAAGCTTCTGAAGGGATGCCTCAAGGGAAGTGGAATGCGGTTTTGGCATGAATATAGGTAAGTGTATAGTTTGATTTAGGTGGAAGGGGGAAGAAATCTTAGGTAAAAATTTTGGGTGGGGTTTAAGGGAGACTTTGTCTTTATGGAATATCATATATGGCAACGTAGCCATAAGCGCTCCTAACTCAATAATGCAACGGGCAGAAGTGATTGCAATTAAAAAGGCCACTTTCATGGAGAGGTGTAATAAAGAGCAATTTGCTAATGGTTCAAAAGGTGGTTTTATGATGATTTGAGTACTAAGTTCAGATCCCATGCTACAGGAGGGATCCATACTTCAGGAAATAAGTTTTGTGTTCCTTTGAGGAATCTTTTCATTATAGGATGAGAGAAAAGGGAGTCATGGTTGGAAGGACAAAGTAAAAAAGAGATTGCAGCAAGGTGTACTTTCAGTGCACTGTTTGATAAATTTTGCTTTTTAGGTGTAGGAGGCACTGAAGTATAGTAGGTACAGAAAATGAAGAAGCTGAAATGTCCTTTTGATTACACCAATGTTGGAACCTGCACCACTTCTGCAGGTAAGTCTTTCTTGTGGGTAGTTTTTGACTGTTCAAAAGGACATGTTGTACCCGTTGTGAGCAGAGCACTTCTTCTTGGTTGAACCAACAAGGAACCAGGCTGTTACATGGAATCTCTTCAGATCTGGGTGGAGAAGACGGCCATTCCATTGTGATAGTAGGTCGGGAGACCGAGGTAGTCTGACTGGAGGTCTGGTGGACATCTGCATTAGATCTGAGAACCATGGCTGTCTCAGCCAAGCTGGAACTATCAATATGATAGTAGCTGTGTCTTGTCTGATTTTCTGTATTGTGTGTGGAATTAGAAGGATCAGTGGAAAAGCATAAAGAAGATGGTTTGTCCATGAGAGGAAGAATGCATCATCCCTTGATTTGGGACCTATTTCCACCCTGAAGTAGTATTTTTGGCATTTGCAGTTGTGGATGTCTGTAGTTGGGTGTTCTCACTGTTCGAATATCGTATGGAGCACTGTGATATTTATCACCCATTCATGGTTTGAGATGAAAGAATGGCTGAGGAAGTCAGCTGTAGTGTTTAGAGTTCCAGGTAAGTATGTGGCCAATATAAGTGTCTTGTTCTGTATGCACCACTCCCAAAGTCTTTTGGCTTCCATACAAAGGGGAGTAGAATGTGCTCCCTCTTATCTGTTTATATAAAACATACATGACATACTGTCTATCATGACTTTGACATGTTGATTTGCTAAGAGGTTCTGGAAGCAGACACAAGCATATCTCACGGCTTTCAGTTCTAGGACGTTTATATGGCGAGACATTTCGTATCAAGTCCATTTGCCCTGTGTGGTGTGGTGGAGAAGGTAAGCTCCCTACCCAGTTAGGGACGCGTCCATTGTAAGTATGAACAACATGGGTTGACAAATGAATGGTATCCTAGTTGACAGATTGGTTGGGGAGGTCCACCACCTTAGGGTTTGTTTTATTGAGAATGGAATAGATAGAATTTTTTTGTTCATATGATGGAATTTTGGTCTGAATTTGTGAGCAAATCAAAGGTGGAAGGGTCTCATACAAAGTCTGGCATTTTCCACCACAGTGATGGTGGCTTCCATGTGGTCCAGTAGTTGTCAGCAATCTCTTGCAGTTAAGGTAGGTACAAGTATGGCAGAATCTGCTAATTGTATGATTTTGAGTACTCCGTCCTCAGCAAGAAAGGCCCTGGCAGTTATGGAATCTAGGCAAGCACTGATGAACTGAATGTTTTGAGTTGGAATGAGAACAGATTTGTTTGTATTGATGAGGAATCCCAGACTTTGCAGTAGAGTAGCAGCATATTGGACCACTTGGGACACCAATTCCTGTGCAGGTGACTTCCGTAGGCAGTCATCTAGATAAGGAAAAATAAAGCCACTGGTTTTGCGCAGGTGGGCAACTGCCACAGAGAGGATCTTGGAAAATATCCATGGAGCTGTGGAGAGACCGAAAGGAAGAACTGAATATTGATAGTGTAGGCCCTGAATGATGAATCTGAGGTACTTTGTGTGTGCAGGGTGTATAGGAATGTGAAAATATGTGTCCTGTAAGTTGAGTGACGTAAACCAGTCCTCGCATTGTAGAGCCGGAATTACTGCAGATAATGTCGCCATCTTAAACTTGTCATATTTCACAAATTTGTTTAATTTCCTTAGGTCCAGAACGGGATGCCAACCCCCTGATTTCTTTTGGGTTAGGAAGTAAGGTGAGTAAAACTCTTCCCCCTGAATTGTGAAGGGACTTCTTCAATTGCTCCAATGTATAAGAGGTGGGAAACCTCTTGGTGTAATAACCATTCGTGAGCAGTGTCCCTAAAGAGGGATGGGAAAGGGGGCTGGGAGATGAAAGGTATGGTGTAGCCCAGCCTAATGGTACCAAGGATCCATTTATCAGAAGTGATGTTGAGCCAATGATGATAAAAATGGCAAAGACAGTTCATGAATGTAAGTAGTGATGGAGACTGTAATAATGCTAGAGAGGTCTGTCATCCCTCGACCTTTGATTCAAAATTGCTGCTGGGGTGGAGGTGGCTGGGTGTTACTGGATTGGATAGACAGTTGTCTGCGCCTTTGTGTTCATTGTCTTGGTCTAGACTGATAATCTTATCACCTGAACTGAGAACGAGAAGAGGGAAGTGGTATCTGGAGTTGTAGGCCTGGTACCTGTAGGTTCTGCGGCAGGTGACAGGCTTGTAGATTCTGAAGGTGTGTAATGTAGCACAAGTCCTTTGAACCGTGCAACAATTGGTCAGTTTTTCAGAGAACAAAGCCTTCTTATCATATGGAAGGTCCTCAGTTACAGCTTGTAGCTGAAATGGGAGGCCTGCCAAATGTAACCAGGCACAACAATTTAAGACTACACCTGTGGCCACACTGCAGGCCGCCATATCCATGATGTCTAAAACTGCTTGTAAAAAGGTTCTCGAAATAAGTTGCCCCTCCTTAAAATAGCATGGAATGCTTGTTTTTTGTCTGGTGGAATGTTGTCAATAAAGTCTGCCAGTTTGAGGTAATTGTCGTGATCATAATTAGATAGGAATGCTGTGTAGTTAGCAACCTTGAACTGAAGAGAGGCAGAGGCATAGACCTTTCTGCTGAGATTGGTCCTGTTATTGTCCTTGTCTTGTGAGGTAGAACGGTTAAAGTGCTGTTTGTGATGATGATTGGTGGCCTTGACCACTAGGGAGTTTGCTGGGGGGAGACTGAACAAATAGTAGGACTCTTTGCTCAGAATGAAGTATTTTCTGTCAGCCCTCCTGGAAGTTACTGTGATGGAGGCTGGGGTTTGCCAAAGTTCTGTGACAGGTTCGGTTAGAGCCAAGTTTATGAGGAGAGTGATTTTCCTGGATGATTTCGATTGTAAAATTCTTAAAATTTTGTGCTGGGATTCTAGGACATCCTGTAATGGAATCTCTAGGGAATCAGAGACTCTGTGAAAGAGTTCCTGGAACTGGTGAAAATCATTGGTGGCTGAGGAGGTGCAGGGAGTAATTGCTTTGTCTGGTGAGTATGAAGAGTGATGTGGCTGTGACCTGGCCACTGACGGATCCTGGTCGGAATTGTCGTCTGCCTCTTGGTAGTTTGGGGATGCGGAAGGAACCATCTCCTGCTTGTGATGGTGAGATGTGGACAGTCTGGAAACATGAGAGGAGAATTGAGACCTAGTACCCTACAGTGGCCAATGATGGTAAGGAGTAGGAGAAGGTTATGTGTACCACAGAGGAGGACGATACTAATGGTATGGAGGATAGGCTAAATGTGGGTAACTCTGTGGTGGAAAAGATGGTTCTGGAGAAAAATGAGGTCTATGAGTATCATCCTTCTCATTGTCGCTGGATGATCTTGTAGGAGATAGCTCTCATGGGGAAGCAATGGGAGTTCGAGATCCCTCAGTGCCGAATTGCAGTGGCGGGTCTATAGAGGTGAGTTCATGAGTCAGTACTGTGTCTAGATTTTTTGTCTTTTTAGAATGTTTCTTGGGTGCCGAAGTTGTCTGCACTTGATCAGTTCCGTGGAGCTTAGTCGGTTTCTGTGTCAGCGTGGTTGGTGTCAATGTGATTGGTGCCAAGTGAGGTACAGGCAAGGGATCTGATGAGTGTGGCACTTCTGTTGGTGCTGGAACATTAGGTTGCACCAGGGTTTGACGTACCGGTGCCAACAGAGTGGCGGGTTCTGATATGGCAGCCATTTTGCAGGGCTTTGGTCCTGTTGGAGTTGAATGTTCAGAATGCCTCCTTTTCTCCCTGTGAGTTCAGGAGTTGGACCCTTTTAAGGACTTTGAAGCCAGTGTACATGAGAAACCAACAACCTCTTTAGTACATGGTTTTGTCAGGGATGGAGACCCCTTTCTTTTAGCCCTGCCATGCGGCAGTGTAAGGCACCTATCTGAGGTACACATTGAAGTGGCCAAGCTCTGTCTTGGGTCTGAGGAGGGATGAAGAGAGTGCTCCATTAGTAGTAGTTTTAGATGAAGATCCAGGTCACAGCAGGCTCTGGTGCTTAGATTTTGGCACTGGACACATTTTTGAGATACATGTCCCTCGCCAAGACACTTTATACAAGCCAAGTGGCCGTCAGGCGCCAGCACTGCATTGTTGCATGAACTGCAACGCTTGAAGCTGGGGGAGCCTGGCATGATAGCGGAGTCAAAAGGGAAAAGACTTTTTTTTAGAAAGGATGGTCCAAAGGGTCAGTGAAAATGAAGAAAATGAAGAAAGAAATCTAAAGGTATGTTGTGAGGAAACAAGCGAGGTGAGGAGAGATGTTAAACTCCATCTGTTGTCCTCAGCGGTGGAGAAGGAACTGAGGAGGGGCTCTCTTGCATGAGTGCCAAAATGGGACCAAAAACCAGCGTGAGCTGGCTTCAGCTGCTCACGTGACAGAGACGAGCACTGCTATTCAATCTCTGAGCCAGGTCCAGTGACCACTCAAACACTTAAGGTGAAGCAGCCACAGAGACACTACTCAAAGGAGAACTAGAGAGTTTGGGAGAGAGATGGTCTAGCAATGCTTGTCATGTTGAAGGTACCAAAACAGCACTAGCAAGAAGGTAGGCAGCACACAGAATGTTGAAGAAGATGTTAGTGCCAAGCCTGTCACTGCCAATGAAGCACAGCTGTTTAACAGCGCAGGTGTAGATTGTACCAAAGTTACCAATACTAAAGCAAAAGATGGCACTACTAATCAGTCTGACGAAGACAGCTTAATGTCAAATATAGATAAAATTTTGGTTGGTACTGAAGCTGCATGTTTGTGGAATTAATGGGTGCTAGAGGGGTGCCCCTTGAACTCAGAGTTGCCCTTTTTATTAATGCCATTTGGGGCTTTAGAAGGTGGCCTGGAGATGGTGCCTGGTGTTCTCTTCTTTTTCTGTAGCTTCTGGGGAAATCTTCCATAATCAGACCAAGCCTTTGGCATCAGTATAGCTACCAGAGACGAGGAGACTTCCCGCCTGCTGAAACAAGCCTAGATGATTCATAACCCAAGTGTTTGATACCAAAATTACCTGGATCCAAGTACAGATGTGTGGGTTTCTCCAACAGGTACACCCAAAACCTAATTTTTGTTTTTCTTGGTTCTTCTTTAGAAGAACCTATGTATGATGCATTTTAGTAGGATGGTCCTTGTCTCAAGCAAACTAAATACCACCTATGACCATTTTTAGAAACACATCAGCCTAACAGGATGGGTTGTGTTTAAACCCTGGTGATTTTTTAAGAGACATGCTGAGCAAATGTACCATTTGGTACCAAATTACTACTTCATGTGAGGAATAAGATTTCTCATTAAAAAAAAAAAAAACTTCATGAGACACTCCTCCTGGCAGAGTGCCCCTCCATAATGGATAACTGCTCATGTCCCAATCTTATTTTTCCCTTTTCTTTATCAGGTTATTTCATTAACTTGAGCTCTGCCCTGACCCCTGAGGGTCCTCTATTCAGAATTTTTCATGGGGTTCTTTTGTTTTTATAAATGCTCAGGACTGCATCTAGTCCAGATTGTAAACACAGGGCTTGACTGAAAGAAACTGATTATTCTCGCTCTTGATTGAGTTAGCCCTGAGACTCATCCCACCTTTCTGCAACAGTTTTGGAAAATAATTATTCATTTTACATCTCTCTCAAAATACTTGTTGTACAAACATCAGATGCACCTCTGATGAAATATTCAGAAGCTGGTCAGGCACAGGTGTAATATGCCTCTCTGGGCATGCCTGTCACTCAATGAGCCCAACAGATAGCCAGAGGTGGTAAAAAGAAACTGAGAGGGGAAGTCTTGCTCTTTATGCCCTAGGTTGGATGAGTACACACAGGGCACAACACTTCTCAGGGTCCCTAGATAATGCTATTTATGAAAAATCTTTGGCTTGAGTGCTCTGGATCTGCTCATGCGTAAAGTGGAAAATACATGTGTACAAGAACTTGACAAATATTATAAAACTAGCTAGACTGGATTGGACCCATCTTTCACCTAGCACTATCTCTGTCAGCAGCCAACACTCGCTGTTTCAGAAGATGTAAAAAGCCTCTTAATAAACAAGTATGTAATAATATGCCCCTGACATTACATCTCCTTCAAAGCCCTTTTGTTAGAAATTGGCTTACTTCCTGAAGCATGAAGTTTAATAAATCTTACAGTATTTATGTATTAACTCTGGATGTTCTTGTTACCCATATAAGTGTCCAATTCCTGTTTAAATCTAGCAAAATTCTTGGCCCCAGTGACATCCTGTGGCAGTAAGTTACACAGTCTACTTATCCTGAAGTCAGAAGTAAGAAAAATATTTCCTTTGATCAGTTTTCAAGTTATCACCTTTCAGTCTAATTTAATATCCCCATATGCTAAGGTTTTCCTGGCCATGGACAGTGTTTCCTTCGCACACTTCTACCCACCCAAAAGAGGGAGACTGTCAGATGACCCAGAAATATCCCCCTTTTTGCAGCTGGATTCTTCTCTGTTGAATGGAAAGGTCTAACTGTCTTCATCCAACCCTCCTCCCCCAACCCTTGCAGCCCCCCTTTCTTTCTGCTCACAAGTGCTGCCCGCCTTTACTCACAGGTGCACAGGAATGAAGTACTGCTTGTCCTCATCGCTCTCACACTTTCCCTTGACGATATCTGTAATGTCCATCACTGTAAGACACAAGAGATAGGAGCCTATGATCACAGTGACCTTTGGACAGCTGTGAGCCAACACAGAGGGCACAATGAGAACCTTCCATCTCCAACTCATCCTGAGGTTTCAAGGGAAAAGAGCAATCAGAGACAATCAGACATTACAGAGCACCTTCAAAACATAATAATCTCATAAAAGAACATTCAAAAAGAACATATTAATGGATGGAGGGAGATAGAGGTAGGAAGAGAAGAAGGATGAGAAGAAACAAACATAAAATTTTGGCTGAATCTCAGGGAAAGCCTCCTGGCAGGGAGTTTACTCCTCACTAAGGCTATGTCTACATTAGAAAGCTTTCTCGACAAAAGTTTTGCCAGAATACAGCCACTGCTATAATTAAATTGCTGTTGTGCAAACACACTTCCTCCTTTTGTCACTGGATTGCATTAACACCATCAGCCCTTCTGTGGACAAAGTGAGCAGTGCACTGTGGGTAGCTATCCCTGCACCAGCTGAATGCAAAAAAAAAAAAAAAAAAAAAAAAGCAAGGAGTCTTGTGGCACTTCACCCTCCCTCTGTATGCTCTCTCCTGGAGTTTGAATCCTTACAAATGTTCTGATTTGCTGGTGTAGTATGACTTGATCCCATGTCTTACAGGCCCCTGCATTTATTTTCATCCAGTTCTGCAAGTTCTCGCTCTTCAAAGCGTCTGACGAAGTGGGATATTCTCCCACAAAAGCTCATGTGATAAATAAGTCTGTTAGTCTTTAAGTGCCACAAGATTTCTTACTTTTTTTGCTGTACTAGACTAAGATGGCTGCCCCTTTGGAACTTAGCTGAATGCAGTGTGCTTTTGGAAGGACAGCCACAGCATCAGGTGATGAAGGTTCCCTGCTAAAAACAGACAAGGAGTCTAGTGGCAGTTAAAGACTAACAGATTTATTTGTTGCATGAGCTTTTGTGGGAGAATTTTCTCCCACAAAAGTTCAAAAGACAAATAAATTTGTTAGTCTTCAAGTGCCACTAGACTCCGTCTTTGTTTTGCTGAACTAGACTGACACAGCTACTCCCAACTCCCTTCTAGTTTGACAGCTGCTTTTAAAGTGCCCTGTCAGCAAAACTGACACTGCTGAACACAGACACAAGAAACCCGCAGAACCGGAGGCAGGGGGAATGAATGAATGAATAAATACGTGTGTGATATGCACACATGCAGGGAGAGAGAGACGGACAGACAGACAGACCAACTACTCTGGTCACCTCTTTGACATTGGCTGCCTGTAGTGGTCTACCTCCACCCTTCCTCTTTCAAAGTCCCAGAATATTTTCAAAAGTCAAAACAAACATGGAGGTTACAGGTGCCTCATGCCACTGTGGAGAACTCACTTCATAGCACAGCAACAATGATCCAGCCAACCTCCCCTCCACACATACACCCCTCCACTCAACCCAAAGTCATTCTCACAAAATGGGAAAGGGAGCTAAAGAGCCCAGCAACTCAGGGCAGCTCTGCTCCCTTCCTTCACTCCCCACCTGTGAACAATAAGGATGGGTTGACTCTTCTGCTCTTCTTCCCTCCCTCCAACACCTACCCTGAAAAGGAGGAGGGGAAGAAGATATAGAACGCTACAAGCTGTCCCCCAGGCTGGAAATGAGAATTAGGATCCCAAGGCCACTCCTCCAGGCCTTGAACAGAGGGTTGAAAAACACCAGGAAGAGCAGAGGGGAGGCTGGGTGGGATAAAGTGATGGAAGGGCAGAAATGATGGGGGCATTGTGGAACACTATTGATATGGAGGTTAAGGGCCAAATTAATTGCTGGGCAGGGGATTGGCAGGTGAAACTCACACACACACGGGACGGGCAAGGGACGTTGAAAAGTCAAATGACAGACATAAATTTTTTAATCTCATGATTTTTTGGGCCAATCTTACAATTTTGGGGGACCAGCTCATGATATTTGATCTGCTATCCCCCGAGCAGCTCATCACAGATATTACCCAGTACACACACAAACTTGCCCACACCAACATCTCCTTAGTAATAAATATTGATATCCCCCTGACTCCTCCCTCAGGGCTATGACTACAGTGAAACACCAGCAACCCCTCCAACCCAGCAAATAATCCCCTTAGTAAATCACACACACACATCGCTCAACTTCCAGAATGTTATTCCCTCAGTGACTCAACACAAACATCCCCCCACCAATCCCTACAACTGCAGCTCTCTACCCTCAGCGAGACATCCCTCTGCCCCAAGTGCTATCCCCTCCTCAGCTCACCGCAGATATTGCTCAGCCCCTCATAACTCACATACACATTCCTGTCTCTCCTCAGCAAGTCAGCACAGCCATCCCTGTCCCCCCAACAATTTACTACAGATATCCCTCAGACCCCAGCACCTACCACCTTCATGACTCACCACAGATAGCCCTCCACCTTCTCCCCCAGTGCCATCTGTCACATTTCACAGCATATCCACAGTGTTGATCAACCTATGCTGGCTATGTAACCCCTAACTCCTTGCATTTGGTGAGGTAAACATTTGGCACAAATGGCTAATCAAACTCACAATCAAGATACATTGATTCTGAGTCTTAGTCCAAGCTAAGAAATTACCTTCAGCGATCAGAACCCTGAATACTAGCAAGATAAAGGAAGGAACAGAACTACTACTTAGGGAGCTGAAATAAACTGATGGGTTGGATTTTAGTGAAGTGTAAAGAAATGTGTTACTTCTAAAATCCTGTAAATTATGGCAGCTGAAATCTGGAATGTAGGTAGCACACCCATTGCATAAGGTGAATGACAACATTATCGCACAGGACTTTTCTTTGGAAACTGGTACCACATAAAACCCTTTTTCTTGTACCATTACAATAAACCTGACAGATGCTGCCTATTTGGTCTCTTCAGTAAAATTCCAAATGAAATAATGAACCAAAGTGTGGTCGAGCAAGTGACTTTACAATTAATCAGCAACAGAGAAGTAAGATAGAAAAATGAAATACTCTTGCTGGAAGGTTACAAGTTACACAGCTTTGTTTCTTAGACTTCACAATGATAACATGTAAGAATCCAAAACCTAAGAGAGAGACAGCAGGATGCCTCCTCAAACAGAGGCACAATTCCCCTCAGCTTGCTCTAGTCTGGCTGGCTGTAAATTGACTGCTAGGCCACGATAACACACTGGAAGGTTGCCTCTCCCTGTCCCCCAAACACAATAGCTTGCAATTCCAACACAGCCTGTCCTCAGTGCCCTATGCTGTCTTTTTGGTAAGTAAATGAAGTTATCCCTTTACCCCAGTGGTATCTCCTCAGCCCATTTAGCCCAGATAACGCATTTAATGATGCTATTTCTCCACCCACATACTATTTATCCCTCCATCAGTACTGCTAACCTAGAGACCAAAAATCATGAGCCAGACTCCTTGAAGAGAGAAAAATCATGAATCAGATGCTCCAAAATCATGTGGCCCCACAAATCATGATTTTTTTTCAATTCAGATTATGTTTTTAGTCTGTACTTTGACTTTTTGACTCTCTTCTATTCCATTGCCAGTGTATGTGTGATAATTTCAGGTCCAAAAGTCAACTTACAAGGAACACAAAAACCTGGGCCTTTCCCTAGTGATTCAGACAGCAAGTCCACTCACCAGCCCCTAAGACAGCACAACTGCCACCGATTATCTGTTACTGTCTTGACATAAGAGCAACAAGTTTTTGCCTCCTACTGCCCCATTTCCTCTCCAGCATAGGGCCCAATGTAAAGGCAGAGTTCAATGTCAGGGCAGGTCTGTCACCTCACTCTGAGACTCTGACCTTATACTCTGTTTGAAAAACTGCAGCGCTGGAGGCCCAGCTCACCTCTGTCCAGGAGAGGGGTCACCCACCCCAATAATCTCCATCCCCGTATTTTCCTCTTCGCCTTCACCTTCGCCTAGCACTCTCCGTTCCCAAAAGATATCTCCCACCCCCTCACTGCTCTCCCCTCAGCCGCTCCGCCCCCCGCATTATCCCCTCAGCCACCCCCCAGATATCCCTCCGCCCAAACCCTGTCCCCTCAGCCACCCCCACAGATATCCCTCTGCCCCCAACCCTGTCCCCTCAGCCACCCCCACAGATATCCCTCTGCCCCCAACCCTGTCCCCTCAGCCACCCCCCCGATATCCCTCCGCCCCAACCCTGTCCCGTCAGCCACTACCACAGATATCCCTCCGCCCCCACCCCGTCCCCTCAGCCACCCCCCCGATATCCCTCCGCCCCAACCCTGTCCCCTCAGCCACTACCACAGATATCCCTCCGCCCCAACCCTGTCCCCTCAGCCACCCCCACAGATATCCTTCCATCCCCAACACTATCCCTTAAGCCACCCCCAGAGAAATCCCTCTGCCCCCAACTCTATCCCCTTGGCTACCCCCACAAATATCCCTCCATCCCCAACAGTATCCCCTCAGCTAGCCCCACAGATATGCCTCCATCCCCACTACTATCCCCTTGGCCACTCCCATAGATATCCCTCCATCCCCGATGGTATCCCCTCGGCCACCCCCAGAGAAATCCCTCTGCCTCCAACTCTATCCCCTCAGCCACCCCCACAGATATCCCTCCACCCCAAACACTGTCCCCTCGGCCACTCCCCCAGATATCCCTGCATCCCCAACACCATCCCCTCAGCCACCCCCACAGATATCTCTCCACCCCCAACATTATCCCTTCAACCATACCCCACAGATATCCCTCTGCACCCAACACTATCCCTTTGGCCACCCCTACAGATATCCCTCCACCGTCTCACTGCTCTCCCCACAGCTGCTCCTCACAGATATCCGTCCACCCCTCTCTGCTCTTCCCTTAGCCATTCCCCACAAATATTCCACTGCCCCAGTGCTAAGGAGTAATAGGTGCTCAGTAAAGGTTCTCCAAGCTCAAACCAATTCCCATAGGGTGTAAACCAGCAGAGAGCCCCTTGGGAGTGAATGCTTGCTTCGGACCTTCGAGAGATCAGGAGAAGCAAACAAAGCAGCAGCTGTCCTTATTATCCATGCCCCTACCCTAGAGGGTGGGCTCCTCATCCTCTGGGAAAGAATGAGATATTGTTTGGACCCTCCAACCCACTAGCTTCTTTCCTAGTCCCACAGTCACATAGGGCTAAGAGCAGCAGGAAGCCCTTGGGGTGGACTGAAGTAAGCAATCCCACTCCAAATCTGCATCCATTTCCCACAGGTTCTTCCTCATCTTCCCTCTCTGCTTAGTGCCACCATCTCCAAATTGCTCTGTCCACATCCACCTGGTGCCATCTCTCCTTCATGTTCTCCTCCAGAGTCTTCCTTCTTCCAAATCTTACCTGTTGTCTTGAGTGCACATCACTCTCTACTTGTGGCAGAACACAGCAATTGCTGCCCTGACAACAAGGTTCAAAAATCAGGGAGCTTTGAATATTTTTTCTTTATGGGTTTTGAATCTTTGGTGTAAGGCAGGCCTAGAGGCTGGGCACTTCTCATGCTTAACAGCTAAAAGGGGGGCAACTGAATTGCATGGACTTTGTATTTGCTTGAGTACAATTAGATATTAACATAATCTCACTACCATGGCCATAATTAGTTCTTCTGGCACCCAAGGCAGGCAGCCCCAAAGGCACCTGCCCCCAGCCCAGCCCCAATCTGGCCCCAGCTGCTGCCAGGAGGTGGCGCGGAGCCAGATCTGTCCCCAGAAGTGGCGGAGAGCCAGATTCAGCCTCCCGCCACCTTCCACCAGTGGCTGGGGATGGATCCAGCTCTGCATCACCCAAGGCACCAAATTTTAGAGGGTGAGGATGAGGCTGTGGCTGCTGGCCCTGCAGCACCCTCTAAGATTTGGCATCTGGAGCTTTGCCCCAGTTCCCTCACCCTAGTTACAGCCCTGTTCACTATGTAGGTGCAGGACATGATGGTAAATTATTTATGGACTGATTTGATCACATATCTTTCAATACCTGCATTTTAACTGAAGAGGGAAATGCAATATTGTCTTTTCATGATATGCTATCCTTTGGTTATATTGTATAAACTCTGTTTGATGTGTTTGATGGAAAAGTCACCATCAGCAGCACAGAACTTGGAAGAGCAAGCAACTCTTATTTTTCAGTCTTGTAAGTTTGGATGCGGGGGAAGGTTTGGGGGTAGCATTAGCTCTGCCAAACAGCAATGCTTTAGGCCAGTGGTTCCCAAACTTTTTCAGGCTGGGGACCCCTTTTTAACAAAAAAAATTTTTGCAGGCCCCCTGGCTAATTATGTGATCTGGCCCACGTGGGCAGACTCTGGTCTGCACCACTCTGGCGGTGCCACTGGGACAGACAGCAAGCAGCACTGCCGCCACCATGGTCCACACCGCTGGGGAGCCAAGCTGCAGCAGCTATGGCCCCCTGCCCTTCCCCCTGCCGGGGAACAGCCACAGCCCCATCCTGCTGCCAGGATCCAGCCACGGGAGGGGAAAGGCAGCCCTGGCAGGGAGCATCGGGGCTGTAGCTGGATTCCAGCCCCAGTAGGGATAGGCTTCACAGACTCCCTGCAACATGTCCACAGACCCCCGGGGGTCCCTGGACCACAGGTGGGGAACTACTGCTTTAGGCAATGCCTCACACCTGCCCGGTGTTAAAGGGTAAACTTGATGACTCCTTGAAGAGCTTCTTTTGTCATTTTGATCAGAGGAGCAGTCTCTGGTGTTCTGAAGTCTAGAGTTGAACTCATTAAGGGTTGAAATTATCTCTAAGAGCTGAAAATCACTAAAAAGTGATCAGTAGATGGTGCCATCAACAGTAGGTGGTGTGAGAGGGTAGCAGAAAGTGTGAGTGAGCAGTATGCAGAGCCAGCAGAAGGCGTGAGTGGCCAGCAGGGGTGCCAGCAACCAGTAGGCAGAGCTAGGGGATGGTGCAAGTAGCCAGTGGGCAGAGCCAGCAGAGGGGTGAGTGACCAGCAGGAGGTGCCAGCAGGCAGGGCCAGAAGACAGTGATGATGTGAATGGATCCAGGGGCAGCAGAAGACAACTGGAGGGGTGGGCTGATGGGCCCCACACACACTTTCTTGAGGTGGACACTAAAACTATGATGGCTACTATGATGGTCAGTATAGGGGTAATGAAGAAGTGAAGGACATTCTCTACATACCTGGGGGTGAAGTGAATGCTATATTGGGTTTTGTGGGAATCCTGTCCCACACTGATTCTCCAAACCAGTGCTGGTTTTGATATTGCCTCTATATATTCTTTTATGCTACCATTAAAAGTTATATGTACTACATTCAGACTCGTGCTTGCAGGTGGGGAAGCATTGCCCCTCTAGAGCAACCAGGGAACAGTGCATGATTTCCCAGGAGACAGGCTGGAGGCTCGAGCCGGTTGGTGTTGTGACATTGTTTGAAAACCCCTGGACACAGAACCTGACCTTTGCTGCTGCCATTTTGGCCCAGAAGAAGGGTTATATTAGCATTACATTTTCTGAACCATAAATCCTACATTTTTTCTCAGCAGCCAGCTGGTCGGCAGCTCTCACTTCTAGGACTGGGGTGAGGACAACTGAACTGGGACCAAATGTGAAACACACTCCCATCCATGCGGGGGGGGGGGGATGATTTCCACACACTTGTGGAAGAATCTCAGGTATTTACTGAGAGTCAAGGCTGGCTTTACCGATAAGCCAGTGAGGCATTGAGTCAGCACTGAAGCTTAAGAGTGCTGCTTTGGTGCAAAGCACCCCTGCTCTGGGCTGGCTCTTCCCACCCCCAGGACAGGATACAGACGGCCGGGACAGAGTGGGCCAGCCCAGAGGCCAGGCTCCGCTCTCCCACCCCTCCCCTAAGCCAGCTGTTCCACCCTAGGAGTGGGGAGGGCCAGCCCAGAGGCAGGCAGGAAAGCAGAGTCCAGCCCTTGGACCGGCCTGCTCCGCTCCAAGGAAGGGGAACAGCTCTCCCAGGGTGGAGTGGGCCAGCCTATGGGGAATCCACTCTCTTACCCCACCTCTAGGCTGCCCCTCCCCCCCAGGGAGGAACAGCTGGCCCAGAGGAGGTGCAAGAGAGCAGAGTCTGGCCTCTGAGCTGGCCCACTCTGCTCCTGGGCCAGCTGGTCCCTGCCCTGCGGGGGGGGTGAGCCTGCCCAGAGCGGAGGCCAGGTTCTGCCCCTCCCTGCCCATGGGGGACGGAGCCAAAGCAAAAGACAGCTCGGGGAGCCACAGCCCCTGGAGAAAGCCCTGCTAGGAATGATCAGAACAACAAGCATATGACAAATGGCTATTCCACGGGGAGTGGAGAAAGTAGGTGCCAGGGAGGATGCACTGGCTTCTCCTACTTTAATTTACCCTCCTGCTTGTTGCTTTCCTCCTCCAGCCATTCAGTGTGCAAGTCACAGTGGCAGATCAGGGGCCACATGGCCTCCCCACTGATGGGCCCCCCCTAAACTGGAGGGCCGCCAGTCAGCCAGCACTGGGGCTGTAACTGGGGCCATAAGCCAGCTGTGGCCTGGCTGGTCAGCCCCCAGCAGGATGGGGTGCTGACTGCCATGCATGGTGCAGCTTCGGGCCACACCTGAGCACATACCATTCACACAGCAGTCAGCTCCCCCTCCCCTGCCCCTGGGACAACCGGCCAGGCCACAGGTGGCCCACCCCACCTCCTGGGGTGAAGTGGCCAGCCCAGGGGCAGGGTGAGAATGGCTGAGCATGGCCTGTGGGCTGCCTCACCAGCCCCTGAGGGCGGATCAGCCAGCCCAGGGGTGGGGCAGGAGCTCAGAGCTTGGGGCCGCCCCAGTGAATCAGACCAGTTTAGACCTCTGAGATTTAGATTATGTCTACATTTAAAACACTACAGTAGTGCAGCTGCAACGCGTCAGTGTAAGCCTGGCTACAGGGCCAGAAGGATACTCTCATCACTGTAGTTACTCCACATAGCTAGAGTCGAGGAAAGAAATCTTTCATGGACCTTGCACTGTCTGCATTGGGTTAGGTCCTCTCAATTATGTTCGTCAGAAGATGGATTTTTCATGCCCCTGAGTGACACAGCTGTGTGGACCTAACTTTTCAGTGTAGACCAGCCCTTCCCGGGCTAGAGGGGATGAGAATTACACATCAACAAGTGGTGTGACTCTAAATAGGTGTAAACTGCACATTGAGTGGGAAGGAAAGAGTTATGAGGAGTGTGATGCTGTCTGGGTTTAGGGGATTGTTTATGATTATCTTTCATATTAATATTTCATATTTGCAATAATCATGTGATATGTCATATTTGGTACCAACTGAAAGGATGTAAACTGCTAGGAATGATTCTATGGTTTATGTGTAGGTGCCATATCTGTACTAGAAGTTAGTAATATATTTGTTCTATTCGTGTTCCAAGCTTCTTGATTCTGGGATACTCCCAGAATGGATGCCTGCAACCATTCCTTTGTCTCCTTAATGGCCCATTAGGGAAGCTCCCAGGTACAGTGGGCCCAGGGAGAAAACTGTTAAGGCACTAGGACTTGCCCATACGATTCAACTCTATTTTGGTTGCAAGGACTCTGCACAGGATGGGGAAGGACAGAGGTGATAAAAGGCAGCAGCCCCATCTCCACTTTGTCTTCAGTCTCCAGCCTGCAGCCAACACCCACCTCTGGAACTATTCTGCTGCCACTGAACAAAGGACTGAGACCCATCCAGGTGCTGGGTATCTACCAGAGGAATTGAATCAACCTGCAAACTCCAAACTCTCCAAGGACTTGCTTTCTATGGATGCTAAATCATTTGTATGTACGTGATTCACTTTGACCCTTTAACACTTCTCATATTTTATTTGTTTTCTTTTTATATGAAACCTTTAGTTGTAGTTACTAAAGGACTGGCAGGCAGTGTGGTATTTTGGGTAAGATACGAGCCTCTATTGTTTTGGATGATGTGGCTGGCCCTTTGGGGTCTGGAGAGCCTATTTCTTTAAGAGACCCAGTGGCTAGGTGGGGACCAGAGGAGCTGATGTGCAATAAAGGGGGCTGTTTCTATTTTGTTATGCTTCGTGATGGCTGGTGTAGGGAATCAGAAACATGTTTTCTTACTGATTGGGAGGCTGGCTTAAGTACCTCCCATGAGTGGTTTGGGGGGTGGGCCTTTGTTTTGCAGCTTGCACTTGATTTTTGCACCTTCAGGAGGTAATCCAAGGAGGCCTGAGTCACAGCAGTTTTTCAAAGGCTATGTTTTCATCTAAAAGCTTAGTTTAGACTTGCTTTGTCCGAACTTGTCAGTGCCCAGTTAATTCAAACTAACCATGGCTTTTTAGGTCAAACTAACTTTTTTGTTCGAACTAGCCACGCTTTTTTAGTTTGAACTAACCTTTTAGTTAGAACTAAAAAAGCGCAGCTAGATTGAACTAAAAGTTAGTTTGAAGTAAAAAAAAAACGTTAGTTTAAACTAACTGCTTAGTTTGAACTAGCAATTCAAACTAACTAGTTTGAACAAAGCTTTGCTTAGTTCAAACTAATAATTTTTTTAGTTCAAACTAGACAAAGCCTAGTATAGACAGGGAGCAAATTAGTCTAGATTAAGACTCCTTAATCTGGACTAATTTGCTAGTGTAGACATAGCCTCAGCGATATTATTAAGGGCACAGGAGCAAATTATTCCACTGCACAGGAAAGACAAGAAGTATGGCAAGAAGCCATGCTGGCTTAACCAGAAGATTTTCCATCATCTAAAAATAAAGAAAGATTCTTACAAAAAGTGGAAACTAGGTCAAATCACCAAGGATGACTATAAACAACTGCTCTGATTTGCTATTACTGTATGACCTGATCCTATGTTTTACACCCCCTTGCATTTATTTTCATTCCTTTCTGTAAGTTCACCCATCTTCAAAGCATCTGAGGAAGTGGGATTTTCTCCCATGAAAGCTCATGCAAAAAATAAATCTGTTAGTCTCAAAGTGCCATATGACTCCTTGTTGTTTTTATAAACAAATAACATAATCATATAAGGGAAAAATCAGAAGGGCCAGTACACAAACTGAGTTCAAACTAGCAGAAGGCATAAAGGGTAACAAGAAAACATTCTTCAAATACATTAGAAACAAGAGGAAGACCAGGGATCTTGTAGGTCCATTATTCAATAAAGAGAGAAAAACAGTAACAGCAAATGTGGAAATGGCAGAGGAACTAAATGATTTCTTTGTTTCAGTTTTCACCAAAAAGGTTGGTGGCGATTGGATGCCTGACCTAGGGGATGGCAGTAAAAATGGGATAGGATAAGAAGCTAAAATAGGGAAAGAACAAGTTAAAAATTACTTAAACAAGTTAAATGTCTTCGAGTCACCAGGGCCTGATGATATACACCTAGAATGCTCAAGGAGCTGACTCAGGAGATACCTGGACCATTGCCTAATATCTTTGAAAAATCATAGAAGACTGGAGAGGTCCCAGCGGACTGGCTAAAAGAAAATATAGCACCCATCTATCAAAAAGGGAAATAAGGACAACCCAGGGAATTATAGACCAGTCAGCTTAACCTCTGCACCAGGAAAAATAATGGACCAAATAGTTAAGGAATCCATTAGCAAGCATCTAGAAGAGAATACGGTGCTAAGTGATAGTGAGCATGGATATGTCAAGAGCAAATTGTGTCAAACCAACCTGATCGTTTTCTATGACAGGGTAAGAAGCCTTGTGGCTAGGGGGGAAGTGGTAGATATGGTATATCTAGACCAGGTGTGGCCAAACAGCAGCTGGGGAGCCACATGTGGCTCTTGAATGAAAAAGTGTGGTTCCCAAAAGAACGTCAGCAAATCAATTTAGCAAAGCAGCGCCAACCTAGGAGTTCAAGAGAGGGCTGGGATGGTAGGGAGAAGCACAGCATGACTGGGAGAAGCATGGCATGGTCGGGATTTTAAAAGACTCACCACTAGCCTGCACTCTTCTACATCAAGCAGCAGCTAAGTTTTTACTATATAGGCCTAATTTTCATGATAACCTTAAGTAATTATTAGAATCTCACATTAGTAGAATCAATATTTGCCAGCTTTTTACAATAAAAGTAAAGTGTACAATGAATTTTAGACTTAGTAATTTTGGAGTAGGTAAAAGTATATGGCTATATGCCTCAGTGCGGCTCTCGAAGGTTTAATAATCAACTTGTGTGGCTCTTGAGTTCCATAAGTTTGGCCATCCCTGATCTAGACTTTAGTAAGGTTTTTGATACAGTCTTGCATCATCTTCTCATTAACAAACTAGGAAAGTACAACATGGATGGAGCCACTATAAGATACGTAAGAAAATGGCTGGATAAATGCTCTGAGAGTAGTTATCAATTGTTCTCAGTCATGCTGGCAGGCAGAGCTATCCTTGGGGAAGGCAAGAGGGGAGATCGCCCCAGGCCCCACAGTTCCCCAGACCCCATACTGTCCTGCTCTAAGCAGGGCAGCACAGAGCCCACTCCTGCCCCCCCATAGTTGTGCTGCCCCCCACCCCTGCCCCTGCCCCACTGCCTTCAGCACGGAGCTGAAGGCAGTGAGTAGGGGGACCGCGGAACCCGGCCTCTGCTCTAGGCAGGGAACAGCTAACCCAGGGGTGGGGTGGGCCAGCCCAGAGGTTAGACAGTAGAGAAGAGCCCAACCCATGGGTGGGCCTGCTCCACCCACAGGGGCAGAGTGGCTGGCTCAGGAGAGGGGAGGGAGTGCAGGATCCAGCTTCTGGGCCAGCTGGCCCTGCCCACCCCCCACCATGGGGAGGGTGGGCCCCCCTCCAGGTGGATTGGCCCCAGGCCCTGCACCCTCTAGGGACAGCCCTGCTGGCAGGGCATAATGAGCGGGGTACCTCAGGTATTGGTTATGGGTCTAGTTCTGTTCTGTTTTCATCAATGATTTAGATGATGACATAGAGAGTATAGTTATAAAGTTTGTGGATGATATCAACCCGGGAGAGGTTCCAAGTGCTTTGGAGGATACGATCACAATTCAAAATGATTTGGACAAACTGGTGAAATGGTCTAAGGTAAACAGAATGAAATTCAATAAAGACAGATGTAAAGTAGTCCACTTAGGAAAGAACAATCCATTGTGTGTATACAAAATGGACAATGACTGCCTAGGAAGGAGTACTGTGGAAAGGGATCAGGGTGTTACAGTGGACTACAAACTAAATATGAATCATCAGCAGAAGCGTCGCTGGCGTTGGGCACCCGAAGCACATGCCCCGAATCCCAGTGCCGGTGCCCCAGGTCTGGTGGCCCCACACTGGTCTCCGGCCCAATTGGGCTGGAGATCTGCGGCCCAGCCACCCGCGGCTGCAGCAGCCCTGTCCATAGCTGGGGATCCAGGGCTCGACCGCAGAGGCCGCTCCAGGCCCCTTCCCCAGCCGGGCATCTGTGGCCCAGCCGCCAGAGGCAGCCCCGTCTCTGGTGGGGGATCAGGGACTCAGCCACACGCAGCTGCGGCAGCCCCATCCCCAGCCGAGGATCCAGGGCTTGGCCACCCGCAGCAGCAGCGGCCGCTCCAGCCCCGTCCCCGGCCAGGGATGCGGGGCCCAGCCACCCGTGGCGCTTCCATCCCCATCCCCTGACCGGGGATGCAGGGCCCAGCTGCCCACGGGTCACCAGTGTAACTGTTGCAAAAAAAGGAAACACCATTCCAGGATGTGTAAACAGGAGTATTGTAAGTAAGTAATTCTTCCACTCAACTCCTCACTGATTACGGTTCAAATGGAGTACTGTGTCCACTTCTGGGTGCCTCATTTCAGGAAAGATGTGGACAAACTGGAGAAAGCCCAGAGCAGAGCAACAAGAATGATTAAAGATCTGGAACATCTGACTTATGAGGGAAAATTGAAAGAGCTGAGTCCGTTTAGTATGGAAAAGAGGAAACTGAGATGGGACATAACAGTTTTCAAGTACCTAAAATGCTGTTATAAGGAGGAGGGAGAAAAATTATTCTCCTTAAGTCCCAATGACAGGACAAGAAGTAATGGGCTGAAATTACAGCAAGGGAGGTTTAGGTTGGACGTTAGGAAAAAATACCTAACTGTCAGGGGATTAACCACTAGAATAAGTTGCATAGGCAGGTTGTGGAATCTCCATCCTTGGAAGTTTTTAAGAGCAAGTTAGACAAACACCTGTCAGGGATGGTTTGAAGTGGTACTTGGTCTTGCCATGAGTGCAGGGGACTGGACTTGATGAGCTCTCATGGTTCCTTTCAGTTTCTATTATTCTATGGCTCTATGATGGGCTGGTTGAGAGTGGATGGGACTGGCCCTTTCCCACCATCTGGTGATGAGCAGGGATGCTGATCCTAGGGGAGAGTCAGGAGTAGGGTCACACCACTGCTGGGGAGCCCCACCTCAGGCTGGGGACACAGGCCAAGCCAGCACAGAGCAGAAGGCAATTCCACAGAAGGCAAGAGCTGCTGCTCGCTGCCAGCCAGGAACAAATCCACCAAGAGACAGCTGGAGCCCTTCCTCCTCCATTGCACAGGTCCAGTGCCCACACTCACCTGAGACACCAAAGGGCCTTCGGAGGCCTGTGCTCAGCTTCCGTGTGTAGGTTTCCTTTAGGTCCATTCGACCCACCCGCACAATCTGACACACCAGGAAGAGCCTCTCTCGTTTCATGTCCTTGCTGCCCAGGTCCTGGGGAGTGAGAGAGAGGCTCAGAGAAAGGCCAGGTAAAGCATAAAGGCTTTGTCAGTGTGTCATACATCACATGTCACATCAGAGCTGCTGGGGTTGATGACTCTAGGGGGCTAGCACTAACATTGCAACAACCTCCTGCCCCAAGCATCCCACAGTGCAGCAGCCTTTCCAAGCACTGCTTCTGGGGTTAGTGCTGGGCATTGTGCGTTAGGTCTGCAGAGGGCATCGCAGATGGAGCACCCAGAGCAAAGCTCAGAGGGACACATGCGATAGTAGTGCTACAACCCAAGCACACACCATGCAGCTCCATGAGACCAAAGGACACAAGGCAATGGTGACAGAGAAACAGAGCAAACTCCTCCCAGGATACCTTGGTAGTGAGGCCTGATGGGACTCGCCCAGCCTGACATGTTGACAGGAAACAGGCCCCACTCAGCTATTCCAGTGGACAGATGCCTGAAGGCTGACTTGCCCATGCACAGGGCTGTGGGGAGAGGGTAGGAAGGATGAGCTATACTAAAGAAGAGGACATGCGCAGGAGCTCATTTTGTGCTGATGTTGTTTATTTGCTTCATTTACATATAGACTTCCCCTTCCCTCCCAGCAGCTGCCTTGTCCCTTCCTAGGGGTCACTCTCAGTGCAGCTGAGGCAGAAAGGATCTGGCGTAGGGTATGTCTACACTTAGAAGGTTAGTTCGAATTAACTTAATTCGAACTAATAATTATTAGTTCGAATTAAGTTAATTTGAATTAACATGGCCACACTAGAAACCCTAATTCGAACTAGCATGTCCATGCACAGGACTTGCAAGTTCGAGTCAGATGGGGGGCACTATTGCATAGGGAAAATCTAGCTGTGGTTATTTCGAACTAACGGTTTGAATTAACAAAGTTAGCAGCTATTGATTCAAACTAGCTAGTTCGAATCAATGGTTGATTCGAATTTACAGCAGGTTTTGTAAATTCGAATCATTGTCTCTTTGATTCGACCTAAGGGATGCCTTAGGCTGAATCAGCAGAAACCTGTGTAGACAGGCTATTTTTTTAATTCAACCTAATGAGCATTAGGTTGAATTAAAGCCTGTGTGTAGACATACCCAAAGTGCTTCATGGAGCAGCTGCAGCACTTCACTACCTACACCAACAAGAAGGGTTCGCCCGTCCACACAGCTAACCCACCTCCCCCAGGGTGACAGCTAATCCAGGGTGAATTCTTTCGCCAGCCCAGCACAGTTCACTGAGTCTCTTGGGGTATAGATTTTTCACACCCCGAGAGACTTAGCTATATCAATGTAAATTCATATACCAGCCTTAGTCAGCAGGAGCCACATCCTCTCTTTTTCCCTGCTTGGAACCTGGCAGAAATCAAGGCAACCCCTGGCCAAGGAGAAAGTCTGGGGGGTCTGCACTTAGAGGCCCTGGTGTCTGAGTGTCACAGTGAAAATGGAACCCTAGGAAGGATTTGAATGAGGAGATGAGGGAGCTAGGAGCTAGGGTGACCACCTGTCTATTCTTTTAAGATGTATTAAAACTGATAACCAGGAGCATTTTAAACTTTAAATTGAACCTCATGATAATTGCATGTGTATATTTAAAGGCAGTATAAATGTACACTTGAGAGAAAAATACATGGTGTGCTAAGAAAACTGATGGTTCCCTAAAATGTCCATTACAATAATCCCTCAGTTGTCATTTGGTTTTTCTTTATTTCCATCCAGCACAGCTGGTCACCCTGGCTGAGCCGTTTGACTAGGTGCCATTCAAGATGGAGGACCAACACTGGGAGCTGGAGGTAGGGGTAGGAGGGACAAAGTGGTAGGGAAGTAAAAAATAACAAATCCCTGCAACTAAACAGACACATCCATCTGGCTTGCTGCCCATCTCTGGACTGCTGGGCTGACAATCCTATGGGGCAGGCTCTGTGTCCCCATCTCTGTGCAGCCCCCTGCATGATGGTCCTTCATCCTGGACAGCAGGGCAAAGGGGGCACCTGTGCTCACCGTGAAGATGGCCTTGAGATTGTTGAGCAGCTCGATGTCCTGGGGGACCCCAGTGCTGGCCCAGCGGATCAGATAGTTTTCACTGCAGAGAGAACCAGAGAGAATTAGGAGACTCATGCATGACAAACACTGGGGCCCCCACGTCTCTTGAGGGGAGGCGCTACCCTGAGCTGGATCGGCAGGCCTCTGGCCCTGGGCCACCAGCTCCCAGACAGGAGGGGCAGCCACCAAGGGCAGGGTCAGCGAGCAGGAGAGGCCAGGCCCGAATGGCACCTGATGATGTGATGTGATGGGGCAACTGACACAGGCTCTGATGGCTCCCCCACTGGGACCCTGCTCAGTGCTCAGGACCAGTAAAGGGTGACAGAGAGGCAGAAAACAGCACAATACTCTTGCTTTCCTCCCTTTTCCACATGTGCTGTCCTCTCCCGTCCAGCACGTCCCCAGCCACAGTGAATACCAAAGCACCCTGTCCTGCTAGAGCAGCCCTAGGGAAAAGCTGCCTATCTCAGCAACCCTCCTGACATTCATGTCGGTACTGAGGATCCCATCTGGGCTGTGGGCCTTGGAGATGCTACTGACTCTGTGTGAAAATTACCCACGCAAATTACCCAGCAAGCTGCCTCCTGGAGAAGCATGGTTGTTCAAGCCAGATGACAGGCTCCACATAGCCCTGAAGCAGAGCCCTACAGGGGCAGCCAACCCCATGGCCGTGACTCAAGAGCATCTCTCCAGCTGAGGAGGCAGTGCCCAGAACAGAGAGCACAGTGGGAAGGGAAACAGTGGGTTTGCAGGGGCTGCCAAGGCTCATCTTCTCTCTGGGGCAAAGCTGACACCCCTGGAAACAATTCAGGCTTCTCTAAAAGCCTGGTTCACAACCCAGGCAGCAGGAGCCAGTGGGGAAGGGAGGGAAGTAACCTATTTACTCCAAGCTGCAGTAAGGGAGGCCAACCAGTGACACTGGGAAGTGGGGACCAGGCCAGAGACAGCCACTCAGTTTATTGCACATGGCATAGAAGGCACCCCCAACACAGACTAAATTAGAGCTACCCTCCAAAAGGGACACCCCTGCGCCCCACAAGGAATCCAGTATCTTCACTGTGGAGCAGACCCAAACCAGCTCCCACTGGATGGGAAAGGCCCTTGTCTCATTCCCCACCCCTCAAAGCCAGTCAGTATCCCACTGTGGAACCGGATCAGAGCCAGCATCCCTATTCCCCAAACAGCAGAGCCAGCCCAGCCACAAAAGAACTTCAAGTTACCATCAGCAGAGCTGCAGTGTTAAATCAAAAAAAGCAAGGAGTCTTTAGGCACTTAAAGACTAACAGATTTATTTATCACATGAGCTTTTGTGGGAGAAAATCCCACTTTGTCAGATGCTTTGAAGAGAGGGAACTTACAGAATGGGCTGAAAATAAATGCAGGGGAGTGTAAGACGAAGTGGGATTTTCTCCCATGAAAGCTTATGCGATATATAAATCTGTTAGGCTATGTCCACACATACATCATTATTTTGAAATAAGTTATTTCGAAAAGAGTTATTTCAAAATAAAGTCCTTATTTTGCAATAAGTTAATTCAAATTAAGAAAATGTTAATTTGAATTAAGGGAAAGCCTGCTTTCAAAACAGCTGTTATTTCGAAATGGTTATTTCGCAATAAGGCCGTTTGGACATGTTGTTTCAAAACAGTTGTTTCGAAACAATGGTGTTGTTTCAAAACAACATGTCCAAATGGCCTTATTTCGAAATAACCATTTCGAAATAACAGCCGTTTCAAAATGAATGGGGTTTAAGCTGTTTCGAAATGACGGTTCTTATTTTGAAATGACAGAGCCTGTCATTTCAAAATAAGAAAAAGTCGTGTGGACATTCAGTTTTTTATTTCGAAACAACCAGTGTTGTTTCGAAATAAAAGACTTGTGTGGACATACCCTTAGTTTTTAAGTGCTGAAAGACTCCTTGCTTTTTTTGCTTTACTAGACTAACACAGCTGCCCCTTTGGAACTTAGCAAGATGCAAATGTTAAATCACTCTCTACTTTCCACACCTTTCCTTGAAGCTCCCATGGTTTGCTCATTGCACAATCTCACTTCCTGTGATCTCCCTTGAGCAGTCAAGCGATGCTCCCTGGCTGATTGCCTAGTGCACACTGTCCTGGACCACCTGTCAGCACCATTCATGGTCAGTCTCCCCCAGAGGAGCCCCCTGACCCTGTGGGTTCCCAGCTTTCTCTTTCCAGCTCCTGGTGCTGGCCATTCTAGCTACTCTCACTCTCACCTCATCACCACCCTTCCCACACCATAGTGCTGTGTGCCAGTGGCCACCAGACTCCACATTCCTCTCTCCTGCTCTGCCTTACATCCCACCTTCCAAACTCCTTTCTGTCCTTCCACTGTCCTTAGGGACCCGACAGCCCATCTGACCCCTCATGGGCCCCACGTGCAGCCCTGGAGCTGTTGCCATGGTTGCTGGCTCCATGAGCCCTTTTGCAAACACAGCTCCCTCTCTCATCTCCTTGACTGAGTTTCCCTCTCTTTCAGTGGCACCCCACCCTCTCCTTGCCTGCGGTCCTGCCTGTGAGAAACCCACAGTTGCAGGGCAAGGAAGGAGGGGGTTTCATGCTCCCTCTTGAATGAAGCAAGTTTGAGCTCTGAATGAATTCAGGAACCAAACATGGGGACACCAATCCCTTCCCATCCCATGGATCTACAAAGTCCCCCACAAACACAGGGTCTCGACAGAGTTCAAACTCTGGGCCTTTGCTCCCCAGCATCATCTCTGCCATTTGGGCTACATAAAATCACAGAACATTAGGAATGGAAGGAACCTCAAGGGAAGAGATTGAGAGAGCTGAGTTTGTTTAGTATGGAAAAAAGAGGAGACTGAGAGGGGACATAACAATTTTCAAGTACATAAAAATGTGGTTGTAAGGAGAAGGGAGAAAAATTATTCTCCTTAACTCTCAATGATAGGATAAGAAGAAATGGGCTTAAATTACAGCAAAGGAGGTTTAGGTTGCACATTAGGAAAAAATTCCTAACTATCAGGATGATTAAGCACTAGAATAAGTTGCCTAGGTGTCTAGTACAACCCCTTTCTCAAAGCAGGAACAACTCTGACTAAACCATCCCAGGCAGGGGTTTGTCAAACCAGACCTTAAAAACCTCTAAGGAGGGAGCCCATTCCAGTCCTTCACCACCCTCCTAGGGAAATAGATTTTCCTAATATCCAACTGTGATAAGGTCAGGGCCGAGGGGTACAGAAGGGTACACCAGAGCAGGTATGTGACCCCTAGACTGGTGAAGGCCCTTTTCCCTGACTGCAAATAAAAGGCCTCTGCAGGCCAATTACAGACAGCTGCACCCAATCAAGGGCTACCCCACGCCTATAAAGGCTGCTTCCACTAGGAGAAAGGGGGGGGGGAAGCGAGAGCAAGAGCAAGAGCAAGAGCGAGAGCGAGAGCTGAGCTGAGCTGAGCTGAGCTGAGCTGAGCTGAGGCGAGGCGAGGCGAGGCGAGGCGAGGCGAGGCTGTTGTTTCAGTTTGGAAGCTCCCCAGACAGAGGAGGAGACTGTTTCTCCCCTGCCTTAACCAGAGACAGAGACAAGCAGCTGGCCCTTCCATTGCTTTGAAGGTTCTTCAGCTGGGACCCAGGACTAAGGAAGGAAGAGGGTACCTGATAGACTGCCAAAAGCCAGGGATCTTCCTGGATGGGGGGCTGACTGAACTGTGATCAATACCCCTTGGAGAGAAGATCTGAACTGTTGGGCCAGGCCTCACACACCCCTTCCCCCCAGAAAGGGGGGTGATCTTGCCACACAACCTAGACCTCCCCCATTGCAACTTGAGACCATTGTTTCTAGTTCTGGCATCTGCAACCACTGAAAACAGCCTAGCTCCATCCTTTCTGGAAACCCCTTTCAGGTAGTTAAAGGCTGCTGTCAAATCCCCTCCCTTCAATTCTTGTCTTTTACAGACTGAACAAGTTCAGTTCCCTCAGCCTCTTCTAACAAGTCATGCTGTCTGGTCCTCAGATCATTTTTGTTGCCCTCCACTGACTCTTTGCTTTTTGTAAGTGGACATGATAATCCAAATGTGGCCTCACCCAGCTGAATAGAGGGGCATAATCATTTCCCTTGACCTGCTGGCAATTCTCCTACTAATACAGTCCAAAATGCTGTTAGCTTTCTTGGCAGTAATGGCGCACTGTTGACATATCACACTCCTTGTCTACTGTAACTGCCAGTTCCTTTTCTGGAGAACTGCTGCCCAGCCCACCAGTCTCCAGTCTGGAGCAGTGCATGATCCCATGGATTCTTCCATCTGAAGGGCAGGACTCTACACCAGTGTTTCCCAACCAGTGTGCCATGGCACACAGGTGTGCTGTTAGGCCTGAGCAGGTGTGCCAAAATTTTTTTTTAAAAACCACTCAAAGAGGTCTGGATTAGCTCACTGGCTCATGAATATTCACGAGTTAATTTGGAAACTATATGGCTGTGTGCCTCAAATTAATTAATGGTAGCAAGGTATGCCATGGCAGAGAAAAGGGTGGGAACCACTGCTCTAGACTTCTTGTGGAACCTCATCAAATTTCTTTTGACCCAATCCTCCAATTTGTCTAGGTCACTCTGTATCCTATCCCTATCCTCCAGTGTATCTACCACTCCCTCCAGCTTAGTGTCATTTGAAAAGTTCCTGTGGTGCAATCTGTCCCATCATACAGATTATTAATCAAGATGCTGAACAAAACTGGCCCCAGGGCCAACCCCTGGGGTGCTCTGCTTGTTACTGGCTGCCAATTAGGCATTGATTCATTGATCACTACCCACTGAGCCCAGCAATCTAGCCAGCTTTCCAACCACTGTATAGTCCATTCATCCAGCCCATACTACTTTGATTTGCTGGCAAGAATACTATGGGAAACCATATCAAAAGCTTTGCTAAAGTCAAAATATCTCACATCCCCCATTTTCCCCATACCCTCAGAGCCAGTCATCTAAGCATAGAAAGCAGTCAGTTTGGTCACGCATGACCTGCCCATTGTGAATCCATGCTGACTGTTCCTGATCACCTTCCTTTCTTCCAAGTGCCTCAAAATAGATTTCTTGAGGACTTGCTCCTTGATTTTTCCAGGGACTGAGGCCAGGCTGACCAGTTTGTAGTTCCCTGGATCTTCCTCCTTCCTTTTTCTGAAGTTGGGCATTACATTTGCCTTTTTCCAACCATCTGGAACCTCCAAACACCACATGAATGACTATGGGCTTTGACTTGGACCAGCCAGTAGCAGGGGCTGCAAGACACACTTTTGTCAGTGAGGACAGCTATTGCATCACAGCAGTAGAGACTCACAGAGCAGGACTGCCTGGTTCTGGAGTGAGTGCAAGGGGCAAAGAGGATCATCAGAGAACTTACACTTGGCACATTCAAGTGCAAAGGCAGTGTGGCTCAGTGGGCAAGAATAAGGGACAGGAAACACAAGGTAAAGGTCAATTATCAATTTCCCTCACAGGGGAAGGTTAAGTGGTGCCGGTGGATACAAATGTTCCCCTGGGATGACAATTCCGTATTGACAATTACTTGTACATCTACCATCACCCTGAGAAACTCCATGAGACCTTGGCTCAACCTGCAGCTGACACAAGTAAAGCAAACAAGGCATTCAGCTCATCAGGGACAGAATGGAGGACATTATGGGGCATGTTCTGAGTGTCTGGTGGGGCCCATCTGGGTACTTTGCTGAGCAAGGAGACGGAGGAGAGGGGTGGAGGGCTGTGCTCTCCAACAGAGGTGAGCAGGGCCGATCTGACTATGTTGGCAACCTAGACAGCCAGGCTTTAAGGGGCAGAGGAGCATCACTGCTGCCCTGAATCTTTTCTCCCCCAGCAAACAGGTGCAGATGAGCCAGCCTGCCTGCTGAGCTTAGCTGCGGCTCCATCCTGGAGCATGCAGCTGAGTCAGTAGCTTAGGGTGGAGAGAGAGGGAATTTCAAATCCTTCCTTTCTTCAGCAGCACACAGCGGCAAGCTCTGCCTTCACCCCAGCAGCCCCCCAAACACACAGTACAGGTAAGTACTGTGGTAGAGGGGACTGCAGGACCTGGGCAGGTGTGGGGGACTGGTCAGAGGATCGTTTCTCCAGGCCCTGGATCAGGCCAGCTGGGGGGATCATCCCTTGGCCTCTGGAGCTGAGCCAGGGTCAGGCTGAGGGATCACTCCTTGCCCTCTGCAGCTGGGCCAGGGGTCGGGCAGGCAGGGCTCAGGCCGGGGAATTGCCCCTTGGCCTCTGCATCTGGGCCAGGAGTTGGGCTGGCAGGGGCAGGCCAGGAGATCACCCTTTGGCCTCTGGAGCTGGGCCAGCTGTAGGGCAGACAGAGGTCTGACAGGCCGGTCTGGGGGATTGCCCTAATTTTGGCACATTCAGAAGGTTATCCCAGGAGGCCTGGGTCACATAGGGGAAGGGTGATGTCTCTTCAAAGAGACACAAAGCAATACAGGCGTGACTATCATTCCCATGCCTGGGTCCACAGTCATGGAGAACCCAAAAGACAGATTAACAGGATGTCTGGCTGTCTTGCCACTAATGACTGTGGATAGCTGACTTCTCTCCTTCCCTTCTGTAGGAAGCCATCCAGTTGGTAGCAGCTGAAGTTGGCCAGGTGATGGTGTTTGCCCAGGAAGAGAAACAAAGGGAGAAGGACAAGTTCCAAAGGGGCAGCCATGTTAGTCTAGTCCAGCAAAACAAGCAAGGAGTCCTGTGGCACTTAAAGACTAACGAATTTATTTATTGCATGAGCTTTTGTGGAAATGCCACTTTGTCAGATGCTTTGAAGATGGGGAACTTACAGAATGGGAGGAAATATATGCAGGGAAGTATAACTAAAGATCAGAGGAGGAGCAGGCAGAGTTAGTGAAGCATGGTCTAGAAACAGGGGGACTCAGGACTGGTGGGCAGTGAGAGACAGTCCTGAGCTCTGAAGAGACCCAGACAGACTTGGCTGTAGCCTGTAGCTTCCCATTCTCTGTGCTAGCCCATGGACTTCCTCTGCTATACTCTTCCTTCCTCTGACAGACCACTAACAAATCCTTCTGTTTTACAATATCTCACAGACACTCCACCTTATATTGCTCCTTTGGGGGTACAAGTCTCCCCAAGGTGTCCAGCTCTGGTAGACTTACTGAAGGGAGCTCATGATGTGAAGCAGGGTGTTGAAAGCTCCCAGGTTTGGTCCTAGGAAGCAGTGGAGCTAAGTGGCTCACTCCAGTGAGCGCATGTGACCCCAAGCGGGCTGATGCACTGAGGGACTGCTGCAGAGCCATGCAAGAGCAAGTTCCAAGGGGGCAGCCATGTTAGTTTAGTCCAGCAAAACAAACAAGGGATTTGGTGGCATTTTTGAAGACTAACAGATTTATTTATCACATGAGTCTTTGTGGTAGAAAATCCCACTTTGTCAGACACTTGATGAAGTGGGATTTTTCCCATGAAAGCTCATTCAATAAATAAATGTTAGTCTTTAAAAGTGCTACGAGACTCCTTGTTTGTTATGCAAGAGCAGCGGACCTACGGATCCATGGGACCCTTTCCCCAAGAGGTGGTAGCTATGCTGACAGAAGAATTCTCTTGCTGACTGAGCACTGTCTACACAGAGGTTTAGGTCAATTTAACAGCATCACACCCTGAACAAAGAAGTTAAACCAACACACTTTCCGAGTGTAGACCTGGCCTAAAAGTGCCTCTTTGGAAGTGAATTAAGTACAGCGTGCACAGGAACTCTTAGGACATGTTTATACTTCAGCTAGGAGGTGTAAATCCCAGTTTGGGGAGCATAACCTGAGCTAGCTCAGCTGCGCAGCTGTGACTCTTCAATCTGGAATGTATATCTCTAGCTCAAAGTGCAGACATGTCTTGAAGGTGCCCCATGCTGACAGCCAGTGTGGAATGGCTGTTGTGTTTTAAATTCACACCCTACCTTATTCCCCACTATCTTCCCCATGGCAGCAAACACTTAGAGAGGAGACAGGCTGCGTCCACAATATACTGACTGGGCTAGGTTAGACGAAACAGTGTCTGTTCTCCCTGCTGTATGGTACCACCAAATGAGAGTCTGAAACATGAGGCCGGGTTTGACACCGGAGCCCAGAGTTAAAGTAACAGTCAAACCTCTGCCATTATAAAGCAAAGTGGCAGAGGGGGCATGGGGCCAGGTGTCATTGGTCAGTCATGGGGGAGAGAGGGCATGGGGCCGGGTGTCACTGGTCAGTCTGTGGGGTGGGGAAGGAGTGTGGGGTCGGGTACCACTGGTCCGTTGAGGAGGGTTTGGGAGGACAATTCATTGGCCTGGGTAAGGTACCCTGGGTAAGCCATCAGCTCTGTGGTCTGGAAATTTCTGATCTCCATTGTGCCAGGCACTGGGATCACCCAGCCCAGGCCACTGCCACAGGGGAAGGTCACTTGGCAACTCCACATGGCCCTTGGCTCAGAGCTGCTCCTGTGAGACTCCCAAAACCAGGGGGAAGCCCGCTCTGTCCCTCTCTCTGCAGGGCCAAGTACCTGATCATCTTCTGCTGGTTGGGGTCATAGAGGGCTGTGAACAGCTGGGCCTCCTCCCCGATGTTGCAGACGAAGTTGCGGACGCAGAGGTAGAGGCTGTGGGAAGGTGAGGCCAGGCGGGCACAGCAGCCCAGCTCACTGTTCTGGGCACACTGCAGGCAGAGGAGCAGGAGGTCAAAGGGATTTCCACCCAGCCTGGCCCAAATCCAACTAGGCTCCTTCCTGGGCTGTAGGTGTGAGTCAGCCCAGAGGGGCCAGCAGCAGGAGTTCCCAGTGCTCAGAGCATGGGGCTGGGTGGGGCAGCAAGACCCCCTAACCTGACAGGGAGCTGAAACTCCCCTCCCCTGTGTATGGAGTGCAGTGAGTAGTGCCCCTTTGCCGGGCAGGGCCTATAGAGCTGTTGGCCTGCCTGGGGTGGGGTGGGATCAACAGGCCAAAGAGTGGGGCCAGGACCGGGCTCTCACCATCTCTTCTTGGATCCGCTCACTGATCATGTGCGTGGCATGTTTGTGAGCCTGGAAGAGGCTAATGATGCTGGTTCTGTCGGGGTCCAGGATATTCCCATTCTCGTCACGCACAACCAGGTCTAGCTCCAGGATCCTGCAGAGAACAGGCAAGGTGTGAACATGACTCCAGCAGTAGCCATGGGCCAGGGACCAGACTCCCTGTGGCCTGTGCGTTGGCCCTGCCCAGCCGCACCCAGCCTCCCTGTTGTGGAGCAAACACCCAGCTCCCTGTTCCCTGCTGGTGATCCCATCTGCATGGCCAGCAGTGCCCACCTTGGGGCAGGGGGTGGCAACACAGGCCCACTGAGAACTCCAGGGATCCCCAGCCCCACACCATTCTTGAGCCAGGCACTTTGGGGCCTGCCTTGCCCATACCACGCTGCTTGCACACGCCTACACGCTCACTGTCTCTAGTGCACCCATGCCAAGTTCTAGCATCCATCCCTGGCCCCCTCCAGCCCAGCTCCCACCTTCAGCCCCTCTCTGGCCCAATCCCCTGCCTATGCCCTCATCCCAGCCCTGCTCACCCCTACCCCTGCCTCCTCTCACTTGTTCCCATAGTCGATCTTGCTGGTCACCTCCTTCTTGAGCTCCAGAAGCTCATCCTTAGGGAGGGTCCCTGAGAGCAGCTGCGAGCGTCTCTCCATCAGCTCACACATCATCCGCCTCACCTGTCCATACCGCTCCTTATGCCCCATCTGTAAACAACAAGGGGCAAGACTCAGGCCCTGTCCCAGAGAGTTGAGCACCTGCTGCCTGCACAGCAGAGAGGCCAATCCACCCAGCTCCTAAGCCCTGACCCTTGCAGTCCCTATCCCAAAATGGCCAGCCCCAACCCCCACCCCATGATTCCAAGCCCCTGGCTTGGAAATACAAACTTCTCTGGTTCCCACAGCCTCCACCCCTTCCAGAAGAGCCAGCCCCCCCAACAGTTAACACAGCTGCTGTCCCCAATCTGAAGAGTTAAGCTCCCACAGACACCATCCTAAAAGCTGAAACTTGTCCTGTGCATCTCAGGCCTTCACCCTCCCTGTGCTGAGGGCTTCCTTCCCAGAGGAGGGGAGGATCCCCATGGTTTCCCCATTGCTGGGCCCCAGACTCTCACCACATAGAGCTGCTTCCAGATGGCGGCCCATTCCCGCAACGTGGTGGTGATCTCCTGCACCATCGGCATCTCAGCTGGCACGATGTTCTCCTCCACCCTGTCCAGAGAACTGGTGAACCCAAGCCCTCCACTTGCGGAGGCAGCTTAGACCCACACCCACAATGGGGGTCCATGAGCTCAGCAGCCCCAGTTTCCTCCTGCCATTCACTGCCACAGTGCCAGCCATACAGCTCAGGGGCTATGTCTACATTAGGGGGGTGAGAGCCCTTGGAAGTTGACTTAAAGTCGACCTTGTTAAATCAACTTCAGGGTATGTCTCCACTGGACACAGTGTAGACATATGCAGGGCCGTCCAACCTCCTGCCATTCCCCCTGGTCCCAAATCAGCTCTGGTGCCTGATCTGGCCCCAGCTGCGGCAGGTGGCTGGGAGCCCAACCTGACTCCCGGCCCCTTGCAGGAGGTGATGGTGGTGGCTCCTAGCCCCCACCACCTACGGTAATGGGCTGGGAGCCTGATCTGGCTGGATTGGGTCCTGAGCTGCTTGCCAGCAGCAGCAGGAGGCTTGGAGCCCGATCTGGCCTGGAGCCACTTGCCACCATTGGCAGGCAGCTCATAGCCTATGAAATTGACGAGGCTCTAAGCCACCTGCCTGTGGCGGCAAGCTGCTTGCAGCCAGATCAGGCTCCAACCTGGCTCGTAACCCCCACCGCCTGCAGCAAGGGCTGGGGGCTAGCTCGGGTTCCCAGCCCCCCTCCACAGGTGGTGGCAACTGGCTACTGGCTCCTGCCCTGGCTGCTTGCAAGCAGCTGGGGCGGGAGCCAACTCGGCATGCCCCTGGCTATTTGCAAGCGGCCAGGGCAGGAGCCAACTCAGCATGCCCCTGGCTATTTGCAAGCGGCCAGGGCAGGAGCCAACTCGGCATGCCCCTGGCTATTTGCAAGCAGCCAGGGCAGGAGCCAGCTGCCAGCCCCTGCTGCCTGCTGGGACAGGCAGAGGGATGGGCCATTCAGACTGAACAGTGATGGGACTTGGTCAAGCACTGTGAAGGGTGGTGATGGGACCTGACCAAGGGCTAGGATGGGGTGCTCAGACTGAACACTGGGACGGGGGGTGATGGGGCCCAGCTGAGGGCCGGAACGGAAGGTCAGATTGAGCACTGGGATGGAGGGCAGTAACAGAGCCTGGCCAAGCATTGTGAAGGGCTGGGAAAGCGGGCTCAGACTGAACAGTAAGACTGAGGGTGATGGGGCCTAGCTGAGGTCAGGGATGAAGGGTGGGTGGGATGGGATGTGGCTGAGCACTGGGGAGGATTCGGGGGTGATGAGAAGCACAGATTCAGGGGACCCAGTCCACTGACCAGTAAAACATTCCCTGATCCAACCCAGAGCCCCTCCTGCCCCCACCCCTCCCAGTACCTACCCCCTTCGCTCCACATGAGCCCCCTTCAGGTGGATCAGTGCCACAGGAAAGATGCCCTAGGGAAAAAAACTTGTTAGCCCAGTAACCAGGATCTAGGGGCCAGAGCCAGGCGAAGGGTAACTCCCATGGATGTGGCACATGGGGCAGGAAAGCCCTGCCCTATCAGAGGTGGGTCAATCCAGGACCAGCACCAGAGTGGGCTAAGGTCCTGGTGTCATTGGGTGAGGCTCTGAGCCCTCAAAAGATGTTAATGCCACTCACCCCACGGCACTGCTAGCCAGGCCCTGCCTGCCCGTTTCTGGCCAGGCAGGGCAGGGCAACTGCTGCCGAGAGCAAACACAGGCTGGCTGTGCCCATAGCCCCACAGCTGAGGAGCCTGTCTGAGAGATGCAGAGCAGCTGTGGGGCCCCAGCTGTGGCATAATGGGGAGGATGGTCACCCCAGCCCCTCCCCAATACAGCAAGGAGCAGACTTACCCAGGTGGCTCTGTTCCTGAGCGAGTACCCTCTGTACCAGCCTGCAAGTGAAGCGAGACAGGCAATGAGATGCCCCAGGCCTGAGAGAGGATAGCACCTCCTCCAATGCAGGGAACACTGTGAGGGGTAGAGGGCACTGACTGTTCGGGGGTCCTGACTCCTCCAGGCCCGCTCTCCCCCAGCAGGCGTGGTGACTGACAGCAGCGGTCCAGGGCACTGATGTGATGGAGAACCCAGAATAGCCTCTTGGATCCCCTCTGTTCACAGCCCACCAGGGATTCTGCTACGGTGGAGCTTTCTCCCATTCACCAGGGTCTCCACGCTACCTGTAGCCAGCTTCCCAAATCCAGGCCCAGAGAGTCCGATCCTTGCTCTGTCTGGTCTCCCTTGGGGGGGGAGTGTCCTCCCTCCATGAGGGTCCCAGCCATCCCAATCAGCAGTGACACTCAGCCAGTGTAGCAGTCAGAGGGTTTATTAACAATCCACTTTGCACAGCAGCTAGGACAGTTGGCTCTCAGATCAACCAGGAGGGCAGATAGTAAACCCCAAGGACAAGCCCCGGAGGTCCTGCCCCTCCGACCTCCATCTTCCTTCTCCCCTCTCTCCCCTTTGTTCTCTCTCTCCCCAGCTGCCCTGCCCCTGGTCTAAACCGGCCACAACCTGTCACCCGCAGGGGGTCCAGGTAAGGTCGCACTAAAGCCTCTTCCCCCCTAGTGGTACCTATAGTTATCACACCCCTGTGTCCCATCACCAGAATACCATCACCAAAGAACAGGAACAGAAAAGAAGAACCACAGTAACCCAAGAGGTTTTCTTACTTCATCACAACTGGCTACTGAGGAGCACTACGGCTGAGGCTCTTACTGGCTATGTCCACACCTGAAAAGTTAAGTCAACCCTGCTTAGCCAACTTAACTTTTCAAATGTGGACCTGGGGAGCCCAAGGGACCCATGGCTCCCTTCTCGCTGAGACCTCTGACTTCCCAATAGAAGGGACCTGCCGGGATCCCCGCAGGTCCCTGTGGGAAAGGAGCCACAGGTCCCAGTGAGAAAGAAGAGTAGGCTTCCTTCTTGCTGGGAGCCCCATGAGTCCCAGGGAGAAGGAAATGGAGGGTCCCTTCTTTCCAGGACCCGCAGGGGTCCTTGCTAGTAGGAAACCTGCACTCCCTTCTTCCTGGAACCTGGGGCTCCCTTTTTGGCAGGGAGCCGCAACTCCCTTCTTGCCAAGGACCCAAGGCTCCCAGGAAGAAGGGAGCTGCCAGAGCTCCTCTGTCCCGGGAGCCCCAGAGAAGTGAGCCACTGAGGCGCTCCAGACAGGGGAGCCCCAGGAAAGGCAGCTGCCAGAGCTCCGAGGTCAGCGGAGCCCTGGAGAAGCAACCGCAGGCCTGGCAGCAAGGGATTCCCTCGCTGCTGCAGCCCCAGCTGGGTGCTGTGGGGAATCCCTTGCCGCTGCAGCCAGGACTGGAGAGCCCTATGTAGCTCCCTTCTTCCCAGCAGCCCCAGCTCCCTGCCTAGAAGGGAGCTGCAGCTTCCTTTTGCCAGGGACCTCCCTCGTCCCCAGTGGGAGTCGGGGCTCCCTTCTTCCCTGGAGTCGCGGCTCCTGTGGAGAAGGGAGCCCTGACCCCTGCTGGGGACAAGGGAGCTGTGGGTCCCATGGAGAGGGGAGCCCTGACTCCCCCTGGGACAAGGGAGCTGCAGCTTCTGCAGAGAAGGGAGCCCCCATTCCCCCTGGGGACAAGGGAGGTCCCTAAGGGAGCCATGCTGCAGCAGCGAGGGAATCCCTTGCTGCCGGCCTGGGTGCTCGCTTCTCCAGGGCTCTGCTGACCTTGGAGCCCTGGCAGCTGCCTTTCCTTGTCCCGGGAGCCTCAGTGGCTCATTTTTCCAGGGCTCCCGGGACAAGGGAGCCCCAGCAGCTGGCTTCTCTGGGGAGCCCCTGAGCTCCTTTGTCAATGGGAGCCCCACAAGGCTCCCTCATCCCCAAACCATGGCTCCCCGAGCAGAAGCTCCCTTTCCCCAGCAAGGGCTGCCCTGAGCCCTGGCACTATTCTCCCCACCCCTAGGTTGACTAAGTCGACCTAGGTGTCCACATTAATTTAGGTTGACTTAATAAGGTCGACTTAGACCTTAAGTCGACCTAAATACTGGATGCCCTTAAGTCAACTTAATGAAAGCCCATTGTGGACTGGGGTTCATTTAAGCAGGGGTTAAAATAAGGGGGAACTCACCGGAATGCAGTTCTGGGGCCCCCTATTTTTAGGCAGGCAACGTTCCAGGGCACTAACAATAGAGGAAGGCACCGGAAGGCTGTGTTCAGGGGCCCTGCCAAAAATAGCTTGAGCAGCCAGAATGCAGTATTTGGGTGGCTCCACCTTAAGCCCTTCTCTGCCTTAACCTAGCCAGCAGAGAGATGGGGCAGGCTAGGAATTTGTGAATCTGCCCCCTGCAGGGGTGAGCAGCTGGTGGCACCTCAGCCAGCCTGCAAACAGCCCAGGTAAGGGCTTTGGGGGTGGGGAGGAGTTGCTGAGGGATGTCTCTCTCTCTCTCTCTTTGTCTGTCTGGGGGTGGCTGTGTGTCTGTCTGTCTGTCTGGGGTGGCTGTGCGTGGGGGGGGGCTGTCTGGGGGTGGGTGGGAAGGTGGGTGTGTCTGGGGGTGGCGGGGTGTGTGTGTGCATGCATGTGGTTGGGGTCTGCAGGGTGTGTGTGTGTGTGTGTGTCTCTGGAGGTGGCTGTGCGGGGGCATGGCTATGTGTGTGTGTGCCTGTGTCTGAGGTTGGGTATTTGGGTAGGGGGTAGCTTCTGGGGATAGGTATTCCCAGAGGCCATGGCCCACCAAATTATACTTTAACCCCTGAATTTAGGTCAAATTTGGGGTCCTTAAGTCAACCTAAATTGATAGCGTAGACATAGCCACAAATGTGGGTTTACAGGGGGGCAAGGAGTTAGTTTTGCAGAGCCTTACAGGGAGATCCCCCCCAACCCCCAAGAGGGAGGCAGCAGAGGAGAAATCCCCCAGTGGCTTGTTCAGAAATGTAGTATGTGGGTGATGAGCTGATCAGGGGTGAGCAAGAGGGGTCAACAGAGTGAGAGCTGACAAGCAGTGGGTATTGGCTTGTGTGAGGGAGTCCCACAGGGACAGAGCTTTGGAACCACTCAGGGTGAACCCAGGCAGGACCCTAGTGGAGTGGATACCCCAGGACCCCTTGCACCAGCACAGCTGCCTCCTGAATCTGGCGTCAGAGCTTTCAGCCCCCCAGCTCTGCAGTGAGCTCCCCACAGTGGGTCTTCCTGGATGGGAAGCCTGTGGAGTTCTCCAACCGGGCCTTGCACCCTGCCCAGGCCCAGCAACCTGAAGCAATTCACAGCCCACATTGAGTCAGAAAGAACACATTTAGACTTTGTTAGCAGATGAATCAGAAAGTTACAGAAATGACAAACTGGGGAGCTTCAGCACCCTATTCTTGGGCTCTGCTCCCTGTGATCCCCCACTGAGGACTGGCCCCACCAGCCAGTCACCCCAGACACACACACACACACACACACACACCCTTGCCTTTGCTTGTTTTCCCTGCCAACACCTTGGAAAGGGATCGGTTCTGGCCTTTGTCAGTGTGCACCTAGCTAGAGTCAGCCACACCTGCCCTCTAGTGGTCTCTGCAACAATCACATAACCTGAACCCAACGCTCAAATACTTGAATGATACATAGAAGAAACTGAGGCAGACACTGTCTTCATTACGAACAACTGCATTTTGTCACACCTTAAAAGCAAAAACAGGCAGCTGATGTTTGATCCAGTGGAGAAGGGGGACCCAGAGGAGGGATGCAAAGAGAGGATGACATGGTCTAATGATGATGGACTAGGAAAATGATCCTTGCAGTTGCACTCTGGATGGCTAGAAGCAGAGTGAGCTTGCACTTGTCCAGGAAGAAGAGAAGGATTTTCAGTGATCAAGCAGTGATGATGGAAGAGAATTTTAGCTACAGGGATCATTATAAAAGACACCAGGCCCCATCTAAGAGATGTTGTGCAGAGAAACCAGCCACATTTACACATAGGCTGCATGTGAGGACCTGCAGAGAGGCCAGGCTGAAGATTGTAGTGATATGCTTGTAAAAAGTTGTGAATTTAGAGACACTCCCTAGCATGGGCCAGTGTTGTGTAAATTGGGAGGCGTGCCCCAGAGAATATCTAACATGGCTACTCCCCGGTACACAACTGGATACCTGTCTGTATGATTAAAATTCTATTCCTTACTCATTCGGTAGTATCGTCTTTAATGAATCTTCAGGATCATTACATCGTGTCATAAGATGGTGAATGAGTTTGGAAACTAAAAAGATTTGGAGGAAAATTCCTGCATTTGCACCTGAAAATGAAAAAAACATCAGGGATCTCTGAAAACAAAGAAAGCCTTCAGCAAGTAAGTGTAAGCTCTAAACATGGATGTTTTTCTTCAAGCACTGCTCGGATGCATTCAGTAATAGGTGTCTCTGTGCTGAAGCACCAGATTGGTCGGAAAAAAACTTGTCCTAGCCTGTCAGGAGAGGGCAGGCGGCCTCCGCCCCTCGCGCCACCCCGTGGCTATATATACTGCCGCCTCCCAACCCATCCTCAGTTTCATTTCTTCCACCTTGCACTTCGGAATTGGAACATCCGCTCCTTGTGAACCTCAAGCAGCCTGTCCTTTTCTTCAGCTTACTACCCAGCTGGGAGCATCTCTGCGTGGATTTAATTCCACTACAAGAGCTCTCACTACCAGACCGGACCATCTCATCAACCATGCCAGGGTTCAAACCCTGCACCGAGTGCGGCAAGGCCTTCCCTCGGGACGACCCCCACAGGAAGTGCCTTAGGTGCCTGGGCAAAGACCACATGGTCTTGGCCTGTTCCATCCATCTCTCCTTCAAACCTAAAACAATCAAGGGGAGGGAACAGTGGCACCACGCCCTAGCCTCTCAGGAGGCCCGGCACCCTTCACCCGAGGCTTTGGGTTCTCACCCGGCACCGAGACCCAGCTCAGCACCGGAGCCTATGTGGCACTGCACCACCAGTAGCTACTGCCGCCGCCGCCGCCACTGCACAACCTCGGTGCTGACTCCAGCACCCCAGCGCCTACCCAGCGCCCCAGCACCTCGGCACTGCTCAAGGTCGCCCTCAGATAGTCCAGCACCGACGGTACCAGGATCTCCTTGGTGCCACTCCACATCATCTCCAGCGCCGATGGCTCGGTACAGTCCAGCCTCGCCGGTGCCGAGCTCACCCCAGCATCGGTCAATTCCACCCTCGGCACCGCAGGCCCGCCGTAGCCCGGTGCTGCAGGAGCGGGAGTCCTCCTGCCCAGGCAATCCTCCCTCCCTGGGCAAGGACTTGCCACCGGGCAAAATGGAGTCACTCCTTGTCCCATCCACCCCGGAGGCGGTGGAGGCTGCACGAGTCCTCCTGCTACTCCCGACACCCCCTGCCCCACTCCCAACTAGAAGAGGCAAACCAGCCTTCATATCAAAGGCCTGACTCCAGCCAGGGCATTCGCCCTCACCACACAGCCCCCCCATCGTCCACTCCAGTGGGAGCTGGCACCACCCCGTCATCAGCAGTACCGCCCCAGGAGTCTTGGTCCCCTTCCCCTGCTTCCAGCCTAGAGGAAGGACCTTCCAGGGGTTCCAAACAGCCTCAGCACCATACATCAGCGCCATCACCCTTCCGTTTCAGGCTGCAGGAATGGTTCCCTCAAGGAACTCCCTCCCCACCATGGCGAGCTCCTGGTACCGCTCTCTCTCTGGCACTGGGGTCTTACACAGGAAACCTGTCGGCGCATTTTGATCTGTTGCACCGGGCTACGGCTCATTTAGGCATTTAGGTGCAGCCATTGAGCCTCCCCCCCCAATACCCTCTTCGGGCCAGCTTTTGCCTCAACGGCACCCTTAGCAGTTCCGCCCCACCCAAGCATAGGGGACCTAGCACACTCCCGGTGGCAGAGCCCAAGTTCCATTCCCCCAGTCTCAGACACAGAGAGCGTTAAGTATCGGGTGTCCGAGTCGGATTTTCCCTCTCTTGTTGGCCACCCAGCTCCCCCAAGGGATGTGGTCCAGATGGCGATGGGCCCCAGGGAGCCCCCCAGTGACCCCCTCCCATCCTCCAGGGAAATCAGGGAACTGGACCTGTTGGGCCTTAAAGTCTACTCCTCATCGACCTTCCAACTGCAAGTGACAAACAGCCAGGCTATAACCAGCAGGTACTTGCTGGATGTGTGGGAGTCACTCGCAAAATTTAGAAGCCTGCTCTCACCTGAGGCTAGAGAGGAGTATGATGCGTTTCTGGAGGAAGGCAACCTAATCTCCCAAGATCTCCTCCTTTCGGCACGTGACGCGGTGGACACAGCCGCTCGCACCGTGGCCTCAGTGATAACCATCTGCAGGGTGGCATGGCTTACGGAGGCTAGAGTGCCCCCTAATGCACAGCAGGCAGTCCTCGACCTGCCCTTCAAGGGGGGTGTTTTGTTTCCCCCTGAAACCCTCTCGGTGGTGGGCACCACCCGAGATCCCCAGGAAGAAGCCAAATACTTTGGTCTGCTTCCCCACGTACCCACCCCTCCGACTTAGTTTCCTTCCCCACCCCCCCAAATTCCTCCCATCTTCTCCCATAGGGGGACCACAGGGAAGCTTTCCTTCCACCGCTCCATCCACTGCAATGGCTGGGTATTTGCCCCCTTCTCCTGCAGGGAGGGGCCCACCCCACTCGCCACCACCCCACTCGCCACCACCCCACTTTCGAACCTCGGGCATAGAGGCATCAGGGCATCAACGTCACAGACGGTCGACACGCCCTTTTCCCCTTGAAAAGGGAATGGGATTTGGTGGGAATCATCTTTCTCCCCTCCTCCCCTTTCCCATTTGCTACTGCATCAGCAGACCTCTGATCTGGGGCGACATGGCCCCAACAACATAAAGACGCCCCTGCCTACACCGACGGTACCCGGGTACCATGGTCCAGCCCCACACCCCTTAGCAGCAACTCCTTCAAACACGCATGGAAAACTGCCCCTTTCCCCTCTTCCCTCCTCTCCCTTCCCGGACATCCCTCTACCCCGCGTCTTCCACACCAACACTATTGCCTGGGACAAGAGGCGCATCTCGTTGTAGCCACAGCCCCACTGCAGAGGCTCCGAGACATGCATATTTGAAGCCTACCTGTACACAGGACTGTGCCTGTGACCCTGCTGCCTTCCTCAGGTAGGCCTCCCCGAGTCCGGGTCAAGGGGAGGGGGGATACCTCCGGTCGCATACCATCGGCTCAGCGCATACCAGCTTTGTGACCCTAACCCCAAGTCGACGGGAATGCCTCCTGCTCATCGAAGGGGACGCATCCGCTTAGCCAGGGCAGATCTTAGCCTTTGAGGGGGGCCAAGGTGAACGGCTCACCCCAAACCACTCCTCTCCCTCATGGAATCTACGGCTCCACACCCTTACCTCATGGTGATCTCAGTGCTGACCAAGGCTCCTACTCTAGGAACCCTCGCCCTAAGCCCACCTCACAATCACGGTGGTCTATTCTCCTTACACCCTCACTCAAAAGCACAGGCTGGGTGTACCTTCCTCGAACCCTCCAGGGAACCTAGAAGAGGACACCTAGTTGCATCTCCATGTAAGGGAACTGTAAGTGGTCACCCTATCGGGTCTTCTCCCATCAGCGCCCTCCTCCACGTCACCAGCCGTCATACTGGGCAGGAGACCACACGTAGGCAGAGGGGTTCTTCCTAAGGGACTTGTAGCTGCCTTTTCTGCCTCTCGGTCTTGTACCCCGACAGGGCACGCCCCCCCCCCGCCCTTTGCTTTCTTGGGGCCTTCCCACTACATCTTATTGCAGACCTATAACTCTACTGCGGGGTTTCCCCCATGTGTGTCGGTGGCTCCCAACAGTACTGCTGTTCCTCCTCAACTCTTGAGGATCCATTTACATACACTGCCCATCCACTGGTGCAACAGACAGAGGGAATCAACCTACAGCCTATTTTCTGCAATATCCAGGAATTTGGGGATCATACTCCCCCAAATCGCCTTCCAACTTCCCGCCTGGGGAAAATACTTCATTCGGTCCTCTAACCCCAGAGTACCCTTGAAATGCTGCAGTTGCCACCCTGTGGCAAATTCACTTCCTAGCTGGTAGGAAATGAACCTCCCCTGGTGTCAGGGTTCTCCGGATATCCCTGTATTGAGGAGTTTTTCCTTGGCCCCCACACTGGCACGGCAAAGCAGTAGCACTATCCCTCCGGGAAACACTATAGGTGCTTGAGACTGTGACCTTACACGGCACTTCTACGAACCTTTTGGTCCATGTTGGGATGACCAAATGATAGCTGCCACTATTCCTGATCCTTCTTCTCCCTCCCTCACACACTCGGGAGGGCTCTCGCAATGCGAAACCCTGTGAGATTATAGGCCGAGCGGGCCCTTTCTGTGAGATCTCATGCTACCGCAAGCCTTATAAGGACCAACTCAATAGGAGTGCCTCAGGCCACCTTGTCTTTCAGTGGCTCTTGCATCCCGGAGCCTCTCCTGCGAGAACCCGGCCCTGGGTACCTGATTCGGCTGAAAACATGCGCTTCCGCACTACCTGGTTTTATAGCTAGCATACTCTAGGCCTTCCATTCTGCTCAGCTTGGCCTCTATATGCGACTGTTTAGTGTCTTGTGGGTCTTCTCAGTCGCTCTCGAGCCCCACCCTACAACCCTGTATCCTTACCTTCACTCACTTCAACCAGACTCGGCTATGTTTGGTCACGACCTGGCCAAGGGATAAGGTTATTCTCCTACGGCCACCTGCGTACCCAGTAGTCGCCCAGATCAGTTCATAACTCTGTGGTTCCAGCTAAAGCCTTGAGGTGATCAGTTCAGGGAGTAATACCCACACTTTCTTTGTTCTCGTACGGGACATGGCTAAACCTGCACTTGTTGGCATCCAGTGTTTTCCCACAAGACCACGCTGCAAGGCCCATGGCCAGACACTATATTCTGTCTGTCATACTTCACGTCTCCACCTATGTGGAACATCTAAGGCAACCCTCTATGTTCACGTTGCATCCTTTACTCCAGTTATGGTGACCTTGTTCCGACCTGCTTATGCACATATGTCTCAGCAGGTTCGGTCCTGCCCCTGTTCTGGGTTGGCCCTCAGCTCTTGACTCTTCTGGGCCACGTCAAGGCCTGTTCGCCTCTTGACTCCGGCGAGGATCTTGTTGCTGGGCTTCTACCTTATGGGGCATGTTGCTGTGCTGAAGGTGGAAGAACCAACTCCACCCACCATCCATAAGCATGGCTAGTAGTCACGTATTACTGAATACATCCGAGCAGTGATCAGAGAAAAATGGTGGGTTACTCACCAGTAACCATCCTTCTTCGAGATGGGCTGATCGGATCCATTCAGGTCACTCCCCTCCGTCCCCGCATCTGGAGTTGGCGACGCTAAGGAACTGAGAAGGGGTCGGGAGGTGGCTGTATAGATAGCCACAGGGTGGCACGAGGGGTGGAGGCTGCCTGCCCTCTCCTGACAGGCTAGGACAAGTTTTTTTTGACCAATCCGGCGCTCCAGCATGGAGACACCTATTACTAAATGGCTCCAAGCAGCCCATCTCAAAGAAGGATGGTTACTGGTGAGTAACCCACCGTTCTCCTTCGAGCACTGCTCACATCATTCAGTTACAGGTGTCTACGTGCCGCAGTGCACGATAGCTCAGAAAGTCTTTAGTGTTAGCCTGTCAGGTCAGGGCGCATGGCCAACGCCCCCTCCACGCCACGACCGCGGCTATATAGGTCACTGTGACCCTGACCCTCCTAGCTCCTTTTTCTGCCATCAGTGTCGGTTCGGATCAGCGTTATCTTGTGAAACACAAGGGCCTGCCTTTTTGCGCGAAACTCGAAATGCCAGGTTTCAAGCCATGCTTGGGATGCTGCAAGGCTTTCCTGATGGACGACCCACATGAGAAATGCCTCACTTGCTTGGCCGAGTCCCACCTTATGGCAGACTGCCCCATTTGCTGATCCTTCAAGCGGAGGACTCAGCTGGAAAGGGAGCATCGCCTCTGCCTAATTTAGGGGACCAGAGCCACTCTGCCCAAAAGCGGCCAAGCCACCAGCGCTCCGCTAGATCCTCGATCAGCCCCAGCTCAAGATTCCCACCGATCTCTGGTACCAGGCTCAAAATCTTATGAGGTTCAGTAACGACAAGTGTAAAATCCTGCGCTTGGGATGGAAAAAACCCATGCACTGCTACAGGCTGGGGAACATTCAGTCAAGTAGCAGCAGTGTAGAAAAGGGCCTGGGGGTCATGGTGGATGGGAAGCTAGATATGAGTCAGCAGTGTGCTCTTGCGGCCAACAAGGCCAATGGCATACTGGGCTGCATCAAAAGAAGTATTACCAGCAGATCAGGGGATGTGATCATTCCCCTCTATTCTGCACTGGTGAGGCCACATCTAGAATACTGTGTTCAGTTTTGGGCTCCCCACTACAAAAAGGACAGGGACATGCTAGAGAGAGTTCAGAGGAGGGCAACCAAAATGATCAAAGGGCTGGAGCACAAGCCCTATGAGGAAAGACTGAAAGCATTAGGCTTATTTAGTCTGCAGAAGAGAAGATTGAGGGGGGATTTGACAGCAACCTTCAACTACTTGAAGGGATGCTCCAAGGAAGATGGAGCTCGACTGTTCTCGGTAGTAACAGAGGACAGAACGAGGACCAATGGTTTCAAGTTGCAGTTAGGGAGGTCCAGGCTGGATACTAGAAAAAATTTTTTACTAGGCGAGTGGTGAAGCATTGGAATGAGCTGCCTAGGGAGATGGTGGAGTCTCCATCTTTGGAGGTGTTTAAGGCCCGGCTGGACAAAACCATGACTGGGATGGTTTAGTGGGAGTGGTCCTGCCTCCGGCAGGGAGTTGGACTAGATGACCTATGAGGTCCCTGCCAACCCTATGTTTCTATGATTCCATGATTCTATGATCTTGGCCTTCTAAGGTACCCCCTTGGCACCGACCTCGCAGGTCTCCTGCTAGCCTTCCGGCCGCCCCAAGTAGGGCCCCGGCCCAGGCACCGGCTCGCCAAGGGCATTCAAACCCGGCTCTGGTGCAGAACAAAACAAAACGGGCCACAGCGGCACCGCCTCCCTCAGCACCGCCCCCAAGTCTGGTACCTCCGTCAAGCTGTACCCGGTACAGCTGGACTCAGCACCATTGCTGATACCGCCACTTCTGGTGCCGTTGGACTCGGCCCCAGCAAAACTCACACCGATACCAGTACCGTTGTGGGCCTCTTCGCCCTTCTCCAACCCGGCACCGTCAAACCTGGTACCGGGTCCAAGTTCTGCGGCTCTGCCCCATCGCTCCACTGAGGAACTTTCGGTACTGGACTGCCGGTTATCGGGGGGGAGGTCATCCAGATTGTCCTCGGAAGACCCCTTTCTTCCCCCTCAGGAGGGGCGCCCGAGAAAATGGCCCTGAAAAAGCTCTGTGTCACCGGGCTCAAGGGGAAGACGCACATCAGGGGAGGCGCCTGCTCCCCTCATGGCACCTATGCCGCCGTCAAGGTCTCCGCACGAGTGGACCCTCGACTGGCTGAATGCGATGGCGGACGATACCTCCTTTTGCTACACCCGCTCACCGGCACTAGAGTCCTCGGATTTCTCTGATGACGAGCCAGACCCTGATTCTACCCAACGAAGCAGATCAAGGGCCCTGTCATCTTCGTCACCCAACGAGCACCTAATCAATATGTCTGCTGACCGCGAAGGAGATCCCCGCGTCAAGCAGGACCTCCTCAGCTGCATGGCAGCAAACCTGAAGCTGAAGCTAGGACTGATCCAAGTGGAAGATGATTCTCTCTTCGATGTGTGCCGTAGAGCCCCGCCGGCTAAGGTCACAATTCCCCTGCACACAAGGGTGTTTTGCATTGTCCAGGACCGCTGGCAGATGCCTTCGTCAATCCCACCAGTGTCCAAAGTAGCAGGTAAGAAATACTCTGTCTCCCCGGAAGGATTCCCCTTCCTGTTTCATCACCCAGCCCCAGGATCCCTGGTGGTCGATGCAGTTAACCAAAGGGAGAGAGAAAGTCAACCTAGAACCACACCCAAGAACAGAGAGGCAAGGAGGCTTTACCTGTTGGACAGGAAAGTTTACTCCTCTGCCACCCTCCAGCTGCACATCTCAAATCACTCAGCCCTGATGACGCGCTACATCTTCAGCTTGTGGGAAACTCTGTGAAATCTGCACTCAGTCATCTCCAAGGATCGCCTGAGAGACTTTGAGGCAATGCTGGATGAAGGAGAGAGAGAGAGAGAGAGAGCGCATCCAGGGATGCATTCGCAGCAACCTGGGACACAGTGGATACAGCCGCACATATAATGGCATCAGCTGTGGTGATGTGCCACTTGGCCTGGCTCCACAACTCCAGCCTCTCTATGCAGATGCAACAGATTATCCAGGATCTCCACTTTGAGGGCCCCGACCTCTTTGCACCTTCCACAGACGCAAAGCTGCATGGTATGAAGGACTCAAGGGCTACACTGAGGTCCCTCGGGATCTACACTCCTCAACCCGTTAGGCGCTTCTCAAGGTCACACCAGCTACAACAGCAGTTACAGCAACTGCACACCCAGTTCCCGAGATCCCTCCTATTTCCCCAGCACCACCTCAGGGATCCGGACAAGGACAAAGGCTGATCAGGTAAAGGGGGTAAGCTGGGCGCCTCCCAGTCAGGACGGCGTGGACAGGGATCGGACTGTTCGTCAGGCCGCAAACAGTGTTTTTGATGGTCCCCCCAGGGGCAGCGCTCCATAACCCCTGTTCTCCCTGCACCGCCTCCACCACTTCACTCCACGATGGACCCGTGTCACGTCACACCAGTGGGTCCTCAACACAGTGGCCAGAGGATACTGCACCCAGTTCCTCTCTACCCCCCAGGACGGAAAACCACCCACCCCCATAATCCCAGAGAACCCAGATCTAATAAGCAAGCTCAAGGTTGAATGCCAGAAGTTACTCTCCCTCGGAGCCATCAAAAAGGTTCCCAAGAGAGAGCACGGCAAAGGGTTCTATTCCCTCTACTTCCTAGTCCCCAAGCCCAACAGAGACCGATGTCCCATTCTAGACCTCAGAGCACTCAACAAAAACATAAAGAAAATAAAATTCCGCATGGTTTCCCTACCACAGATTATTCCCTCCTTGTCCCCAGGAGTGTGGTTTGCAGCCCTCGACCTAAAGGATGCTTACTTCCACATAGCCATTCGACCCCCCGCCCCAGGCGGTTTCTCAGGTTTGTAGTGGCACAACACCACTATCAGTTCACTGCCCTCCCCTTCGGGTTATCGCTAGCCCGCAGGGTGTTCACAAAGTGTGTTGCACCAGTCACAGCCTTCCTACACAAGAAGGGTGTAAGAATCTACCTCTACCTAGACGACTGGCTCATAGTGGACAAGTCAAGTCAACAGGTACAAGACCATGTTGACATGGTAATGAACCCGCGCGAGTTCCTGGGCTTCCGCATAAACCTGGAAAAGTCCAAGCTTTGCCCCACTCAGAACATAGAGTTCACTGGGGCATGTTTAAACACCCAGCAAGGCACCGTGTCCTTGCCCCTATTAAGATTTCGGTCCATCTGCACCATCACCACAGAGCTCCAGGCACCCAGGCTGACCACAGCGCGCAGATGCATGCAGCTCCTGGGGCACATGGCAGCGGCCACGGCGGTAATCCGAACAGCCTGCCTGTGGATGAGACCGTTCCAGCTCTGGTTCGCCACAAGCTTCTGACCAGAAAGGGACCGTCTGGACAAGGTAATCTCGGTCCCCCAACATGCCCTCGAGTCCCTCTAAATATGGAGGGACCCCAACTTCACAATGGGGGGAATTCCATTCAGGGAGTCCAAGCCCTCATTGACTCTGATAACGGATGCGTCCAACTTGGGCTGGGGTGCCCACCTGTCCAGGGGCCTCTCCACGCAAGGCATTTGGAACCCCAAGGACAGTCTCCTCCACATAAATGTGAAGGAGCTCAGGGCCATCAGATTGGCCTGCATGATCTTCCTAGACCAGATCCAGGGCAGGGTGGTCCAAATCCTCTCAGACAACACAACGGCCATGTTCTACACGAACCATCAAAGGGGGAGTCCACTCCTCGGCGCTACGCGAGGAAGCGACCAAGCTTTGGCAACTAGCGATAGACCATCACTTCACACCAACTGCCACCCACCTACCAGGGGTGGACAACGACATAGCGGACTCACTCAGCAGGAAACCCCTGGCGAATCATGAGTGGTCCCTCCACAATGAGGTCTCCTCCCTGCTGACAATCAGATGGGGAACCCCTCAGATCGACCTCTTTGCCACGGCGCAGAACCACAAATGCCTCCGGCTCTGCTCCCCCCGAGGTCAGGAGAAAGGTTCTCTCAGTGATGCCTTCCTCCTCAATTGGTTGGGGGCCCTAATGTATACCTTCCCGCCAATTCCCTTGATTCACCGGGTGCTCCTGAAGGTCCTCACAGACAAGGCACTCCTCATCCTGATAGCCCCGGACCGGCCCAGACAACACTGGTTCCCTCTCCTTCAAGACATGTCAGTGAAGACATCACTCCGCCTCCCACAGTGGGCGGACCTCCTGACACAGGACTCGGGACACCTTCGGCACCCAAACCTGGGCCTCCTGCACCTGACAGCCTGGATGATCTCTAGCTCTGTGAGCAACAGAGACACTGCTCGGATAGGGTTAAAAAGGTCTTGGTTGGTAGCAGGAAACCCTCCACCAGGTCCACCTACATGGCAAAATGGAATCGCTTCTCCACTTGGTGCCGTGACAAAGACATAGACCCTACCTCCGCACCGATTTCAGGCAACTTTGGATTACCCTCTTGATCTAAGAGAGAAAGGCCTATGCCTGTCCTCATTAAAAGTCTACCTGGCGGCAATCTCCAAAAGAGGAGATGGGGCTCCACTCTTTTCACATCCCATCTGCCATAGATTCCTGAAAGGAGTGGATAAACTTTTTCCCCACATCTGTAAACCCACCCCACAGTGGGATTTAAACATTGTGCTGCAGGCTCTGACAGAACCGCCTTATGAGCCCTTGGACTCAGCAAGCCTGCTCATGCTGTCCTGGAAGGTGGCTTTCCTGGTAGCTGTTACCTCAGCCAGAAGGGTCTCAGCCCTATCCTCTGAACCCCCATATATGGTCTTCTTCCCAGACAAGGTGGTCCTGCGTCACCACCCCTCGTTCTTGCCCAAGGTTGCCACACCCTTCCACATGAATCAAGAGATCTGCCTGCTGGTCTTCTACCCAGACCCTCAGGTGACAGAAAACCAGAGACGGTGGCACACCCTGCATGTGAGGAGAGTGCTCCTAATCTATATTGAGTGCACACAATCTTTCTGGAAGACCTCCCAACTGTTCGTGGCAGTCACTGAACACATGAGAGGTTCCCCAGTATCCTCCCAATGCATCTGCAAATGGATTGTGAACTGCGTTAAGGACTGCTATGGAAGGTCAAACACACCTCTCCCAGAGACTGTGAGAGCTCACACTACCAGAGCTCAGGCATCTTCCACGGCCTTCCTTGCCAAGGCCCCGATCCAAGAGATCTGCAGGGCTGCTACATGGTCATCAATTCACGACGCATTATGCCATTGCCCAACAGGCTAGAGATGATGCTGCTGTGGGCAGAGCTGCACTCAGTGTGGGTAGACTGTAACTCCTCCCACCATCCTTGGGTACGGCTAGCAGTCACCTGTAACTGAATGATGTGAGCAGCGCTCGAAGGAGAACGGTTGGTTATTCACCAGTAACCATCCCTCTTCGAGATGGGCTGCTCACATACATTCATGTCCCTGCCCCCGTCCCTGCTAATGGAGTTGGCAAAGGTATATGGGACTGGAAGGGTCAGGGTCACAGTCACCTATATAGCCGCAGTGTGGAGGGGGCATTGGCCATGTGCCCTGACCTGACAGACTAATGCTAAAGACTTTCCAAGCTACTGTTCGCTGCAGCACGTAGACACCTGTAACTGAATGTATGTGAGCAGCCCATCTTGAGAAATGACAGTTACTGGTGAGTAACCAGCCATTTTACAGGCTCCTTCACCTCTCCAAACGTCTGGTAATGTTGCAGAAAACTGGCTAAAGTTTAAGCAGCGATTTCTGTTGTCTTGTCTGCCATTGGAGTGCAGAACAAAGATGAAAACCAGAAATCATCTATATTTTTGCATGTTGTTAGGGAGGAGGCACTGGATGTATCAGAAACGTCACTGGCCTGGGGAGGGACCCAGGGCATGGTCCCACACCACGCCCCCAGGCCGCAGGCCATGCCCGCAGCCCACAGGCCCCGCCCCCCAACTGGGGACAGGGCCAGAAGCCGCCAAGCCACAGCAGGAGGCTAGGCCCCACATCCCCAGCCGGGGATGGGGCCAGAAGCAGCCGCGGGCGGCCGGGCCCCGCATCCCCGGCCAGGGACAGTGGGTGGCCGGGCCCCGCATCCCCAGCCAGAGATGGGGCTGCCGCCACTGCAGGCGGACGGGGCCCGGATCCCTGGCCAGAGACGGGGATGGAAGCGGCCAGGGGCAGCTGGGCCCCACATCCCCGGCCAGGGACAGGGCTGGAAGCAGCCGCGGGAGGCTGGGCTCCGCATCCCTGGCTGGGGATGGGGACAAAAGCGGCCGCAGGTAGCTGAGCCCCACATCCCAGGCCGGGGACAGGGCTGGAAGCAGCAGCGGGAGGCTGGGCTCCACATCCCTGGCTGGGGATGGGGACAGAAGTGGCTGCGGGCGGTCCAGCCCCGCATCCCCGGCCAGGGACAGGGCTGCCCCGGTCCTGGATTCATTGCCGCAGCTGCAGGCAGCCAGGCCCCAGATGCCCGGCCAAAGACGGGGCCGGAAGCAGCTGCGGGCGGCCAGGCCCTGGATGGGGATGGGGCCACCGCGGCCAGGCCCCGGAACTCTGGCCCGATTGGGCTGGACATCCAGGGCACCGGTGCTGGGATTCGGGGCACGTGCCCCAAGTCCCCACTGCCAGCAACGCCTCTGGGATGTATATAATAACTTTGAACTTCAAAATGGTGAAAGCATGAATTTAAACACTATACTGATTAAGTTTGAGGAATATCGCTTGCCAAAAATGAATGTGACTTTTGAGAGGCATAGATTTTTTATATGCATGCAAAAACCAGATAACACCATAGACCAATATGTTACAGAATTAAGGAAACTCAGTAAAAGCTGTAACTTTGGTGGCTTGGCAGAGTCTCTGATCAAAGACAGACTCATTTGTGGCATTACAAACAATGTGTTAAGAGAAAGACTGCTCATAGAGGGAAAGATCTCTTTGAATGAAACCCTTCAAATTTGTAGGGCCACTGAAATGGTAAAAACACAAGTAAAAGAGCTGAATTCACCAGAAGGGACAAGGCACGCACTTAGACAAACAGCATATAACCAGAGTGGTTCAAATCACAATGTGGAACCAACCTCTGCTTTCAGGAAGACTGAGTCCAGACAGTCTTGTGGCAAGTGTGGATCATGGCATGGTCCCAAACAGTGTTTTGCCTATGGCAAACTATATACTATATATATACTTAGTGTATACATTGTAACTGTTACTCAATTTAATCAAAACTCTAAATTGTAAACTTAGAACTCCATCTTGATTAAGGTACTCCATTTTGCATGGTTCAGCCTTTTGGGTGAACACTATGTAATTTCAGCTAGATGTGTTCACAAGATGTGTGAATGTAGGGTGTGTCAGTAATGGGAACTGTCTCAAACACCAGTCTGTCCTTAGATGACCATCTAAATTGCTGAAGAATGCAGACACATCCCTAAAGAGCAGAAGAAGGATCTACCTCAGAAACAAAAGAACAAATACAATCAAGACAAGCTGAAAGTCACATCTGCAATTCTCTGGTGACCAGTGGTCCCCACAGGGTCTCTGGAGCAGCATGACCTAACAGGACTCATGGACTTACATTAAAGTTAAGAACCTATAAAAAACTGAGTGAGATCACAAGCCTTTGGGTTATGTTGTGCACAACATTAAGGAGCATCAGTGCCCACATGACAGAGAGCCTGCTCTATCATGATTGGCTTCCCTGGCCAGGTAGCCACCACAGACTATGAACTCGAGCAATCGACTCAAGCTGAGATCTCCAGCAACGATCAGGACTGCTAACTATGCCTGATAAACTGCAGAATGTGTTCGGGGAGGGAGGGGAGGAGCGGCGTGTGTGCGTTCATAAGTGCTGAGTATTAGGTATCAACAGAGTTTTCTTTAACAAATGTGGCATAGTGCCTTGTCCCTTAAAAGACCCTGCTAGTCTTTTCTTTTTCAAGTTCCCTTCCAGCCCTATGATTTGATTTGATTTGATTTGAAGTACAACAAAGGCAGACTCAGAGAGATCATAGGAAGACATACTTTCAAGATTGGTGGTAGCAGTGCCACACAAGGTGAGAGGTCATAGGATTCTTCTGCTGTCTGTGGAGCCAGTTCCCCCACTCTCCATACCCAGCCCGACTTACCCTCCAATGTCTGGACGATGTGCACCGTATCCCCAATCTGCAGTGATAGGTGATGCTCGTTCGTGCCCACAAAGTTCCACAAAGCTGAAAAACAACAGCCAGAGATGTGAGGGGGGTGGTGAGAAGGAATAGCTCTGGACCGCAGCCCCCAGCAGGTGGCACAGCCCTCTCACTGCCTTACCCAGCCCAGCTTATCCATCTCTGGGGCTACAGAAAACCTGGCACCCTCACTTTCTGAGCTTGCCAGTGACTGGCAGCCACCCTGCTTCAGCTGTCCCCACAGTACTCCACCACAGCTCCTGGAGTGCCAAACAGAGCAACCTCAAACCCCTGCCACAGCAGCCCCTGACGGTGAGGCAGAGCCATAACTAGGGCAGGGAGAGCGGGACAAAGCCCCAGACACTGAATTCTAGAGGGCACCCCACTGCAAGGCCGGCAGCTGCAGCCACAGCCACAGCCCCTACCTGGCCCCAGAGGCACATTCCTCTCTGGATGCCAGGCTGGGGCTGTGGGAGTTTAAAATCTCCCACCCTCCCCCCCCGGGAATTCTCAGATGCATGCTCGGGGGAAGGAGGTCAAGAAGCCTGTCCACAGCCAGTGAAACTCCAGGCCTGGGGATTGCACTGGCACTGCGGACAGGTAAGGGAGCCCCCGCCACTGCTGGCAAACCATGGGGATCTAGGTCCATCCCTAGCCAGGCTTCTGTGGCCTGCCGGCAGGAGCACTAGCTTTCTGCTACCTCTGAAGGTAACTGGGGATGGATCTGGGCCCTGGCCAGATCAAGGCCGGGGGGCATCTGCACCTGCTTGCCCCAGATGCCAAAACTTTTAGTTACAGCCCTGCAGTGAGATGCAATGCTGACCCACCCTTCCCCTCTGCTCTAGCACAGCTGTGTCTAACCCCATCTACACCGGATCCACGCTACCAGCTGCCCTGGAGCCTATACTCTCTGTGTAAGGCAGGGTGGGCACAGTGGAGGGGACTTTCTGGGGTGGGGCAGGCACAGGAGAGATCCCTCTGAGACACTGGTCAAGGGTGTCCTGCGAACTCTGAGCCCCAGGCTCTCAGACTCAGGCAGGCGGATGCATGTGCAGGACCTGAAGGTGAGCAGGTGGTGCTGGAAGCAAGCTGGTTCCCAGAGCTCACTCAAGGTTAGGGGAAGAACTGCAGGGTGCAGCCAGCCAAGACCATGGGCACGAGCAGTGTGGTCAAGCTTGTGATAAGGCTGATAAGCACAGTGGGATCCAACCCGCTTCTGGGAGCGGGCATTTCAGTGCATACAGGGCCAGGGCTGCCAAGCACCCAGGGTGAGGTGCCTGCCTATGGCCTCCCTCTCCACACTCCTGCAGCCTGGCCTGCTTCTAACAATGTTGTGCTAGGCACTAAAGGAGCTGCAGCTTCCTCACCAGACAGCCAGGTGCCTCTTACTCCATTCTCCTGCTAGGGCATCTCTATTGACACAAAACTCACCCCAGCTGCCACCCACCCTGTCAACAGTCCTCCACTTCCATCCAAATCCCCTGTACCCTTCAGCGGCCCAACAGTACCAGCCACAGAGCTACCCCATGGCCAGCACCTACCCTGCAGCCAGCACCCCCACACTCAGGGCAGGGTTGGTGAAAAGCCAGCCAGTATCTGTGGAACATTCTTACAGTGCCAATTACCTTATTAAGTAATTTGCATAAAGTGTCACAAATTGCTGTGCAAAACTCCAACTTTCAAAGTCTCATGCCTCATCTCCAACATGCACCTGAGAACCAGCTGTGACAAAGTGAGGCTACTTTGGGGATTTTCTTTGGGTTCTAGGCCTGTGCTTCAGTTTCCCCACGTGTTACTTTATATTGATTATGGAACTCAGCTGTGCAATCATTGCAGAGACCACTAAAGGGTGGCCACATATAAGCAGACCTGTCCAGAACCCTGTCTCTACCTTGACCAGTTGAGGTGGGTGAAGCTCAGGGGAGTGGCCACTTAGCCCAGGAGAGAGGTAAAGGAGTGGGAGGCACTAGGGCACAGGCCTGGGCTGGAGTGGGGAAGGAAGAGGGTAGTCCACTAGGTGGGGTGGGGAGGAAGCCCAAATGGTCACTGCTGTACCTGTAACTTCTTATTAGCCTGCTAGCAAAGCTTTTCTATGCTGTGATCCTGGAAACTATTAAACTTTCCTGATATCAGCCCTGGCTGGTAATTGCTTTGGCTGTAGAGGTGAGGTGCAAGGCCCTTTGGCAGAGAGGGACCCCTGGGACCAGCCCCACCCCGAGTCTAGGGTTCCCACAATACTGAGCCCTTCAGGGTCAGATGGAGGAGATGACTTTGCAGGTGTGTGGAGAGCTTGGGGCTGGCATAAACCAGCCCCACACTTTTGTCCTGTTTGGCTGTGCTGAAAGGAGTCCAGAGCGCACAAGTCCTATGCAAACCTGCAACCCTCTGAGGCTGGATTTGGGGCTAGCTGCCCTGATAGGGTAGAGACCCAGGCAGACGGGGGCAGACAGCACTGTGGCAGAGTCCTGATCCACAAGGAGAAGTGGGGACCTGAGCATGATTCCTGGAAGGCTCCATCAGAGCAGCATGTCTGTAAGAGCCATGGGATGTGCCATTGCTGACAGCTCTCTGTACTACCATGAGAGCAGTGCTTATGTGTGCTGCAAACAAAGCCTTGGTGGGGAGCTCCTCAGAACTAAGTGCCCGTCCAGCCCTCCCTACATCACCACAGACCAGCAGAGTAGCTCTGTATAGGGAGGGGTCCCTTCTTCCAGGTGGAGTTGGCAACAACCAGGGCTGGGTGCAATATCCAGGAGTTCCTTTCCACAGCAAAGCACAGAACCAGCTCAAGCCCCCAGCCAGACACCTCTGAAATTACACCCTACCCCAAAGGCATAGAACTAAGTGTGGTCCTTGTGGAGCCTAAGCCAGCACCCTGGCCACAGGGCTGCTCTTCCCACATCCCCCAGGTGAGCTGTACCTTGTCTAACAGGAGGCACCAACACCATCTGTCTGGAATACTGAGTCTGGCCTTGCATCTGAGACATTCAATGCAAACACCCCATCTCTCCTCTTCCTCCGCTTCCCCCGTTTGAGTGCAGAAGCCATGGATCAGGCACGTGGAGCCAAAGGGATGGGTCCAGTTCAGCTGCAGGGGACCAGCTGTGGAAATGGTTCTACTACCTCATCTGCTGTGAGGCAGTTACTGAGAAAAGCAGGAACAGAAAATACCGCAGAGGAAAGCGACAGCAGGAGCCTGCGACACCGTGCTTCCTGCCACACACAGGGCTCTGTGGGAGACAGGCCACGGTGGAGAGAGCAGGAGCCCTGGTTCTATTCCTGTCTTACCACTTCTCCCCGCTCAGGGTTCGGGCCCTGGCTCTATTCCTGGCTGCAGCACAGGCTACCATCATTATGCAGCTGTGACACTAAAAGGAGATGTGTGGCTCTGCTGGCTGCCTCAGCTGCTTGGACTTGCACAGATAAGGCCTCATCTCACACATGCTGCTCAGAGCCCACAGGCTGCCCCTGAGGAGCAGTGCACTGCTTCCCAGCATGGGCTATTGGTGGTGAGCTTGTGGGGCTGCATGGAGGGCACTGAGGAGCTTGTGGAGCCAGATGGAGGGCACAGGGGAGCTCACCGGGCTGCACAGAGGGTGCAGGAGAGCTCACAGGGCTGCATGGAGGGGACAGGGGGGCTGGCCTGGAGCTGGCTCCTGGGGGGGCAGTGCAGGGGAAAAGGAGCATGTGAGGAGCAGCCAGTGACTCAGCCAGCAGCATGAGTGATGACCAGCTGTTCACCTCTGCAGGTGCCCCAGGTGCTGCTCTTACAGCCCAGGTGGTTCTGCAGCCTGCTGGTACAAGGGACCTCCCATGGATGCTGCAGTTATACAACAGGGTCAGTGTCCAAAGTCCAGCAGCGGCTTGGGCTGGGCAGAGCCATGAGCAGAGACTGCAGAGCCAGCAGGAACAGAAGAGGGCCAAGCAGATGCCCTGGCTTGCTGTGTGCAACCTTCCAGGATGGCCGTTGGGGGGTGCCTGGTGGGCCAGTTGCGCTGCTGAGTACATCGTAGGTGGATGGGCACAGCACTGTCTGCCCTGGCTTGCTGTGTGCAGGTGCTGGCAGGACATGTGTGATCCCACTGAAGCCCAGCTGGCCTAAGTCCCTGCTGCCAACACTCCCAGGCCAAAGGGGCCTTTGAGTTCAGAGTCTGAGCCATGCACAGCACAGGGCAGAGATCATCTGATGCCCAGCCCTAGAGCAGATCTGCTTGACAAGCAGCCAGTCTTAACTTAAAATGTCCAGAGCTGGAGGCTCCATTGCCACCCTGGGGAAATCTGTCCAGTTGTTGTACGTAATTCCCACCTTGCTTGTTGCCAGCCTGAATTTGTCTAGCTTCAATTTTCAGCCACTGGCTCACGGTCAGCCTTCCTCTGCTGGGCTGAGGAGCCCATGACAGAATATTTGTCCACCTGGGGTACCAGGTGGGGATCAAGGTACCCTCAAACCTTCGCTTTGGTCAGTTACCCAGACTGAGCTCCCTGCATCTCTCTGCCTTTCATCATTCTCCTGGCTCTTCTCTGACACCTCCTATGTATCAATCCCCTCTAGAATGGCGGACACCAGACCTGGACGCTGGGTTCCAGCAGCAGTCACCCCAGTGCCAAAACAGAGAACCTCTGCTTCTCTTTCATATTCTTCTCTCACACACCCCAGTATTTCATGACCCCTTTTGGCCACAGTGCTGCACAGAGGATTCATGTCCAGCCACACCCCTGCAATGATGTGCAGTTGGCCTGCCTTGTTCCTGGATGCACATGCTGACATGGGGCCATATTAAACCACCATGTTTGCTTGTGCCCAGTTTGCTGAGCAATCAGGGTGGCTGTTGGGGCTGGGTCCCCGTCATCATCCATCCCGCCCCCAACTCTGTATCATTCGCACCTGTTATTAGGGCTGATTTGATGGCTGGGCTGGGGTATCACTCAGCCTTGTGCACCTGTATGGGTGGGGTAGCCACAGCCTGGGCGGCTGGAGATGGTCATGAGCTCATAGCGCCCCACAAACATGGGCATTGCAGGACTTTGGTTCTATAGCCAGCCCAGCATGGGTCCACTGCACCATAGCTAGAGCCCCGCCCCTGAGCTGCCAGCTATGGGATGAGTAGATGACATGATCCAGGGGAAAGGGAGATACAAGGACACCTAACACCCAGCCCAGACAATGCCCAACCCAGATGCTGTCCAGCCCCAAGCCAGACACTGCTCAGCCACCACCCAGTCCAGATGCTCTCCAGCCCCCAAGTCAGACACTCCAACCCAGGCACTGCCCAGTCCCTGGCCCAGAAACCCCAGCCCAGACACCACTGAGCCCTGATACTCACAGTCCAGACACCACCCAGCCCCCAACCCGAACATCCCAGCCCAGCCACCACTCAGCCCACCGAACCCACATACCCACAGCCCAGACACCGCCAAGCCCCCTAACTCAGACACACCCAGCCCAGACCCTGCCCAGTGCCCCTTCAGCCCCTCAAACCTCAAGCTCAGACATGGCCAAGCCCCCCCCCCCCCCCCAGCTTCCAGCCCAGACACTGCCCAGCACCTCAGGCTCTGCTTCCTGACCCACCCAGGCATCCCCTGGCCCTGCCCCCACTCAATTCCCCAGCCCATGGGCTGGACCCTTTCAAAACCTGGCCCTATGCTGAGGCTCATTGCAGTGCCTGCCAGGTTCACAGCAATGCAGTCTCCAGCCCCTCCCTGCCTGGGCATCCCTGCCCACAGCGCTCGCTTTGGACAGTCTCTTTGGTGGCATGGCCACCCCTGCGCAGGGCAGTCCAGATGCAGCCTGATCAGCACCACTCACCAACGCCATATTTCTCCTCCTTGGTAGGCAGCCAGGGGGCCATTTCTAGCCAGCCCAGCCCAGTGATGTGACTGTCCCTGCACAGTGCAGCAGCAAGTTCCTCTCACTGAGCTGCCGGGGTCACGTGTGTCTCACCGGCTTGTGCAAATCTTCCTGGGCCACTTCCTCCAAGCAAAGCTGGGCTCTGCATAGAGCATCCACCCGCCCCCTTCACAGCCAGATGGGAGTGGGTCTGACACAAGGAGCCCCAGGGCTGTGGGAGTCCAGCCAGAAATGCTGCAGCCCCCTTGTGCCTAGGCAGCAGCCTGCACTGAGTGTAACAGGGCACCCTGAGCTCTCACACTGCAGCTTTCCCTGTCAGGCTGCCTCTGCTGGCCTGATATGGGCAGGCGGGTCAGGCTTTGGTCCAGAGCCCCACAGGGCCTCTCTGACAGAGCCAAGGGGGTCGAGCTGTTGTCCAGAGCCCCACAGGGCCAGACTGACATGGGCCAAGGGGGCCAAACTGTGGTCCAGGGCCAGAAACCTGGGAAGGGATCCTGCTCAGGCTGGTGCTCTTACCAGCCATTGCCAATCTACACAAAGGAAGGAATCCTCCTCAGTCCCACAATGCACCGGGCATATAGACCTGGCTATGAGGCTAATCTTTTGTGATCAGACGAACTCTTTGTTTGAAGAAATTGATTTTCGGTTACCATTCATCTCAGAGTCCAGTGTCTGGGTGGTGAAGCAAGGCCTGGCATGTCTAAAGGGACTCCATTTTTTACTTCTGTTCTCCTCTGACCTGTTAAGAAGATGTTCACTTTTGTGACTGGCTGGGTCTATGTAATCGGGGGAGTCTGCCCCATTTTTCAGCAGTTTGTCGCAAACCTGGCATTCTCATCTGGTCAATTTCCAAAGGGATAGCCCTGTTAGAAATAAAAATAAAATTAAAATTAAAAAAAAAAATCTGTTAGTCTTAAAGTGCCACATGACTCCTCATTCTCATCTGTGCCTCTCAGAGGCACCAAAGCATGTGTGCACATCTATTAATGTAAATGAAATAAATGGACACAAAGAATCATAGGTGTTAATGAGACCTCTGCACTGTCTGGCACCAAACAGCATTAAACAAGTTGAGGGGCTGACCCTGGCAAACACCCCTTCAAAGGTCTTTTGAATCTTTTATGAAAGCTACAAAGAAGAAGGAAAAGTAGTTAGAGCCTTTGAAATGTAAAGCATTAAGTAAGACTTTCACTTTAACAACAGCCTTGTTTCCTTCCCATTTGCTGGGGCTTTCGAAAGGAAACCCACTGACTTGACAGTCTGTTAGGTGCTATTCACGATGGACATAGCTGTCCATTTTGGAGAAAAAAGTAAGGTTAGTTGAGTGGGGAGGGAGTGGCTGATGTGGCTGTTCTTGTCAGGGTCAGATCCTTTTTTGTAAAAGCCAAAAGATGACAAGCAGGGGAGAGACAAGAACAGCTAAGATAAAAATAAACTGCTATCTCTGGTGTTGAACCACGCAGGACCAGCGCTGTGACTGAGCACACCCTGTATTCACACTCTCTGTGCCACTGTAATTTTGTACAAAGGATACCTTGCGAAAACGACTAACTCACTGGTCAATAATATCATGGCAAAACATCTGAAGCAACATTATATGTGAATCTATGAACACAAGCTGCAGTTAGGATTGAAATGTGATCACTAGACAAAGCTAAGGGGGGGATAATTCTGTTCCTCAAAGATAAGAGAAGGGTTACTTACCTGTAAATGTCCTTCAACATGGGCTGCTCACATCCATTCTTATTTAGGTGTCTACGTGCCACAGTGCATTGTCATCCAGAAGCTTTTTTGCCCTAGCCTATCCCTCTCACAGGTGATACTTAAACCAGTCTCCCAGTCAGTAATAAAACATGCTTCTGATTCCCTACTCTGGTCATCACAAAGCATAACAAAATAGAAACAGCCCCCTTTGTTGTACATCAGCTTCTCTGGTTCCCCCCTAGCCACTGGGTCTCTTAAAGAAATAGGTTCTCCTGACCCCGAAGGGCCAGCCACATCACCCAGAACAATATAGGCTTGGATCTTATCCAAAATACCATGCTGCTAGCCAATCCTTTAGTAACTATAACTAAGGTTTAATATAAAAAGAAAACAAATAAAATATGAGAAGTGTTAAAGGGTCAAAGTGAATCACGTACATACAAATGATTTAGCATCCATAGAAAGCAAGTCCTTCGAGAGTTTGGAGTCTGCAAGTTGATCCAAGTCCTCTGGTAGACACCCAGCACCTGGGTGGGTCTCAGTCCTTTGTTCAGTGGCAGCAGAATAGTTCCAGAGGAGGATGTTGGTTGCAGATTGGAGACTGAAGACAAAGTGGAGATGGGGCCACTCACTGCTTTTTATCACCTCTGGCCTTCCCTATCTGTGTGAAGGTTTTGTTTTTTGTTTTGTTTTGGTTTTTTTTTGCAGTTCAAAATGGAGTTGTCACATGGGCAAGTCCCACTGGTTCAACTGGTTTCTCCATGAGCTCACTTTACCTAGGAGCTTCCTTAATGGGCCATTAAGGGGACAATGGGTTTGCAGCCACCCAGTCTGGGGTGCCTTAGAATCAAGTAACTTGGAACACAAATAGACCAAACATATTCCTGACTTCTAATACAGATATAACACCTATCTATAAAGCATATAATCTTTCCTAGAAGATTACAACCTTTCTGTTGATACCAAATACGGCATGCCACATATGGATTACTGCAAATATGAAATATTAATATGAAAGAGAATCATAAACAAGCCCCAGACAGCATCACAATGAGCATACCATGAGTTGGGGGGCAAAGTTAGTAAGAGAGATAACTGAGTATGGCCTGGGTAGAAGCAGACTCTGGGGCACCCCCCTGGTTGTTGCCCATAGGGTGAACCGCCTCCGCTTAGCCTTGTAGGTTGCTCTTGTGGAGGGTTTTCTGCTTTCAAACAGCACTTGCCAAACCCCCTTGGAGCAGATCCCCTCGGGTGGGCTCAGCCTTGTAGGTTCCAGGCCCTTAAGGGGCTCCAGGTCTGGGTGCTGGACGCAGCCTGAGTCTTGAGTCAGCAGGTCCACCCTGAGTGGGAGTATTATGGGTGGGACCACACATAGGTCTAGCAGTGTGCTGAACCAGGGCTGGCAAGGCCATACTAGGGTTATCATGATCACTTTTGCCCCATCCCTCCTGATTTTTAACAGGGCTCTGTGTATCTGCAGGACAGGTGGGAAGGCATAAAGGAGGGGCCCCTCCCAGTTAGCAGGAGGGCATCCAACAGCTACCCCTTGTCCCTGCCCTGGAGGGAGAAGAATATATGTCACGAACAGTTCTATGTGGGGGTTTTCCCACTTCTCAAAGAGCTGGCTCACCACATCTAGATGTAGGGACCACTCATGTTGGGGGAGAAATAGCCTGCTGAGCTTGTCTGCCTGGCAGTTGCTCACCCCTGGTAGATGGGCTGCTATGAGGTGGAAGCTGTTCTCTAGGGCCAGTTCTCATAGACTCACCACCTCTTTTCACAGGGTAGACAATCGGCTCCGCCCTGGCGGTTGAGGTAGAACATGGCTGCCGTGTTGTATGTTAGGACTTGGATGGCTTTCCCCTTGATTTTGTCCAAGAATACCCTGCAGGCCAGGTGAATCTCCCTCAATTCTTTATCTGGAGAGGGGCGTCTATCTGTAACCATCTCCCTTGGGTAGAGAAGTCACCAGTGGTGTGGATTCCCCATCCCAGGTCTGATGCATCTGTGATAAGAGTCACTGAAGGGTTCTGGATCTCGAAGGGGACTCCCTGGCACACAAAGTCTGAGTCCTGCCAGATCATGAGGGTGTCTAAGATCTCCCCTGGAATGGTGACCACCTGATTCAGGGAGTGGCCCTGGGGGGGGTGACACATTCCTACAAGCCAGGGCTATAATGGTCTCATCCAAAGGCAAGCCACCCTTATCACCTAGGTGGAGGCCGCCATGTGTCCCAACAGCTGGAGGCACTGGCTCACTATTGTGGTGTAGTCCTGAAATAATGGTAAACATTAACTGAAAGCTGGATAGGGGAGGAAAGCCCTCACTCATCTCGAATACAGGTGGGCCCTGATAAACTCTATTTCCCTTTTGGGGGGTCATTTTTGATTTTTCCAGATCTAAGATGATGCCTAACTTGTCACACAGCCTTCAAGTAGAACTGACGTTATGCTGGCCTTGGCTCCTGCACCTGCCCCTGCCCCTGATGAGCCAGTCATCCAGGTAAGGGAAAATTTGTACCCCGTTTCCTTAAGTGGGCTGCTACTGCTGCCATGAACTTTGTGAAGACTCTTGGGGCTAGGGAGGGTCCGAAAGGGAGGGCTATGAACTGGAAGTGTTCGTCCCCAATTTTGAAACTGGGGAACTTCCTGTGTTTGGGCCTTATGGTGATGTGAAAGTATAAGACAGGTCTAGAAGCTGTGCCTAACAACTTCTAAGGGGGGACAACTAATCTGCATGGGTTCTATATTAGCATGAGCACAAAGAGCACAATTAGATATTAGCATAGTGACTGCAGGGCATGACGGTTAATGGTATTTGGGTTTATTTGAGCACAAATCTGTCAATATCTGTAATTTTACCAAAAAGAAACATAAAATATTGTCTTTTGTAATATGCTACTCTTCTGATTGTTTAAACTCTGTTAAAGTGTGAAACATCACCATCATGAAAAGAAAACTTGGAAGAGGGAGTAACCCTCTGTGTTCAGCCTGATTAAAGAAAGAAATGGGTGGAGGTTAGCTCTGTTAAGAGCTATGCCTGAGGCACTGCCTCACCCCTCACCCAACATACTGTGAAAGGCTAGATCAGTGACCAGGTTTTTTGTGAAGCCTGTTTTTTGTTATTTTAATTGAAGGAGGTGTTTGCAACTGTTCTGAATTTGAGAGCTGAAATCACTGAAGAACAAGCAGCAGGTGGCTCAGCAGCAGGAGTGACCAGTGGGCAGAGCCAGTGGACAGCTGGTGTGAAAGACACTCCCTACATATCCTGGGGTTTGTTGGGAACCTTGTTCTGCACTGATTCCCTAGATCAGTGCTGGTTTTGCTACTGAGTTTATACATTCTGTTATGCTGTGTGGGATCTTGTTGGGAACCTTGTTCTGCACTGATTTTCGCTATTGGGTCTCTACATTCTTTTTATTTACTATTAAAAGTTCTGTACACTACACTCAAACTTGTGCTTGCAAGCAGGGAAGCATCACCTCTTTGGGCTGCCCAGGGAATATTGTATGACTTCCCAGAAGACTGGGTGGGGGCTCGAACTGGTTGGTGCTGTAACATTATTTGGAGACCCCTAGATATAGAACCTGGCCCTTGTTCTGCCATCTCACGCTGGCAGAAGGGTTACAAAAGTATGCATCTTTGAAACTGAGGGCCACAAACCAGTCTCCAGGGTCTAAAGAAGGAAGGATCTGAAATAGAGAAACCATTCTGAACTTTATTTTTTGGAAGAACTTATTCAGGGATCTTAAGTCTGGGATGGGTCTCAGGCCCCTGTTTGCTTTTGGAACTGGAAAGTACCAAAAATAGAAACCCATTCCCTTCTCCTTGGCAGGAACATCTTCTGTCACCCGCAAGTTCAGAAGCTTGCTGCCCTCCTGCTACAGGAAGGGCTCATGGGAGAGGTCCCAAAATGGGTGGTGAGGGGGTAGTTTTCTTGCCGGGGGCCTAGACCTGAATTGTAGGGTATAACCGTGGGTGACTGTATCCAAGATCCATCGGTCTGAATTGATTTTGGACCGGTGGTGTCAGAATGGGGCTAAATGTTTTTTGAACACTCTGTGAACAAAGGAAGTCTCATGTGTTGCTGCAGCCCTTGGACAAGAGGTCAAAACCTCTGCCTCTGGGAGGAGGGGCAGCCATTGTTGCTCTGGCCAGAGGACCAGCTGGAACCCTGGGCTCGGACTCTGCTGCCACCCCATTGCTGTCTCTCTTCCTGCTCTCATAGTGGTGTTGGGATGTCTGGAAGGACCTATGGTGCGGGCTCTGCTGCTGTTGGTGCTGCTGTTGGTGGGGAGGCTGCTGCTGTGTGTGAAAGGACCAATAGGCTGCCTAGGGAGTGTACATCCCCAGCAAGTGAAGTTTCACCTGGCAGTCCTCCATCCAGTGAGGTTTGTTTTCACTGGATTCAGCAAATAAGGATCAACCTTCGAAGGGGAGGTCCTGGATGAACTGTTGTATTTGCATTAAAAGGCACAATCCCTGTTTCCACACCGCCCATCACATGGCAATTGCCAAGGCCACCCCCCCCTTGCTGGCCATGTCTGTCATGTCCCATGAGGACAAGAGCATCGCACAAGTCGACATCAGGCCCTCCTCCATGAGGACGTCATAGTCCACCATGTGGTTGGAGGGAATGAGGTCTCTGAACCTCTGCATGCCGCTCCATAGGTTAAAAATGTACCCACCCATAAGGGGCTGCTGGTTAACAATATGTAACTGAAGGGCCATGGTAGAGTAAACCTTGCATCCAAACAAGTCCAGTCTCTTTGCCTCTTTATTTTTGGGGCTGCAGTGCATTGGCCTGTCTTTCACACTGGTTCACTGCATCCACCTCTAGGGACCCTGGTGTGGGATGGGGAAAATAGTATCCAAACTTGTCCACAAGGACCTGATATTTCCATTCAGTCCCCTTGGAGACTGGAGGAAACAATGATGGGGTTTGCTACTGGGCTTATGTAATTTTTAGGACCCCATCATGCATGGGGATTGCCACCCTTGCCAGTGGGATGGAGTCACCCTCATCGAACAGTGGGTCAAAGTGCTCCCCTTACAACCTCGATGGGGAGGTCGAGGTTAGCAACCATGCACTTCAGGAGCTCCTGATGCACCCTTGGGTCCTCCTTAAGTGAGAGAGATTTCTGATATGCCGCTTTGTTGGGGAGGATGATGACATGACCCTGGAATCATCTCTCCCAATACCGATGGGCCCTCTCCCGTGTCTGAGTCTGCCTCAGATCCTTCCATGCTCCTTTCCCCTTGAGATGTCACAGGCTTCATGGAGCTCAGAGAACTGGCTTCCCTTTGGGGGAAGCATCCCAGGATGCCCAGTCAGCTCACTGTGCAGTCTAGTCTTTAAAGGACGGCAATACCAGGGAATGTGCTGGAGACCATCTTCTTCCCCGTGCAAGGGAGCGGTCCACCACTTTGTGCTTGTCCCTGTGTGGAGATCAGCCTTTCTTCTGCACCGGAGTCAGTGAGCACTGTGCCGGTATAAGCAAAGCCAGAGTCCGCGCTCAGTGCTCCCTGCACCAGGATGTCAACAAGGACCATTTCCTCCTACGTTTGTTTGCCAGTTCGATGAGGCTGGTACCAGGGATGGTGGCGTTGAAGATTGTCTGCACCAGTGCAAGGCATCAGATGCCTCTGAAAAGGAGGACCAGATTCTGCTCCAGAGAGGCCTCAGCGATGAAACTGGCTACCGGTCAGGGGATGACTTGACGGGCAAGAATTGAGGTGACACTCTGCCATCCCTGCGTTCAGGCAGCAAGCCAGATGATGTCAGTGCATGCTGTGCAGGGGATGGGGAGTGGATGTGCCGTGTGTCCCCTGAGTGGTCCAGTGGGGAGCCAAGTGTCAATGCCCATTCCTGGGACGCGCTCTCATGCTAATGGCTCAAGCCCCACACCAGCATCTTCTGTGCCGGGAGGCTCGGTTCACCCAGTGCTTTAGGCCAAGCCCTCAGAGATGGTACCGGTTTGCCCCTTGAGGCAATCATCCTAGTGGTGTTGGAAGTTGGCAGCTGCAGCACCGCTCCCGCTGCTTCAAAGGCCTCTGCAGTAGATGGGGCCTGGAATGCCTAGGGCTTGGGTGCCCCGGTCAGGGAAGTTGCCTGGACCTGTGCCATGGATCCTGACCTGTGCTGGTGTCGATGCTTTTCTCCAGCCAGCCAGGTCTTCGACACTGCCTCAGACCCTGTGCTGGGCTTCTTTACCTTCCCAGATGGTGACCTGAGCCAGCTCCAACTGCTCCCTCTGGGTCAGAGTAGTCTGCACAGGCAGTGCCGAGGATGGCACAGAGGCTGGGCAGAGGGCCATCTCTAGCACCAGGGAGTGAAGGCAGCTCTCCCTTTCCTTCTGAGTCCTTGGTTTAAAAGACAGACAAATATGGCATTTGTCAGTCCTATGTCCCTTGCCAAGGCAGTTGAGATACTTTTTGTGAGGGTCACTCACTGAGAAAGCCTTGGCACATTCACACAGGGCTTGAATCCAGGCATGGTGTAGCCCATGCTGGATCCTGTGCTACCTCAGATGGGTGGATAGCCACATGCTTCTCAGGTGCAGTTCGAGCTTCTGAGATAGACAAGTCCAACAGGTAGAAGAGAAAAATTTCTGGAGTCGAAGAATCGAACAAAAAGGTGATGAAAGACAGGCGCTTGTACCAAGGCAAGGACACGTAGTTTCAGAACTGTCACAAATGGGCAGAAAGAAGGAACTGAAGGGGGGAACAGGGTCAGTGCCACCTCTATACTGTGCTGAAGCACAGGTCCACAGGGGCATTGGTGACTGAGTCTACAGGTACAGGCTAGGGCAAAAAAGCTTCCAGATAACCAGGCATCATGGCACGTACATACCTGAATAAGAATGGATGTGAGCAGTTCTCAAAGAACTGACAGCTCTTGCCAGGTATCACCAAAGTCAATTGGCAATCACAGATCACATGGTCATTCCTTGGCAATGAAGGGAGCAGGAACAGATTAATGTGCATGTTAGCAAACAACAGCATGGACGCTTTTTCACCACAGGACTCCAAGTTTCCATCCTCCCAGCAGCAGGGAACTTTATCTAATGGTGACCCTCAAGAAAATACATTTCAAAGGGGGAATGAACTATAAAAGGAAGGGGGGCCAAAAACACCCCAGAGGGAGCCTGACCTGAGAATTTGGTTATCCCTGTTGCTGGGAATGTGTAGGGAGGCACTTGAATCAGCTTCTTTAACTAACTTGTTAAGTTTTAGCTCCTGGGAAGATTTTTTTCTCTTTATTTCCCTAGAAGTCATTTCTGACTTTAGGACCTGCTACTTGTGTGATGCTGTCTGGGTCTAAGGGACTGTTTATTATTATTTTTCATACTAATATTTCATATTTGCAATAATACATATGTGATATACCATGTTTGGTGTCAATAGAAAGGCTATAATCTGCCAAGAATGATTATATGGTTTTTCTGTAGGTCTCATGCCTGTATTAGAAATTAGAAATCTATTTGTTTTCATGTGCGTTCCAAGTGATTTGTTCTTAAGGCAATCCCAGACTGGGTGTTTGCAGAATTATTGTTCCCTTTAACGGCTCCCACCAGGGGGCCTCCCAGCTGCAATGGGCCCAAGAAGAAACCTGTCTGACTCGTTACCCAGACTGACCATGTGGCCCACCTCCATTTTGCTCTGGCAAGGACTCTGAGACAAAAGGCAGGGGTCCCACCTCCATTTTGTCTTTAGTCTTCAGTCTGTCTGCAACCAACACCTGCCTCTGGAACTAATCTCCTGGGACTGAACAAAGGACTGAGACCCATCCAGTTGCTGCTGCTGCTGGGTGCAAACCAGAGGAGTGGGACTAACCTCCAAACTACAGGATCTTCAAGGGTTTGCGTTCTATGGACTCTAAATCATTTGTATGTATGTGATCCACTTTGACCCTTTAACATCTCTCATATTTTGTTTGTTTTCCTTTTATATTAAACCTTCAGTTGTAGTTATTAAGGGATTGGCTGGCAGTGTGGTATTGTGGGTGAGATTCAAGCCTATATTGTTCTGGGTGATGTGGCTGGCCCTTTGAGGTCAGGCGAACCTATTTCTTCAAGAGACCCAGGGGTTAGAGGGGACCATAGGAACTGATGTGCAGAAAGGGGGCTGGTTCTGCTTTGTTATGCTCAGTGATGACCAGAGTGGGGAATCAGAAGCATGTTTTGTTACTGACTGGGAGGCTGGTTTAAGTACCACCCATCAGTGGTTTGGGGGTTTGGCCCCTGGTTTTGCAGCTTGCTCTGATTTGGGTGCATTCAGAAGGTTATCCCAGGAGGCCTGGGTCACAACTTGTACTCATTAAAACTGGTCTTTGTATTGTTAGATGCACTTAGTTTTAATCTAAACCAATCCAGTGCTGTGCTTCAATGAAAGTGTTGGGGGTAACTTCCGCTGCAGTAACTAGCTGTTGAACACTGAACCTACAGAGGTAATAGACTTATACTGTGTGACCTGCTCAGAAGAGGGCTGGACCATGCAGAACACGTTTTGTGAACTGGGGCTGTGTTGGGGTCACCCTGCAAGGTAGCTGCAAAGGCTGATGGAAGCCAGAGTGTGGCTAGTGTGTTGCTGACAGGCTGCCAGGGCCAGAGTTATTGGACCAGGGCTGCAGCTGTGCACAGACACTCAAGATGTGACCAGGGCTGTCACCACAGGGGTGCAGGGCCCAAGGCCAATTGTCCTGTGCAGGGCTCTGCACCCCCCCCCATGCTGGCGGCAGGTATGGGCCAGCCCCATACTCATGCCCCTCCCCTGAGCCAGGGACAGGGCAGGCCAGTCGGTGGCCGTGTTCTGCTCTCCTGCCCCGCCTCTGGGCCAGCCTGACCTCCCTCAAGGGCAGAACAGCCGGCTCAGAGAAGGGGCGAAAGAGCGAAGTCCGGCCTCTTGGCTGGCGCACTCCACCCTTGGGCCGGATGTTCCTGCCCTGGGTGCAGGGGAGAGCTGGGCCAGAGTAGCGGACAGCTCCATGCTGCCAGCCCCTCCTGGCTTCGGCTCTGTGCCGAAGGGGGTGGGGAGGTGGCGGGGGACAGCGTGTCTGTAGGGGCACAGCAGTGCAGGCCGCATGCTGCCCTGCGTATGGCAGGACAGCACAGGGCCCAGGGAACTGCAGGGCCCAGGGCAATTGCCCCTCTCGCCCCCACCCACCCACCCTTAAGGGCGGCCCTGGGTATGACCTGCCTGCTGTTCTGCCATTTGTAAGCAGCCCAGGTTAGGAGCTATAGCAGCAAAGCAGCAGCAAAGCATGGTGAGACACTGCAGGTTGCAGGGGAGGGGTAACATGACCGTCCAGTAGTCTGAGCTGCCCCTAGAGTGTGACAAGCACATGGACTGCACAGTCATTCCAAAATGTCCAAAACCTAATGTTAGGCTGTTTAGGGATCTGCTTTTAGCTGCCCCTTTCTGGTCACAGGTTTACAGCAGTGCTGCAAAATACAGTCTTGATGGGCTAAGCCAGGCAGATCAGACAGAATTAAAAAGGAAAAAAGAAATGAGGTGGGGTGAGGAGAAGGACATACTGGGGCAGGTGGTATTGGGCCCAATGGTAGAATTTGTTACATGAGGAGCTGTTAGTAGGTGGCATCGCCATTAGTTAGCCCTGACCAACAGTTAACCCTGAGCTGAGCTGCTACCATTACTTTTAATTAAGGTTGTACCTTGCTCCCACCAAGTGGCAGTCATAACTTGCAAGCTCTGTAAAATAACGAGATAAGAGTGGGGCAAAAGAGTGTGGTAAACAGGTGTGGAAAATAACCAGATGTGCATGCCATTTTTCCCCCTTAGCAGAAAACAGTGTATAAAAGCTAATGCTGAGGCCCCCCCTTCTTTGGAACTTCATCGTTGGCACAACTGCTGTGTTCGCCGTCACGAGTCATCACTCCCAATGCTCTGCACCTGCAGTCGTTTCACTGGGTTCCTGTCTGCTGAACAGGCATGAGCATTGGTGCTTTCCTATTTCTTTTCTTTCTTGTCTGTTTGTTTAACAGAACTATTTTGTTTTTACCTTTTACCTTGTCTCCCGGTGTCCTGCCTACTAAACCCATTGAACCTTCGGACCTGTGCTATAGTTTGTAGCTAGTATCCTGTCACAAGTGGGCTGTCGCAAAGCTTCACAGTCCATGCAGCGTCCAGGATTTACCCAGAGCTGGTGCTGTCATCTGGCTCCCTTTCTCCAGCCCATATCTCACTGGCACTTAGGATGGAAGTGATCCAGAACAGATTCCAGGAGACAGTGGGGATGGCAGCCATAAAGGTGAAGCACACTCCTTCCCCTTCTCTCACTGTGCAGTAGCCAGCTTTCCCCTCCATGGCTCCTTTTTCAGCACCTGAAATGGTATAACATGCAGTGGCGGATTAGGGGCACTGGGCCCTCCCCACTGGTGGGCACCACCTGCCCTCACCTAAGGCCACAGCCCCCCTCCAGTCTAGGATCCTGCTCCCTATGGGAAGGCCAGTGTTGGGGGGGACACTGGGGCCCAGCTGTGGCACAGCTGATTGTGCCACTGGGGCAAGCAGGGCAGCTTCCAGTGCAGCCCAGCCACACTGGAAACCATACTTCATGGCGCAGCAGCAGGCCCCATGCTGCCCCAAGGGCAGGAGCGTCATTGCCCCAGGGAAGGACCCGGGGCACCACCAATGCCCGCCCCCTGACCACAGGCCACGCCCCCAGCCAGGGACAGGGCAGGGAGTGGCAGCCGCGGCCACAGGGCCGCCCATCTAAGGAAGGGGCCAGAAGCGGCTGCTGCCATTGTGGGCAGCTAGGCCCCAAATCTCCGGCTGGATATAGCCGGAGACCAGGAGAGGCAGAGGCCACTCCGAGACCTGGGGCACTGGCTCCAGGATTCGGGGCACGGGGCCCATGTGCCATGCACCAGCAACCCCCCTGCCCAAGGGTAGACTGGTGGCCCACGAGCAGGGCAGAAGAGCAGAGCACAGCCTTGGGCTGACCCACCCTACCCGTGGGCGGACCAGTGGGCCCCAGGAGCAGGGTTGGAAAGCAGTGCAACTGCAGAACCCAGCCTCCGGCCCAGGGCGGCTCCACTCCACACCAGCACCACATGGCAGAGGGCCCCTCACATTCTCTGGGCCTCTGGGCATGGGGCCCATAGGCCTATGAGTTAATCCACCCATGGTGACATGCTGCACATCAGTTACCCCCCTTTGGATATAATATGTATCACTCATGGTCCTCCTTACAGTGTGACTGTGTGGGCTGATGCACACTATGTTGTGTCAGGTGTTTTTTCAATGCTCATGGCATACTGAACATTATTGGGATCATAGAATCATAGGGTTGGAAGGGCCCTCATGAGGTCATCTAGTCCAACCCCCTGCCAAAAAAGCAGGACCACTCCCACTAGATTATCCCAGCCAGGGTTTTGTCTAGCTGGGCCTTAAACACCTCCAAAGATGGAGATTCCACCACCTCCCTAGGTAGCTTATTCCAATGCTTCACCACTTACCTACTAAGAAAGCTTTTCCTAATATACAGCCTGGACCTCCCCAGCTATAACTTGAAACCATTGCTCCTCATTCTGTCCTCTCTTACTACTGAGAAGAGTCGAGCTCCATCCTCCATGGAGCAACCCTTCAAGTAGTTGAAGATTGCCAGCAAATCCCCCCTCAGTCTTCTCTTCTGCAGGCTAAATAAGCCTAGTTCCTTCATTCTTTTTTCATAGGGCTTGTGCTCCAGCCCCTTGATCATTTTTGTTGCCCTCCGCTGGACTCTCTCTAATTTGTCCATGTCCTTTTTGCAGTGGGGAGCCCAAAACTGGACATGGTATTCCAGATGTGGCCTCACCAGTGCAGAATAGAGGGGAACGATCACATCCCTCGATCTGCTGGCAACAATTCTGATGCAGCCCAGTATGCCATTGGCCTTTCTGGCAGCAAGCGCACACTGCTGACTCATATCCAGCTTCCCATCCACCATGACTCCCAGGTCCTTTTCTCCAGTGCTGCTACTTAGCTGATCGCTCCCCAGCCTGTAGCAGTGCATGGGGTTTTTCTGGCCCAAGTGCAGGATTTTGCACTTGTCCTTGTTGAACCTCATGAGATTTCTATTGGCCCACTGCTCCAATTTGTCTAGGTCTCCCTGAATCCTGTCCCTGCCCTCCAGGGTGTCTACCGTTTCCCCCAGGTTGGTGTCATCTGCAAACTTACTAAGTGTGCAATCTATCCCATCATCCAGATCATTAATGAAAATGTTGAACAGAACTGGCCCCAGGACCGACCCCTGGCGCACACCACTTGTTATTGGTTGCCAACTTGACATGGAGCCATTGATTCTTACATGCTGAAACCGTTGATCTAGCCAGTTTTCTATCCACCTTACAGTCCATGCATCCAACCCATACTTCCTTAGTTTGCCAATGAGAATGCTGTGGGAAACTGTAGCTAAAGTCAAGGTATATCACATCAACGGCTCTTCCCACATCCTCAAATCCAGTCATCTCATCATAGAAGGCAATGAGGTTGGTCAGGCATGATTTACCCTTGGTGAATCCATGCTGACTGATCCTGATCACTCTATTTTCCTCCAAGTGTTTCAGGATGGATTCTTTGAGAACTTGCTCCATGATTTTTCCCAGGATTGAGGTGAGGCTGACAGGTCTGTAATTCCCTGGATCCTCCTTTTTCCCTTTCTTGAAGATAGGCACTATATTTGCTTTTTTCCAGTCCTCTGGCACCTCCCCCGTTCTCCATGAGTTTTCAAAGATAATGGCCAACGGTGCTGCTATCTCATCAGCCAGCTCCCTCAGCATCCTCGGATGCAGTTCCTCCGGCCCCATGGACTTGTGCACATCTAGCTTCTTTATGTAGTCGTTAACCTGACCTTCTGTCACCAAGAGCCTCTCTTCTTCTCTCCAATCTACTGTACCTAGTGTAGTGGGCTGGGAGCTGACCCTGCCTGTGAAAACTGAAGTAAAAAAAGCATTGAGCACTTCAGCTTTTTCCTCATCCTCTGTCACAAGGATACCTGCCCCATTCAGTACGGGACCTACAACATCCCTGATCCTCTTCTTGTTACTGGTATACTTATAGAGCCCCTCCCTCTTATCCTTCACATCCCTTGCTAGCCGCAACTCCATTTCTCCTTTGGCCTTTCTGATTTTATCCCTGCAGTTCCAAGCAATGTCTTTATATGCCTCCCTAGTCATCTGTCCTAGGTCCCACTTTCTGTAAGCTTCCTTTTTATGCTTCAGCTCAGTGCAGAGCTCTCTGTTAAGTCACTCTGGGCGCCTTCCGCATTTGCTGTGCTTTCTCTTTATCAGAATGGTATCTTCCTGTGCCATTAGCAGGGTGTCTTTAAAATGCAGCCAACTCTCTTGGACACATTTCCCCTTCAGATCAGCCTCCCAAGGGATCCTGCCTATCAGTTCCCTCAGGGAGCCAAAATCTGCTTTTCTGAAGTCCAGGGTCTGCGTTTTGCTTCTTTCCTTCTTTTCTTTAATCAGCATCTTGATCTCATAGTCACTGCTACCCAGGTTGTCATTCACTTCTACTTCCCTGATCAATTCTTCTCTGTTTGTGAGCAGCAGGTCGAGAGGTGCAAGGCCCCTAGTTGGTTCCTCCAGCATTTGTACCAGGAAGTTGTCCTCAACCCTGTCTAAAAACTTCCTGGATTGCCTGTGCACTGCTGTATTGGCCTCCCAGCAGATGTCAGGGTAATTGAAGTCCCCCATGAGAACCAGGGCCTGTGCTCTAGAAACTTCTGACAATTGTACACAGAATGCCTCATCCACCTCCTCCTTCTGATCTGGTGGTCTGTAGCAGACACGCACCACGACATCCCCTTGTTGCTCTCCCCTCTAAACTTAACCCACAGACTTTCAACTGGCTTGTTTCCACTTTCATAATGAAGCTCTGAGCAGTCATAGAGCTCCTTTACATATAGTGCTACTCCTCCCCCTTTCCTTCCCTGCCTGTCCTTCCTGATCAGTTTATACCCATCCATGGCAGAGCTCCAGTCATGCAAACTATCCCACCATGTCTCTGTTATCCCAATTATATCATAGTTCTTTGTCTGTGCCATTACTACTAATTCTTCCTGCTTGTTTCCCAGGCTCCTTGCATTTGTGTATAGGCACCTAAGATAGCACACTGATTGCCCTACTTTCCCATTTTGATTTTCAATTCTATTGTATCTACCTCCCTGCATTTTCTCTCGGTGTTGACCTCCCCCACTTGCCTCAGGTATTAGGGCTTCATTAGAGCACTTAAGATGATTATTTGATTCCCTCTGCATGTTCCAACTACCCTCTCTTCTATCCCTGGAGTTACAGTCCCAGCACCCCCCAAGTTCCATCCCTTCCCCCTGGTCTCCCACATTGTCACTCACTTGTGGGCTTTGGTCTCCTTCCCCCTTCAGACCTAGTTTAAAACCCTCCTCACTAGGTCAGCCAGTCTGCATCCAAATATGCTCTTCCCCTTCCTCGAAAGATGGAGTCCATCTCTGCCTAGCAGTCCTTCTTCCTGAAATAGCAACCCATGGTCAAGGAAGCCAAAGCCCTCCCGACGACACCATCTTCGCAGCCAGGCATTCATCTCCAGGATGTATCTGTCTCTGCTCAGGCCCCTACCCTTGACCAGAAGAATCGAAGAAAACATCACCTGTGCTCCAAACTCCTTCACCCGCACTCCCAGAGCCCTGAAGTCACCTTTGATCTGCTGAGGATCACCTCTCACAGTATCATTGGTTCCCACATGGATGAGAAGCAAGGGGTAGTAGTCAGAGGGGCGGATGATTCTCGACAGTCCCTCCATAACATCTCAGATGCAGGCACCTGGCAGACAGCACACCTCTCGAGAGACCTTGTCAGGGCAACAGATGGGTGCCTCCGTCCCCCTTAGAAGTGAGTCCCTGTAGCAAGGTGCAACCCAGGCCCAAGCTCCAGCACTCCCCCTGCTGGCCAGGGAAAGGCATGGACCCAGTGTGGGCCGAGAACCAAAGGGGCTGGGCTGGAGGAAGGGAGGACTATTTAAGGGGCCGGCCCAAGCAGCCCCATGGGAGAAGGAGGTGCAGGTGCAGGTGCAGGTGCAGGTGCAGGTGCACCAGATGGAAGGTAGACCTCCCTGACAGGGAGGAGCATGGGCATGACCAGAGCCTCGACAACCCCACCAACCCCGCCCAGGGCGAGGACCTGGAGGAGTTACCTTTGGTGGAAGAGCTGCCAGGGGGAGGAGATGAGCAGGGCCCGCAGGACCTGGATGAGCTGCCTTCTGCAGAGGCTGTGGCTGACCCGGGGCTGCCCAATACCTGCGACCTGGAGGAGCTGCCACTGGCTGAAGATACGGCGAGAGGTCCAGACCCGCCCACAGCGAAGGCTGAAGGCCTGACGGGCATACCGCTGGGAAGGTACCCGGGGGTTTGGTAGGGAAGACGGAGGAAGTAGCCCAGGGGAGGGGCGCGGACTAGCCCCGCAGGGCTAGTGTGTTTCGGCAGGCACACCACTATCTATCAGGTGGCCTGTGACCACCCATTAGGGCCCTGGGCTTAGATGCAGTGGAGTGGGCGGGCCTGTGTCTCCCTCCCCTCAACCCTTACTGCTACAAACCCCAAAACTGAACCTTGCCCCGTGAAGCCCTGATTGCCTTGGCTGCCTCGCCCTGCAGCGGGCTAGAAGGCAGGGTCTGGGTGTGCTGCGTGTGCCTGGCGGCTGTGACCGCAGACAGCCACCCTCAGACGGCAAAAGCGGCCCATCCGGTAGGCGACCCGATTTACAGTCCCCAACCACCACAACTCTACGTTTCCTCCTAGCTGTGGTGGCTGTGATCCTCCCAGCCTAGGGGGTGCATGGCCTCTCCTCTTCCACCTTCTTCAACATCTCTTCTTTGCCACAACGGAGGGTGGCTTGTGAGCAAGGGTGGAGCACTGTCTGCTGCCAGAGGTAACCAGCTGTCAGTGTCCTCCCCCTGCCACAGGCTCCCCATCCATCTCCAGTGTTGTGGCAGTAGTGTCTGGCACCTGGATAGTGCCCTCCTTCTTGCACGTCTCCTCGTGGATGCTCTTCAGGAACTTCTCCAGACTGTGGATACACCTGAGCCAAGCCACCTGCTCCTGTAACTCTCCCACCTGCCTCCTGAGCGATTCCACCAGCAGGCACCTGTCACATCGATGCATCTCCCCAGCCTGATCATCAGTGACAGGGAAATGCAGGCCACAGTCCCTGCAAGTCCACACCAGGATCTGGGTAGAGATATCTATGATCAGGATGTCTGTCTGGCTACAGGCACAGGTAGAGGAGACAGAAGGGGCGCTAGCAGCAGTGCAGCGCCTCTTCACCATTGTGGCCTCACAAAACTCCTCCCCAAACTCCCTCTCAAACTCCCCTGTTCGCAAGCTCCCTCTGGTCGCTCAGCCACTGGCTTTTAAAGCCTTCTCTGCCTAGGCCAGCCCTTGCCCCTCGTTAAACACACAGGGGAAGGGTGATCACAAGGCTGATTGAGGCTGGTGCTCAAAGGTGATCAGGGAACAATGGTGCAAACAGGGGCCCCCCCCCGCAGTAGGAAACAACTAACAGAAGTCAGCCAAGCTTCGCTCTATCCCTTGCTGCTTCAGCTAGGGGATCGCCTTCGCCTCCTTCTCAGGGCTTCACAAACTCCTTCCCTCTCAAACTCCCCTGTTTGCTGTCCCCCATTCACAAGCTGTTTCCTGCAACAGTGCACGTGCGTACAGACATGAAAATCTGCCAGGTCACAGCCCCAACAGAAACACAAAGCTGTGGTGTCACACCCTGCAAAAGCATGCATATAGGAACAATGCAGCTTAAGCACCGTGGCTCAAGGGGGAAAGATCACACCTACTCTTGGACATGGATGATTGCCTGACCCCAGAGGGCATCGAGGAAAATTTTTAAAAGAAAGAAACGCCTTCGTCTGCATTTCTCTCTCCCTGAAAACCATTGTCTGTGCAACATTAATGACTGGAAACCAACCCCCAGCCAGGAGTGGGGAGCCTGGCTGTAAATCATCATATTCAACCTATGTAGTAAGCTGAAACACAGACTGGAATAGGAATGTTAGTTTAGAATGTGAGTTTTCTTTTATGTGAATGTGATAAACTCCTTGACTTATTGTTAATCTTTGGATCTAGCTCACTTTGCCTTACAATCACTTAACTGATGGCCAAGTGTAAATTAGCTTGCAGAGTGCAGCTGGTGCCACTCAACCATGCAAGACTACTGAGGACTACTCTCAGGGTCACATCTGAGCCTGGGGGTGTTTGCTGGGGAACCATCCCAGGAGTGGCTGGCCAGAGCACTCCTCCACTGGGTGAGATGCTGGTTATATGCAAGAGGCTGAGCTGGAGCTGATCCAGGAATGGGGGTTCACACAGCAAAGTGGGATAAGTTGAGGCCCAGGAGTGAAATTTGGGGTAGCACAATGGCACACAAGTCCAGATCCCAAGAGGGGAACATCACAGATGGGAAGCTGGGGGTGTAATTGATTAATCCAGTCCAAAGCCAGAAGAGACCAATGGGCTCATCTAGTCTGACCTCCTCACACCCAGGCCAGAGACCTGCCCCACAATCATTCTTAAAGCATACAGTCTTGATTGAAGGATTGTCAGGGATGGAGAATCCACCATGACCCAGTGGTTAATTAGACTCACCGCCAAAAAACTATGTCTTATTTCCAATCTGAATTTGCCTAGCTTCAACTTTCAGCCCACTGGATCACATCAGAACTTTCTCAGCTGGAATGAAGAGCCCCTGATTAACGCATTGTTTCCTAGGTAGGTACTTAATGACTGGGCTAGCGTGCCACATCCTGCTTAAACTAAACAAACTGAGCTCTCTGAATCTGTCACTAGAAGGGACGTTTTTCTAAGCCTTTATTCATTCCCCTGGCTCTTCTCCAACCCCTCCAATGTGTCCAGTTCCTTCTTGAATTGGGGGCACCACAGCTGGATCTTCCAGCAGTGGCCGCATCAGTGCTCAGGACAGAGAGGAAATAGCCTCTCTACTTCTGTTTTAGAATCCCCTAATCGTGCATCCGGGCATCGTATTAGCTCTTTTGGATGCTGTGTTACACTGGGAGCTCATGTTCAGCTGGGGAAGTACCATGACCCCCAAAGCTTTGCCAGTCATTGCTTCCAAAGGGGAGCACCCATACTCCACTTATGGCCTGTATCATTTGGTCCTAGATGTACTAAAATACATAGTCTTTGTGCCCAGATTACCAAACAAGCCAGATTGCTCTGCAGCAGCGACCTGTCTTCTTCATCATTTACCACTCCTGCAGTCAGTGCTGGAACTAAGTATTTTGGCGCCCAGGGCACTCCCAGAACAAGCAGCACGGACTGCCCCCTCAATCAAGCCATGAAATGGAGCCACTCAATATGGTGCCCAGAGCAAAGCCCCAGTCACCATGCCCTAGTTACAGCCCTGTCCCCTGTTTTTGTTATCTCTCTGACTTTAGTAGGATTTTGTTTTCTTCCACTCAGACAGATACTTTAAATGGCTCATCCTTTCACTGTTTGCTCACAAATTAGACTCTTGCTTAACATAAGTTTTGCTCCATTGATTTCCAGCCCTACACTTTCCTTGTTCACCAGGTCACATAGTGGTGTGGCAAGCAGCCCAGGCAGCCCCTTCAGCCACACTGTTCTGAGGAATTCACTGTAAGCACCATTGCTGCAGGCAGAAAGTATGAAAAGACCAAGGGCCATGTGCCCAGTTCTGGGTCCCCTGAGGGAGCCAGCAGCCTGGCAATATTGAGAGCAGTTTGTAAGTGACCGGTTTGCTCCAGATGCTGAAGCCAGCAGCAGCAGCTCTGACAGAGGAATCCATGCTTCACTGTTGAAGCATGGGAGATGCCTGAAAAGGCAGGGGGACAGCAGAGGGAACAGACAGAGCAGAGAACAGACAGAGCAGGCAGAGGTGTCGCTGGCACCTGGCACATGGGGCACGTCCCCTGATTCCCAGCGACAGTGCCCCGAATGTCCAGGGCAGCGCCTGCCTCTTCTGTCCCTGTCCCTGGCCGGAGATCCAGGGCCCAGCCGCCAGTGGCAGCGCCTGTGTCTCCTGGCCCCATGCCAGGCTGGGCTGCCTGCAGCAACGCCTGCCACTCCCAGCCCAATCTCCAGCTGGGAATTCAGGCTGGAACCCCCTGTGGCAGCACCCGCCTCTCCAGGCCCCGGAGAATCACCACTGTGGGGGGCGAGGTCAGGGGCCAGGGGGCAAGGCCCAGGCCTGTGCCCCAGGTCTTTTCTGGGGGCAGCAACGTTCCTGAGAGCGGGGGAGACAGCAGCAGGGAGCGGAGAGAGTAGTGGGGGACAAGGGAAAAGCAGTGGCAGGGTTTTGGGGGCTAGGAAGGGTGTTGGGAACTCTGGTGGAAGACAGTGGCACTGGGCGGGTGGTTAGGAGCTGAGGACAAAAGCGGGCCTTGGCTTATACACAGATCACCCATTTTTGCCTCTTAATTGGGGCTCAGAATTGGGGGGGGGTCAGCTTATCCACAGATCAGCTTATACATGAGTGTGACACTGTCTGGGTTTAGTGGACAGTTTACAGTTATCTTTCATATTAATATTTCATATTTGCAATAATCCATATGTGATATACCATGTTTGGTGTCAATAGAAAGGCTGTTATCTGCCAAGAATGATTATATGGTTTATATGTAGGTATCATGCCTGTATTAGAAATTAGAAGTCTATTTGTTTTCATGTGTGTTCCAAGTGATGTGTTCCGAAGTCAATCCCAGAATGGATGTCTGCAAAACTACTGTTTCCCTTAACAGCTCCCTTCAGCGTGCCTCCCAGCTGCAGTGGGCCCAAGAAGAAATCTGTTGGACCAGCTACCCAGACTGACCATGTGGCCCAACTCCATTTTGATCTGGCAAGGACTCTGAAATAAAAGGCAGGGGACCCATCTCCATTTTGTCTTTAGTCTCCAGTCTTCAGTCTGTCTGCAACCAACACCCTCTTCTGGAACTATTCTCCTGGGACTGAGAAAGGACTGAGACCCACCCAGCTGCTGCTGCTGTTGGCTGCACACCAGAGGAGTAGGACTAACCCATAAACTACAGGATCGTCAAGGAAAACAAACAAAATATCAGAGATGTTAAAGGGTCAAAGTGAATCATATACATACAAATGATTTAGCGTCCACAGAAACTTAGTCCTTGAAGAATATGTAGTTTGCAGGTTAATCCAATTCCTCTGATATGCACCCAGCACATTGGTGGGTCTAAATCCTTTGTTCAGTCCCAGAAGAATAGTTCCAAAGGAGGGTGTTATTTGCAGACAGACTGAAGACTAAAGACAAGATGGAGATGGGGCTCCAGCCTTTTATCACTCTTTTGGACCTCCCCAACCTCTCAAGGTCCTTGCCAAATCAAAATGGAGTTGAGTCACATGGTCAGCTTGGGTGACTCATCAAACAGGTTTCTCCTTGGGCCCACTGCAGCTGAGGGCTCCTAATGGGCAATTAGGATGACAATAGTTTTGCAGGCGCCCAGTCTGGGATTGCTGAGAGTCAAATAACTGGAGCACAAATAAAAACAGATTTCTAATTTCTAATACAGGCACGATCCCTACATATAAACCATATAATCACTCTTAGCAGATTACAACCTTTCTATTGATACCAAACATGGGCTATCACATATGGATTATTACAGGTATGAAATATTAAATATGAAAAATAATCATAGCCAGTCCCCTAGACCCGGACAGCATCACAGGCCCATTAAGGAAGCTTCCTGGTACAGTGGGACTAGGGAGAAGCCTGTTTAATGAGTCACCCAGACTCACCATGGGACTCAACTCCATTTTGATTTGGCAAAGACTCTGAGAAAGAGATGATAAAAAGCAATGGCCACATCTCCATTTTTGTCTTCAGTCTCCAACCTGCAATTAAAATCGTCCTCTGGAGCTATTCTTCTGGGACTGAACAAAGGACTGAGACCCACACAGGTGCTGGGTGTTTACCAGAGGGCTTGGACTAATCTGCAAACTCCAAATTCTTCAAGGATTTGCTTCCTATGGACACTAAATCCTTTGTATGTATGTGATTCACTTTGATCCTTTAACACCTCTCATATTTTGTTTGTTTTCCTTTTATATTAAACCTTTAGTTGTACTTATTAAGAGATTGACTGGCAGTGTAGTATTTTGGGTAAGATCCAAGCCTATATTGTTCTGGGTGATGTGGCTGGCCCTTTGAGGTCAGGAGAACCTATTTCTTTAAGAGACCCAGGGGCTAGAAGGGACCATAGGAACTGATGTGCAGTAAGGAGGCTGTTTCTGTTGTGTTACGCTTGGTGATGACCAGAATCGGAATCAAAAGCATGTTTTGTTACTGACTGGGAGACTGGTTTAAGTACCACCTGTCAGTGGTTTGGGGGTTTGGCCCCTGGTTTTTCAGCTTGCCCTGATTTTGGCACAGTCAGAAGATTATCCCAGGAGGTGTGGGTCAGAGAGACCACTGGAAAAGTCAATTTCCAATTCCCAGTATTGTGCTGTCCACTGCTTGCTCCTGCTTTTTTTAGCATGTCAATGTGAAGGTGATGGGCAGATAATGGTAAAATCTGCAATTCAGCCTAAGCACAGATCCTAATGATAGTTTGCCTTGATGAGCCAAGACTGAAAAGTGCTTAGGCTTTCAGCCATCTGCTAGATGGGGATAACTTCTATGTCTTCTATATTTTCGTTTCCGTCCACCAAATTGAGGATGGGGCCCCTTATTGCTCAGGGCCCTAGGCGGCTGCCTGCTTCACCTACCCCTAAAGCCACCACTGGTTTTGTCCCCTCAGCCCCCATCACACCTGCCCCCTTCCACCCATCAGTGAAAGTCTCCCACTGATTGCAGGGCACTTCAGATTAGGCCTATAATGTTTGGACCATCTCCTCAGGAAAGGGGGGGCAGATATGGGGCCCAGCCTGAGCAGCCAGGCAGCAGAATTCTGGGAAGAACCTTTAGGTGGAAATGGTCCTTGGGAAAGAGCTGGGAGGTGTGAGGAGAAACTCTGGGGAAAAGGAGATAGATGGGAATCGAGCCATGCAGCAGTGGGGGAGAGAGATTATTTATTTGAAGGCCATCAGTACATACTGCACCACTGCAGGGACCTTGAGGATGTCAGGAACCCTGTTCTGAGGGGCTTACAGTCTAAGCCAGCTCTGGACAGCAGAGGTCAGAGGGAACTCGCTAGAGACAGTTCAGAGAAGGGCAACCAAAATGATTAAAGGGCTGGAGCACAAGCCCTATGAGGAAAGACTGAAAGCATTAGGCTTATTTAGTCTGCAGACGAGAAGATTGAGGGGGGATTTGATAGCAACCTTCAACTACTTGAAGGGATGCTCCAGGAAAGATGGAGCTCGACTGTTCTCAGTAGTAACAGAGGACAGAACGAGGAGCAATGGTCTCAAGTTGCGGTTAGGGAGGTCGAAGCTGGATATTAGAAAAAACTTTTTTACTAGGGGAGTGGTGAAGCATTGGAATGAGCTGCTGAGCGAGGTGGTGGAATCTCCATCTTTGGAGGTGTTTAAGGCCCAGCTGGACGAAACCATGACTGGGATAGTTTAGTGGGAGTGGTCCTGCCTCTGGCAGGGGGTTGGACTAGATGACCTATGAGGTCCCTTCCAACCCTATGATTCTATGACATGTCCTATAGGGGCTGAAGGACCGGCTTTGAACATCCTACTGAGATGAATGGAGCTTGGACATCCTCCCTCTCTAAAAACAACTTTTTCCTCTCTGCAGACCGAGACCCACAGCAGTGCAGTGGTCCCACTGGGGAGAGTTCTCCTTGCAATTCCAGAAGCTTCTATTCTGAAGAAGCAGAGGGGGCTACCAGCCAGAGAGTGAGGCCAGAGTGCTCAATAGTGCTGGTCGGACAGGCTACGGAAGGGGAGAGAGAGCGGGAGTTGCACACTAGCAGAGGAATGGGGTGGCTCACACTAAAGGACCGCTTGATACAGAAGTCAGTTAAAGGGCTCCAGCCATGGGAGGTGAAGGCCCCAGCGGCAGAGCAAGGGAAGCTGGAGCTCCTCAGTTCTTGGAGCTCTGCTGAGGGAAGCAGAATAGCTCAGGCAGGAGGGAGCCACAGGCATGTCACCTTGTGGGACTATGATGTTGCCATGGATTACATAAGAACAGACACACTGGGTCACACCAATGGTCTGTCTGCCACAGTGGCCTATGCCAGGTGCTTCAAAGGGCATAAATAGATCTGGTCATCATTGAGTGAGCCATCCTGTTGTCCATTTCCAGCCTCTGCCCATCTGGCTAATAGCCGCTGATGGACCTACCCTCCATGAACTTAGCTAGTTCTTTGTTCTTGTAGTCTTGGCTCCAGAACATCCTCTGGCGAGCAGTTCCACAGGCTGACTGTGCATTATGTGAAGAAGTACTTCCCTGTGTTAATTTTAAACTGGCTGCCTGTGCTTGTGTTATACAAAGCAGTAAACAACACTTCCTTATTTATATTCTCCACACCAGTCATGATTTCATGGACCTCTACCATATATCCCCTCAGCCATCTTTTTCAAGCTGAAAAGTTCAGCCTTATTAATCTGTCCTCATATCAAAGCAGTTTCATACCCCTAACCATTTTTGTTGCCCCTTTCAAGTCCACCATATCTTCTTTAAGATGGGGTGCCCAAAGCTGCAGCCAGTATTCAATATATGGGTGTACCATGGATTTATATAGAGGCAATATGATATTTTCCATCTTGTTATCTGTCCCTTTCCTAACAACTCCCAACATTCTGTTAGCTTTCTTGATTGCCACTGCACATTGAGTGGGTGTTTCCAGGGAATCATCCACGATGACTCCAAGGTGTCTTTCTTGAATACCAGCAGCTAATTTAGCTTCCATCATTTTATATGTACACTCAAGACTGTTTTCCAGTTTGTATTACTGCAGTAATCAGCACTGAAATTCCAGCTGCTATCTTATTGCCCAGTCACCCAGTTTTGTGAGCTCCCCCCCCACCAATAAAGTTTAGCAGTCTCTTTTGGGTTTAACTAGCTTCAGTAGTTTTGTATTCTCTGCAAACTTTGCCACTTCACTATTCCCCTGGAACACCTATGAATATGTTGAATAGCACAGGTCCCAGTACAGACCCCCTATTTAACTCTCTCCATTCTGAAAATGGACCATTCATTCCTACCCTTTTTTTCCTGTCCTTTAACCTGTTACAGCTCCAGGAGAGATTCTATGCTGAGCCTGCAGTGCACACCCCATGTGGAGAGGGGGCACCAGCAGCTTTGCTCCACATTCTACCTGAGCAGTACAAGCAGGGCCCATGGCTTGTAGCAGAAGGCAAAACAGCTGTGGCACCATGCACTACAGCCCCAGCCGAGTAGGGCCCCTTCCTTAGAACTTGCAGCAGGGCTGTGCGCCGGTTCTGGGTTGTGCCCATGCAGGCTGGGTTTGGCCTGTGCATCCCACTGTGTGCCACACTATCCAGCACTTGCTGTTTAGGTCTTTCTATGTAGGCAAGGTCTGAGTGGCTCTCCCCTTGCTTAGCCAGCTGAAAGGGGGGCACTGTATCTGCATGGGCTCTGTATCTATATAAGCCCACCACAGTGCTGAGCAGCGTGATAGGAAATGGTCAGTGTGGCTGGTGCTGCATTGCAAATCACTGGCATGGAAACTGCACAGGAATGAAATGTCTTCCTAGTCCAGTGGTTTTTCAACTGGCAGGCCATGGCACACTAGTGTGCCACGAGACCTGTCCAAGTATGCTGTAAAATTTTGTACAAAGGTAATGAAAATCAGTGTAAAACAAGGATTGTTTCATCTAGCCAATCAAAATTACAGCTCATAAAACTTTGATCATCAAATTAAAAGTGAGGTATCGGTCTTTTGATTGAAAAATGTAAAAATTCTAAACACAGGTGGCCAAAGGGCCAAACTGAGATGATGTATATTATTTTCCAATAGATCTGAAACATTAATGCAGTTGAACCTCCTTTACCTTGTTGTAGGCACTATGGGTATGGCCACACCTTGCTTTTAAATTGAAACAACAAGTGTTGTTTCGATTTTAAAAAAAGTTATGTCCAGACAACATTCAGTTGTTTCAGAATCATGGAGCTCATCATTTTGAAACCACAGAACACAATGCAAAACAATAAAACCTGAAGACTAATCGAAATAGCCCTTGAATTGAAAGGGCTGTTTCGAAATAGTGCCGTTCTGTCGCATTATTTCGAAACAGACCTGTTTCAATTCAGTGGTTTGACCTTCCTCCCAGGGTGCATGGCACCCTGGAAGAAAGGCCTTACCCACCTACCAGCACCCCTTCAGCACCCTGGCCAGGGGGAGAGGGGGGGAGAGGGAGGTACAGGGGGGACTGCAGGGCTGCCAGGGGCAGAGCTCGCTGGGCACCCGGAAACCCCTGCCGCTGGCCGAGCAGCAGGGGCTAAGCTCTCCGGGTGCCCCAAAACTCCTGCCGCTGGTGGGGCAGCAGGAGCAGAGCTCTGGGGCACCCCGGTTCTGCCACCACCAGCCCAAGCAGCGGAGGGGTGAGCTCTCAAGGCACTCCAGTCCCCCTGCTGCCAGCCTGAGCAGCGGGGGTGAGCTCTGGGGCATCCCAGTTCCCCCACCACAGGCCCTTTGGAAGGGGCTTTGGCTCTGGAGCTCTGGGAGAGCTCACCCCCACCGCTCACCTGGCAGTGGGGGGGGGAACGGGGTGCCCCGAGAGTTTACCCTCTGCCGCTCTGCCAGCAGCATGGCGACTGGGGCGCCCCAGAGCTCAACCCTCCCACCACTCTGCCAGTGGCGGGAGGACTGGGATGCCCTGAGAGCTCACCCCCCACCACTCGGCTGGTGGCGGGGAAACCAGGGCGCCCCAGGGGTCACCCCCCACCACTCTGCCAGCAGTGGGGGGACCGGGGTGCCTCAGGAGCTCTGCTCCTGCCGCCCGGCCAGCGACAGGAGTTTCAGGGTACCCCCAGAGCTTTGCCCTCGCTGCTCGGCCAGCAGCAGGGGTACAGAGGTGCCCTGACTTCTGCCCAATGCCCCACCACTAGCGAAGAGGCAGGGAGGAGGGGTGCCCCCCCTGATTTCTGCCCCTCAGGGCTTTCTTCCTCTGCCACTGGCTCTGCAGGGAAAGTGTGGGGGCAGGAAGGCTGCATAGGGAGGAGGGAGAAAGGGTCGGGGTGGTTGGCAGGGGATTGGTTGGCAACATGGCCCAGCAAGAGGGCCATGTTGCCACACCTCCCATGGGCCCCCTCTCCTGAATCGAAATAGCAAGTCCTGTGTGCGGACTTGCTATTTCGATTTGGTATTTTTGCGTAAATCGATTCAAGTTGAATCAATTTAACGCTTTTTAAGCTAATTCGAAATAAATCGATTCAACTTGAATCGATTTAAGCAGCTAGGGGTGGACCTAGCCTATGTTGCAAACCTCTTTAGTAAGACTGAAACCCTAGTAAATGTAATTAAATGTGACATTTATGAGCAATCAATTCAGCTGAAAAAAGTGGGTGTGCCATGGAACTGTTTGTCTCATTGAAGTGTGCTATGTTACTGAAAAGACTGGGAGCCACTGCCCTAGCCTGTGAACAAACGGCTGCCAAACTGTGCTGGTCTGTGCTCGTGAAAGACTTACTCTTCTTTGAACAGAAGGCAGCAAAGGAGGCATTCGGATGGGATGCCAGAGATGGTCAAGAGGAACAGGAAGGTTGAGGACTCTCTTGTTGATGTTCTGCTAGTGCTGGCAAAGGGCTACTCTCAGGGGTGGAGTGACTATTTCCTCCTGGTGTTAAAAGGTAAAATTGACAATTCCTTTGGAGTCTTTTGTTTTGTTAAAAGGAGTGACATTGCTCCTGTGTCAGTAGAAGGTTTTTCCCATGAAAACCTGACAGCGGAAATTCACTGAAAGCTGAAATCATTATAGCAACCAGGAAACCTTGACTGACAACCAGCAGTGATTGTGCCAGCAGACAGTCAGAGACAGCAGTGGGTATTTGGCAAGGCCCATAGACAGCCAGAGACAGCCAGCAGGTACTCAGCGAGGCCAGGAGATGGCCAGAGACAGCAGCGGGTACCCAGTGAGGCTAACAGAGGCCAGGAGACTGCAGCAGAGGAAACCAGCCAAGCCCATGTCCAGCAGGCACCTGCAGAAGGGGACTGGCTGAGCCCGCAAGCAGAGCCAGAGTAAAGCAGGGACATTAGGGGCTGCAGCCCATGGCCATAGCCTAAAGGGAGGATCCTACAAACCCCAAAAATCTGACCTGGTCTTCCTGAGTGGAGAGCTGCTGCTGCTCACCTTCAGCCTGCCTGCCCAGCCCCCAGGCTGACTGGTCTGCTCGCCAGCCAGCCCATGGATGGGCAAGAGTATCACAGCTTCTGGCCCACCACCCCAGCACCCAGCAACAGCAACAGCTTGTGGGCCCCATGCAGCAGCACTAGTCTGCTCCCCCCACCCATTTGGCAGTCCACTGCCCCGCAGCAGCACCAGCCACGGCCCCCTCAACCCCCTCCGCAGCACCAGTTGGGGCCCTGGAGCCCTGAGCCCACCCACCAGCATGAGGGGAAAATGTAGGTGGCCCCAGGCCTCTCCCAGGCCTTGATCCAGCCCTGCCTACAACCAAGAGGTGGTCACTGCAACTACAGGTCAGCAGGGAGAGGGAAGTGGGAAGAGAGAAGTGAAGGACACACCCCATACACTATGGGGTGGGGTGAGTTTGCGGTCATGAATTCTGTTTGCACTGTTTTCCCAAACCATTGCTGAGTTCCTTCCTTCCTGTTATTAAAAGGTTCACTTTCTAGCATCAGACTATGCTTGTGAGAGGGCAAATGTTGTGGCTGAATAGGGCTTGAGCCAGTTGACGTATCATTGACAGGAGCCCCTAGATGTAGAACTCATCCTGTTGCTGCTGGCAGACCTCTTGGCTTCCCGCCATACATCACAGGGAGCAGGGACAAAGTACCAGGGATGATTTAGTGGGAGTGGTCCTGCTATTAGAAAGGGTTGGACTAAATGACCTCATGAGGTCCCTTCCAGCCAGGGGCGTTGCTGGATAGCAAAAAGACCTAGGGCTCTGCACCCCAGCCCAGGCCCCCCGTTAGGCCCTACTCCCAAGTCTGCCCCCAATTTGGCCCTGCCTTCAGGCTGCCCCCCCCACTAGGCCCTACCCTCAGTCAGCACCCCCACACACACACACCCCCAGACACAAGCCGCAGATCCCGTGTGCATTAGGCAGCCCCTCCACATGTCTAGAGGCATCACTCTGCATCGGAAGCAGCGGTTAAAGTATAATTTGGCGGGCCCTGGAACCCTCCTAATTGGGTGAGCCCACCTTCCCACATGTCTGGGTCCCTCTCCCACACCCCAGCTCCTGCCCCTGAGGGGTTAAAGTATAATGGGGGGGCCCTGGAACCCTCCTAAAATGAGGGTCCCCCTCATGCTGGTGCAAGCCACCTCTCACACACCCCAGCTACTGCCTCCCAAATGCTTGCCCCCCAGCTACTGCCCCAACACCTGCCCTCCAACCCCACCTACCCCCATCAGACCCCTTTCCCCATGTCCTTCTTAACCCCAATCCCCACGCCCTAAGCTCCCTCCCCCCATTCCAGCCCTCCTAACCCTGGCCAAAGAGCTGGGCAGGGGCAGGTGGCCATGGCACTGGCTGGCCAGCAAGGAGGAGTCGGGGCTGGAAGGGGCAGAACCACACAGGGTCCAGGGACGAGAGGAAGGGGTGGCTGGGCTGGTCCCGGCCTGAAGCGCATCCCTCCCTCCAGCCTAGAGGGGATGCACCGGAATGCTGGTTCCAGCGCACCCTTCTATTTTTAGGGGCCCTGGAACGTGATGTTCTGCAACATCCCCCTATTTTGGGGGGGCCCCAGTTCTGGCATGTCCCCATATTTTGGGGGCCCAAAATGCTCGCTGCCTAAAAATAGCCATTCTGATGTGTTCCCCTTTACTTTAACCTTTCATGGGAACTGTTTACATATCTGAAACAATTTACTTTATGTGACGTTCCCCCCAACCCCCTTGACTATTCTAGATGTTACTTGTTCTGAATACCAATGCATAATTTCATTCTGAGAGGCTGCTGAGATGTTGCTAGTTTTAGATGCCACCTTGTAAGTCTGAAGCAATCGGTCAAAGTCTCTGAAGTAAACTGAGACACAACTAAATTTCCTTGATTATTTTTACTTTCTTCTGTTTCATCATGACCTCTAAAAGGAATTCCTTGTTTACCCAGAAATACAGTGACACTAACAATCCTGCTGAGATACTCTTGTCTTTCTGGGCTCTCATTCTCATTTGCTGCGTTTAACAGCAGCAGCGTGAACCTTGCTGTCTCTGAAAGCTGCCCATGCCAACATGCTTCTTTAGTGCAACTGTAACCTGCTAGGGTGGGCTCAAATTCATTTACTTGCCCCTCTCCAGTGCCTCACAGAGAAAACCCCTGCAGAAAGCAGCTGGAGAGTCAGGATCCAGTCTGTTCAGGACTCACAGCGAAGACTGCCCAGAGTTCCCATCCTACATTAAACTTCCACTCAGCATAAACATAACAATGAACTTTATTAACTAACTAAACAGACCTTATCCTAAGAAACCATAGTATATTTAAACAAAACAGTAAGAAACCCTGGAGTCCCAAAGTTCAGGTGGAGTCACTCATATCTCAATTGTAGTCTCTAAGTCCTTGAGGCTTAAATGCAATACAGAAGCAGCAATCCTCATCTTCTCTAACTGCAGGAATCTTCAGGCAAATGCTATGCAGTCCTTTCTTCCTCCTGTGTAGCCAGCACCACACAATCAGGTCACTGGCCATCCAGCTCTCAGTTCTGCTGCAAACAACTCTCCTGCAAAACTGTCCAAAGCAGGGAGAAAAATCCTGCAGTCCACTCCTGCTCAGCTCCTTTCACTCACTCCCTGAGCACATGGACGCTGCAGCTCTCTCTGTTTGCTCCTTTCCGGGGTGCTCCTCTCAGGCTTCTCCCTGGGCATGTGACTCCAGCACAACAATAAAACTTGTGGAGCTTGAGCAATGTGCTACCACACCCTCTTACCAGAAGATTCTGGTTTCTGGGCTACAAAATCTGCCCAGCAACGTAAACCAGCCATAAGGGATCCCTAAAAGAGATTGCGTCTTCTTAGGCATATGGGTTACCCAACGCTAACTTTTCATTCTCACAAAAAAATCCAAGATCCAAAGGGGCAGCCATGTTAGTCTAGTTCAGTAAAACAAAGGAGGAGTCCTGTGGCACTTAAAGTCTAACAAATTTATTTATCACATGAGCTTTCCTGGGAGAAAATCCCACTTTGTCAGATGCTTTGAAGAAGAAGGGAATTTACAGAATGGGAGGAATAAATGGAGAGAAGTGAAAGTCATGGGAACAGTTGACACTGTAAAAGCAAATCAGAACAGCAGTAAAGATTCATACACTGGGGAACACCGTACAGAGGGAGATGAGGTGGTTTGACCACACACACCCTTCATTCACACATTCAAACTAAGTTCACACATCCAAATGAAGTTTCAGCAAAACTTAGGCCAGCCAATACAAAACTAAGTAAACAATCAAATGGGAGGTTTATTTACAACATGGAGGCACATAAGATTTTGGTTATGATGTTAAAGAATGAATGAATGAAGAGCAGAGTGCTTTTATCAATGAATAATGGGGATTATTCCAGAAATAAATTCTTGTTGAAAGGAATTCTCTGGTATAAATTCATCCTAGTCCTAGAGGAAAAGGGGTGCATGTGTAAGGGACTGATAGCCCCTTACTGAGACTGAATGGGCCTTTAGATTGGCTACTCCCACCTGGAGGCAGGACTCTGAAACAGCCAGCCCCAGGGCCTGTGGGAGAGGCCAGTGTCCCAGGATGGCCTGATTGATTGAAAGTGCTCCCCCGCCCCTGAGCTGAAACTGCAGGCTGGACATGCCTGGGCAAGCCAGTGTGTGTGTGTGTGTGTGGGGCCGAGCTAAGGAGCAAGCACTAAGCAGCCGGGAGCCAGAGGACCCAGGAAGGGAGGCCAGGCTGAGCTGATTTGTGCAGAGCAGACCCACAGCAGCTGGACCAATCAATCAATCAATCAATCAAATCATAGGGCTGGAAGGGACCTCATGAGATCATCAAGTCCAACTCCCTGGGAATTGAACCCAGGACTTTCTGCATGTTAAGCAGAGGTGCTAGCCACTACACTATTAGTGTCAAGCAGGGCTGGAGCTGGGTGCCAGAGGCCAGAGAAGGAGCCAAGGGGCTGAGCTGACCTGTGCAGACGGCAGGAGGACCAGAGGAGCCCAAGGAGCGCCCCAGAGAGCCACACGGGACCCAAGCAGCGGCTGGGAGCCAGAGCTGCAGCCATCTGGAGCTGGACGTGGTGAGCAGCTGGGGAGCAGTGAAGGGGGGCTGATGCTGGGAAGAAGGGCCCTGCCCCTGGGGCTTGGGGACATGTGGCCACAGCTGGAGCCTGCTTCTGGCCCCCTGGATCATCCAGTCGCAGATAGGCCTGGGCAGAGGGCTTGCAACGTGGAGAACAGACTGTGAGACTGTTCCTCAGGCCCCAGAGACTCTGTTTGTAGTGCCCCCACACCAGGTGGTGGCACTGGGGGTTTATTGTTCACCTTTTTCCATTTTTTTCTGTTTTCTTATTGGGTTATTCTTTTTATTTCTGTATGCTTAAATAAATTGTATAGAGTAACTGGTGGGCCAGAAGAGTGCTCAGTGTGGTCAGCACCCTGGAGTTGGGGACACCCTAGCCCCGTCCTGAGAGACCACGATGAGAGTGGGGGGGTCGAGCCCCCAGAAATTCTGGGGCCCAGCCTTGTCGGGGTTACAGAGACTCCTCCAAATGGGAGATTGGGAAGGGGGAGCCTTTGAGGTCAGGCAGGCCTTGGGGTAAAGGAAGTGGGAGCAGGGACTCAGATCCTTTTGCTACCCACCTTCACCGGGGTGGTATACAAAGTCTAGGAAGTTCCCCACATGAGTGGGTCCATCCCCCCGCTTACACATGGGGAGAACCAGGCACAAGGGAGGAAGGAGAGACTGGCTGGAGGCACTGAGAGGCAGGAAGTTGGGGGTGAGGGGCACTGGGGAGCAGGCATGGGAGGGTCGGTAGCCAAACAGCTGGGGCCTGGCCAGCCACCCTGGGGGCAGGGGGCTGTTTGGGGGCACTGGGGGCAGGAGGGGGCCAAGGGGGTGGGCCAGGCATGCTGGGGGCAGGGGGCTGGCTAGGGGCACTGGGGGGCAGGAGGGGGGGCCAGGCACCCTGGGGGCACTGGGGGGCAGGAGGGGGCCAAGGGGGCGGGCCAGGCACGCTGGGGTCCCGGGTGCAGTGCCCCCGCCCGCCGGTAGAGGGCGCCAGACACCCGCGATTGGAGGGCGCCGCCGCCGCGCTGGCGCCTGTGCCCCGCCCCTCGTGACGCCCCGCCCCCACAAGCCCTGGCCCCGCCCCGCGGCCGGGCCCGGCGCCGAGGGGCGGGGCTCGGGTGCCATGGAGCGGAGGGAGGAGGGGCGCGAGGGGGGCTGAAGCCACTGATTGGCTGCCATGGCATGACACGTGACTCTTCCCTGCGTCCCTTGACCGGCGGGGCGGGGCCTAGAGCCGGGTCCAGGTGAGCGGGGCCGGGCCGGGGGTCGCGAGCTGCCCCGGGGGGCGGGGCGGGGTCCGGGCCTGCGGCCTCCCGTCGGGCCGGCGAGCGGATCGGGGCAGCGGGGGCCCTGGGTTCCGCGGGCGGGGCGGGGGTCTCCGTCCGCAGCCGCTGCCGGCCCCCCATGGCGCTGCGCGGTCCCGGCTGGGCGCGGGCGGCGCCCGGAGGCTGCGGTCCCGGCCCCGGCCCCGGCCCCCCCCGCCCCGGTGGCTCGGCTCGGCTCGGCTCGGCTCGGCTCCAGGTGCGCCGGGCTCCGTGTCCCGCCGCCGCCGCCCCCGCCGCTTCTTCCTGGAGCCCGGGGCGGGGCAGGTCTCTGGCCGCCGCCGCCGCCGCCTTGTTTGCGCCCCGGCCCCGGGGGAGGGGAGGAGCCGGGCCGGCCCCGGGGCTCCCTCGTCTCACGCATGGCGAGTCCGAGGGAGCCGGAGGCCTCGCTGGCCGGGGACATCCAAACCATCCGCCTCTGAATCCGGCTCCGTGTAAATGCAGCCGCGGGGGGCAGGCCGGCCAGGGCCCGCGGAGCCGGAGCAGGGGGAGAGGGTTTGTTCCCCGCCGCTTCTGCCTCCGGCGCCCGGTTCCTGGGCTGGGGGCCAGGGGCGAGAGGAGGCCCGGGGCCGGGTCTGGTTCGCTGCCCAAAGAAAAGGTGAAGGAGCGACTCAGTCCCCGTCTGTAGGGGCCTCCTGGGGACCCGGAGAGGGTCTGACACAGGCCGGCGGCTCGACTTCAAAGTGAGACCAATCCGGCCTGGAAATAAGAGTCGTTTTAAAGGCCGAGCGTAGCTGACCAGGGCAAGTTTCTCCAGGGCAGAGGTGGGTTCTCCAGTCCTGACAATGATTAGTTGAGGCCGGCCGGTCTCTACCAGCCCCTCGGCCGGTGTTAGGCAGGAGGGCTGACTGGATGGTCCCCATGGGCACCTCTGGCCTCGGGCTCTCCAAACGTGGCTGGTGAGGGCTCATCGGGTGGAGCAGGGATGGGATGTCGTCCTTCGCTAGGGCCCACTGGCCGGTCCCACCTCCCCTTCTCCCTTGCAGATCCCTGGCTGTGTGCGTCATGGAGGCCAAAGATGGGAGCCTCCCCTCCCCGCTGTGGCTGAATAGCCTTGACTCCCAGCTGGAGGAGGAGGAGGAGGAGGAGCAGGGGGAAGACTTGGTCTTGGACTGTGATGGGGATCTGGAGGTGAACCCCTACGATGGGCTGCCTTTCTCCTCTCGGTACTATGAGCTGCTGCAGCAGCGACGAGACCTGCCTGTTTGGGCCACCAAATACAGCTTCATGGAGCACCTGGAAAGCAACAGTGGCATTGTTCTGGTGTCCGGGGGGCCCGGCACTGGCAAGAGCACCCAGGTGAGGGGGGCCGTGGCCAGACTACACCTACCAAAGACCTCTAGTCTGTGCAGACTGAGGCTCTGGGTGTGGGGAGCACTTCCCTCCCCGTCAGCACTGAGCACCTCAGTGCCGTGCTGGGGCCAGTGCTGCTGGCTGGCAGGTGAAACAAGCACCTGGCTCAGCATTTGATGGAAGCCCTGGTGTGGGGGGGCTTTTTCCCAGCTCTCCCTGGAAGGCAGGATTTTGGTTCTAATGGCAGCCGCTGTGCCTCCATCTGTCCGGTGCTGTGGCTACTAGTCCAGTGGGAGGGAGATCTCAGGGAACTAGGCCAGGGGCTCCTCATTTCACCATTGTTGGAGTCGGGGTCTTTTCCATGCCTGGCTGGCTCCTCTCACTCTGTGAAGCCACCTCTAGGTGGTACCTGGGGCAGGCAAGATGACAGGTGCCAGGCTGTCCTGGGAATGGCCATTCATTGACTCCTGGGGCCGGGGCCAGGACCAGCCCAATCATACAGGTGGACTGGGTGGTTGCCTGGGGTGCCAGGTTTAAGGGGCGCCAAATTAGATGGAAGTGAATTTTTTTCCTCTATTTAAAAAATATTGATAATCTTAACATGAGTTGGGGACACCAAAGTCATAGTTCACCTAGGGTGCCAAAAGCCCTTGGGCCAGCGCTGCCTGGGGCTGCCTGCCGCACACCTGCTGGCCTGGAGCAGAGGAATGTTGGCCCTAGTGAGCCCCATTGGCTGGCAGCCAGCGAATCCACAGGCTGGAGGACCAGCCTGGAAGTTGGCCCAGGCCCCAGATACCCTGGTTTGTTGCATCGAGTAGCCCTGGCAGCTGCTGTCCTGGTGTAAAACAGACAGTCCCTGCCCAGTCAGCTCTCCCTGACGGGTGGTCAACACCCAGCTAGGGGACAGATGGACAGGGCTGTCTGTCTGGAGAACCCATGTGCCAGCACCTGGTCTCCAGCTAACTCTGCTAGCTGCACAGCCTGCAGGCTGCTGCTTCCTGGACCTCAGCCCTTTGCGTGTGTGGCACAGAAGCAAGAGACGTTGCAGTCAGGACTTTGGTCTGGGCGGGTTTGTTTTGCAGCAGTGTGTCTGGAGCCCTGCTCAGCTGCAGACCACAGGCAGCTCAGAGATGGAGGTGGATGCTGTTTATCAGGATGCCGGTGGCCAGCAACCGCTCCTCCTGCCCAGGGGACACTGACGGAGCCTGGGCTCTGCAGCAGCAGCAGCAGCTTGTGGGAGACTAGGAGCTTGTCTGAAGTGGAGGATGGGCAGGGGTGGATCTGAATGGGAGAGGATCCGTTCCTGCAAGCTGAGCCAGCAGCAGCTCCTGCTGGGCGGGGTGCCTGCGGGTGGATTGTCAGTGGAGCATAAGTGGTGTTTGGAGAGTCTTGGGTGCTTCCATTGTCTCTGTGATCCAGAGTGGCCTCATAGCTGCGGTTTCAGTACCTCACGTTCAGCAGCACAACCCTGGCAGGCAGGTCAGCCCCACTGCACCAGCAGCTAGGGTCTGGGAGCAGTGGGCGTTGTCTGGGGTTCTGTGTGTGTCCACTCCAGAGTCCCTTGTTTTAAACCTGTGACCTCCACACCTGCCCCTGTTATTCATTAGTTGTCGCCAAAACTCACTGACTCTGGGCCCAGTGCCAGCTCCCCTTAGGCTGGGGGAGGGGTTTTAGCAGTGGGCACCTCCCATATTTCAAATAGGACCAGCAGCTAGGGGAGTCATGTGGGTCCCACAGGGAAATGAAACCAGGTCCCCAGCTTGTGCCAGACCCCTCGGCTGTCCCCTCATTTATATACTAGATTTCTGCCCTATGATTTGCCAGGCTCTGCCCCTCAGCAGGGGCTGTGGGAAGCTTCGTCTCAGAAGCTGTTGGGGGGAAGGCAGGCTGGAGGACGCTAGTCCCGAGGTACAGCCTGGCTGAACCCTCATGAATGGTGTATCTGGGCACTAGTCATCTGCTTCCAGCCTCCATGCTAGGGTTTCCACAGTGCCTCTTGCCACATGGTCGGTGGCGCTGTGCCCACTTTAGGGCCTGACCAAGCTCTGCCAGTATCTGGCACCCTGCCAACCAGCAGATTGGTTCTGCCCTGGTGATGGAGTCTGGGCACAGGTGGCGAGGGGATGCCAGCCATGTCCCTTGAGGGCTCTGGGACAGGGCTGGGACCATTGTGCATGTGGAGCAGTGCCTAGCCCTTCCTCCTCGGCGGACTGAGCTGCAGAGGACCATATGTGGCTTGATGGGAGCTCTGGCTACCTGGAGCGTCCTCTGCCTCCACCAGTGCTGCCCTGCCACATTCTCCCTGCAGATCCCACAGTGGTGCGCAGAGTACGCCCTCTCCCAGCAGTTTGCACACGGCATGGTGGCCTGCACCCAGCCCCACAGCCTGGCTGCCCTCAGCCTTTCGCTGCGAGTGGCTGACGAGATGGACCTGAACCTGGGCCATGAGATTGGCTACTGCGTCCCACATGAGGACTGCTGCACCCCAGAGACCCTGCTCAGGTGAGGTGGGGCTGAGCGGCACTGATGGCACCAAGACCCCAGCTGTGGGTGGGATGCTCTCCCTCCCTGGTACCTTGTTGGCTTCTTGGCCTGCCTGTTCCATCTGTGGCTGTCAGCTGGAATCTGAGCTCTGCAAGAGGCATGGACAGATGCAGAATGGCTCAATGACTCCCTGGGGGGAGGAGAGATGAGAGCTGGCAGCCCCTAGCGACTGGTGAACAAGGTCTGGGTTGGGCTCTGTGCCTCGGAGCCTGGGAAATCCCCCTCAGCTCCGACCTGCAGCCCTGCTCACACACCCTCAGGTTCTGCGCACACACAGGTTTCTGCTGGTGCTTCTGTGCAGACCCATAGCCCTGCCCTGGGCTCGCCCCACTTGTGCCCTTCAGTCCTGACCCACAGCCCCCTGCTGTTCCAGCCCTGGGCTTTTCCATCCCCTGCAGCTCTGCCTGATGCCCGCAGCACTGGGTACTCCATTCCCCTGGCTGCTTCTGAGCCTCTGCCTGGTGCTGGCAGGTTCTGCTCGGATGAGATGCTGCTACGGGAGATGATGTCAGACCCCCTGCTGCGCCAGTATGGCATCATCGTTCTGGATGAGGTGCAGGAGCGCACAGTGCCCACAGATGTGCTGCTGGGGCTGCTCAAGGATGTGCTGCGCCAGCGCCCTGAACTCAAGGTGGTGGTGGTGACGGTGCCAGCCTTGGAGGAGCGGCTGCAGGCCTTCTGCGGGGACCCTCCTGTGGTGCGGGTGCCAGGATCTATGCCCCCTGGCCAGCTGGTGTACAGGGATCTGTCAGCTCGGAGCCGCATCTCAGCTGCCTGCCAGGCAGTGTTGGACATTCACCGGCGCCAGGAGCCTGGCGATGTGCTGCTCTTCCTGGCCAGTGAGCAGGTGCAGAGTGGGGGTTACTGGGGCCAGCTTGGTATGGGAAGGTGGGGTTGTTGGGACTTGCCTCAGGGACTGGTATTGGGGCCAGACACAAGATGGCTATTTCCCTTTGGGGTGGGCAGTCCAGAGCACTCTCACCAGCAGCAGGGGGGGGGCATGAAAGTGGCAGTTCCACCATTGCTGATGACCCTTTCTCCTCTCCCGCAGGAGATCGGCGAGTGCTGTGAGGCCATCCGGACTGAGGCCATGGCCCTGAACCCTGGGCTGGGGCCGCTGCTGGTCCTGCCTCTGCACCCGGATGTGGGACGAGCAGTTCAGAAAGTCTATGAGGCACCGGAGCAGTGCAGTGGGTTGCAAGGCCGGCGTGTGATTGTCACCCACTGGCTTGCAGATTCGTCTTTTTCCTTAGGGACTGTGCGCCACATCATTGACACCGGGCTGGAACTCCGCAGTGTGAGTATGTAGGGCGAGGGGTGGGGCAGAGCTCTGCAATGTGAGTACATAGGGAGGCGGGCTGACCCACTGCCTCTCCAGGCCCTGTTCAGAGCCTGCTCTGCAAAACATCCAATGCAGGACTGTCCTTCCTTTCAATTTTCGTATGCAAATAACTTTTTCTCATTAATTGTGAGATGGAGCTGGCTTGGTAGCCTGTACCACTGCTGGCTCCATACACCCGTAACAGCCAGCCTGGGGCAGCCCACTGTTCTGCTGATCAATGCCAGGAGCTGCAGAGGGAATGAAGAAACCTGGGCAATTATTGAGTGACCCATGTTGTCATCCAGTCCCAGAGCATGTGGTTTCATCCCTAACCATCTAGGCTAATAGCCAGTGATGGGTCTATCCCCCAAGAACTTAACTTAGTTTCCTGTTATGTTTTTGGCCTTCACAACATCCCCTGGCAAGGAGTTCCACAGATTGTGTGTTTTAAACCTGCTGCCCATTAATTTAATTGGTAGACCCCTTTTTCTTCACATCAGTCATGATTTTATAGACCTCTGTCATATCCCACTGTCACGGGATCCAAGAGGCTTTTCTGAGTTCTCCCTCTGTTCACAGCCCACCAGGACTCTGCTACGGTGGAGCCTTCTCCTGTTCACCCAGGTCTCCATGCTACCTGTAGCCAGCTTCCAAATCCAAGCCCAGAGGGTCTGACCCTTGCTCTGTCTGGTCTCCCTTGGGGGGGGAGTGTCCTCCCTCCACGAAGGTCCCAGCCGTCCCAATCAGCAGTGACACTCAGCCAGTGTAGCAGTCAGAGGGTTTAGTAGCAATCCACTTTGCACAGCAGCTAGGACAGTTGGCTCTCAGATCAACCAGGAGGGCAGACAGTAAACCCCCAGGACGAGCTCCGGAGGTCCTGCCCCTCCGACCTCCATCTTCCTTCTTCCCCTCTCTCCCCTTTGTTCTCCCCTCTATCCAGCTGCCCTGCCCCTGGTCTAAACCGGCCACAACCTGTCACCCCCAGGGGGTCCAGGTAACGTCGCACTAAAGCCTCTTCCCCCCTAGTGGTACCTATAGCTATCACACCCTTGTGTCCCATCACCAGAATACCATCACCAAAGAACAGGAACAGAAAAGAAGAACCACAGTAACCCAAGAGGTTTTCATACTTCATCACACCCACTTAGTCGCATCTTTACTATGCTGAACAGGCCCAGTCTTCTTAATATCTCCTAATACAGAATTTATTCCAGATCCTTTCTCATGTTTGTTGCCCTCTGTACTGTTTCCGGTTCCACTGTATCTTTCTTGAGAAGAGGTGACAGATCTGCACAGTTTGCACGATGTGGGTGTACTGTGGATTTATAGAGTGACAGATAAAACAGAAAATATATTATCTGTTACCTAATGGTTCCTAATGTTCTGGAACGGCTGTACACAGCGTGGATGTTTTTAGAGAGCTGTTCACAATGCCACCGAGATCTTTCTTGAGCCATAGGAGCTAATCACCATTTTGTATATATAGTTGGGATTATGTTTTCCAGTGTCCATTACTTTGCTCTTGTCAGTGTTGAATTTCATCTGCCATTTTCTTGCCCAGTCACCCAGTTTAGTGAGATCTCTGTAGCTCATCACACTCAGCTTTAGATTTACCTATCTTTGTGTCATCTGCAAATTTTACCACCTCACCACTTGCCCTGTTTTCCCAAATCATTTATGTATATACTGACTGGCACTAATCCCAGTGCAGATACTTGGGGCACTTTGCTATTATCTCTCTGCGTTGTGAAAAGCGGCTATTTATTCCTACTCTTCTGTCTTTTAACCAGTTACTGATCCAGGAGAGACCTTCCCTCTTATCCCATGTTTTCCTGTTTTGATGAAGATCCTGCAGAGAGAAATCTTGTCAAAACTTAGGTGCACTCTGCCCACTGGCTCACTAGACCGTGTGCTTGTTGACCCTCTCAAAGAATTCTAATAGATCAGTGAGGATGTTGCCTCCTCCCCAGCATGTTTTCTTTATTTGTGCGTCTGAGAATTCTCTTCTTTTCTGTAGTTTCAACCAGTGTGCCTAGGACTGAAGTTAAGGTTAGTGGCAAGTAATTGCTGGGCTCTCCCCTGCAGCCTTTATTAGCTGCCTTCCAGGGATCTGGCACAGCAGCTGATTTCACTGATGGTTACAAACCACAGTGAGTAGTTCTGCAATTTCATTTTTTAGTTCCTTCAGAGCTCTGGGGTGAGACTATCTGGGCCTGATGACTAGTTTCTGTTTAATTGATCATTGTCTCCCAAAACTTCCCATGTAGATAGTTCTGCAGCAGTTCCTTAGATCTGTCGCCTACAAATTGTTGCTTAGCTGTGGGACTCTCCCTCCCATCCCCTGCGGTGAAGACCAAAGAAAAGAATTAATTCAGTTTCTCCACAGCAGCCCTGGCTTCCAGGTGTGCTCCTTTAGCACCTCAGTTGCCCGCTGTCTCTGGCAGGCTTCTTGCTTCTGATTTTTATTTTTATTTTTATTTTTTTAAATCTTTGCTGGTAGGTTTTGTCTTTAGCTCATTGCTGTTCACATTCTTCTCTGGCCTGTCTGCTTCTACATGAGCACTTACTGCAATTTACCTTGTCATTCAGGGGTGTGAAAAAGCCCACCCCTTAGTGATGTAAGCCACGCCCACTAAGCGCTGGGGTCAGCATAGCTACTGCTGTTGGTGGGCTGGGTAGTTAAGCCAATGGGAGAGATGTCTCCTATCAGCTTAAGGTGGCTACATCAGAGGGGTTTCTGGCTAGCGCAGTTGTAGCATTACAGGGGAGCTGCCACAGTTTATGCTTCTGTTTGTTTGTTTTTTTTTTCTCAGCAGGCTTGAAGCTCCACTTTGGATTGCTCTTTTCCTCTCTCTGCTTCTCATTTCTCTTAGCCACAGTGGCAGTTTTTGGCCCTTGTACTGTTCATTGTTTGTTGTTGATATGTTTAGTTGAGCTTCTATTGCAGCGTTTGAAATAGTTCCCATGCAGCTTGCAGGCATTTCACTTCTGTGACTGTTCCCTTTTATTTCCATTTAAGTAGCTTTCTCACTTTTTGTCTAGTTCCCCTTTTTGAAGTGAAATGCCACTGGATGGGTTTCTTTTGTGCTCCCCCCAGAAGAATGTTAAATTGAATTATATTATGGGGGCTGTTACCAAGTGGTTTGGCTGTATTCACCTCCAGATGCTGTGCTCCATTTGGGAATAAATCAGGAGTTGCTCTCCCCTTATGGGTTCCAGGAGTAGCTGCTCCAAGAAGCAGTAATTAACGGTGTCTAGGAGTTTTGTCTCTGCTTCCTGACTGAGGTAACATGTTTCCTATCACTACTGAGGTAGATGAAATCCGCCTTTCTTGTTGCATTTTCTACCTTTTTGTGTAGCCTCTCGTCTTCCTGAGAGTTTTACAGTTGCCTTCACCCCCATGGTCAGGGGGCTGGTAGGACGCCCTACTGGTGCCTTCTCATTCAAGGAGGGAATTTCTATCTAGAGAGATTCTGTGGCACAGTTTGCTTCAGTTAAGATTTTGTTCTTTGCCGCTCTGCTTTCTTTCATGAATAGCGCCACTCAGCCACCAGCACAACCTACTCTGTCATGCCTGTGAATGTTGTAGCCTGGTGTTACCGTGCCCTACTGATCGATGATCCTTACTCCGCCAAGTTTTTGCAATGCCTGTTATACACTGTCCTCATTCAAAGCCAGGCAGCTTACCATTTGGACCACCCGCATTTGTGTCTAAGCACCTGGAGGTTTTGTCAGTGTTTTAGCCTCATACCTTCATGTGTTTTGCTTAAATGGGATTCTTGCATTTGACTGTCCTCACTAGCTTATTCCTGTATTTTACTAGCTTCTTTCCTGTCTTCTGTGGTGGGACCTAGAGCTCCCCCTGGAATAAATTTATCCCTAAGGGATGTCTCTGTCCCAGCCGCATGCTGCTCGGCACCTGTCGGCTTTCCTCAGCTGTTATGATTTGACATGCCAGCACTGCAGTCCCCTTTTGGTTTAGGTGGAGCCTGACCTTCCTGTTTGGCTCAGTCTTCCCCTAATAAATCTAACTCTGAACACCATTGTCTCCTCCATGCAGTGTGGTCCCTGCACCTGGATCTGGCAGCATTTCAGAGCATGCTCCCATGGAGGCCCTGGGCTTCAGTCTCTGACCTAGCAGCCTAAATTTGGCATCCAGGACCTCTCACCTAGCCTTCCCCATGTCACCACTACTTCCATGTTGAACGACTAAGGCTCCCCCCAGCACTGCTTAGACACCTGGCAGGATGTCTCCTTCGGTTTGCAGCCTCCGCTCCTAGAGGACAATACCCAACATCCCATTCCCTCCCTGGGGCCACATTAGAGGTGGTGCCCCCAGAAGGGGAAGTATGGCTGTCCCATTCTCTGTCCCCCGTGCCAGCCAGTTCCCCTGCCCTGGGATTGGGTGGGAGCCAGTGCCCCCCAGAGGGCAAGAGCCTGAGTCCCATTTACTCCTGCCATGGCCAGCCTGGCTGCAGACCCACAGATCTACTGAGGGCCCCACGTAGTACTGCAGATGTGCAGAGCATGGTGTGTGGGCAGAGCAGAGCCCACTGCTGGCCTGCCTCTGACAGCCTTTTTCCCCCAGGTTTACAATCCCCGCATCCGTGCCGAGTCCCAGGTGCTGCGGCCCATCAGCAAGAGCCAAGCAGAGCTGCGATGGCAGCGGGCTGCTGGTAGCCCCCCAGGTGAGTGCCTGGCTCCCCAGCGGGTGGCTGTTGCCATGGGCATTAAGTGGAGCTGGTAGTGCCAGGCTGGTGAGTGGGGTGAGCTCTCCAGGCTGCAGTTTTGGCTCCAGTTCTCTGCTTGTCTCCCCCCCAATGCCAACCCCGCCCTGGGTTGCACCAGCCTACTGGCCTCCCCACAGCCACCAGCAGCTCTCCTTGTCACCCCCAGGCAGCTGCGTGCGCCTGTACTCCGAAGCCTTCTACGAGCAAGGCCTCCCGGCTTTCCCTGTCCCCCGTGTGAGTGAGGCCAACCTCAGCCGCCTGGTGCTGCTGCTTAAGAGACTCGACATCGCTGACATGGGCCAGTGTGACTTCCTTGACAGGCCAGGTACAGGCCCCGCAGGGTGCAGGTCATGGTGAGGGGCATCGGCAGGACAAGGCAGAGCCGTGAGACTAAAATGGGACTGCTCTCATTGACGCTGTAGGGGGTGGGGGGCTGGTATTATATGGCCTCTTAATGGGGTTCCAGCTGGCCCCAAAGCCGGAGCAGCCACCAGCCCCACAAGGCCACACAATGAGTCTGGAGGGACTAGATGTGAGCAGGAAATGCCTAGGTGAGACTTGGTTGCAGGAAATGACCTGGGCCCAGCTCAGCTGTGCCAGGAGCAGCTGGTGGGTTGGAGGAGTGCGGCGGGGGAGTCTGGCTGCAGGAGAAATAATGTGTGCAGAGGCCAGAGTCTGTCAGAAGCCCCACCCTCCTGCTGTTCTCAGCCTTCCTGGGGGAAAGGGGGAACAGGGCTCTGGCAGGACTGGCTCAGCCAGGTGCCTTGGTCTGGGGCTGGAGCTGGGGAAGGGGAGGAACTGGCAAGTTGTGAGGGCACCAGGGCTTTGGTGGAGGCACCACCCATGTAGCCTAGCTGCCTGCCTGCCCCACCAGCCCCTGAGTCGCTGATGCAGGCGCTGGAGGACCTGGATTACCTGGCGGCACTGGATGACGATGGGAACCTGTCGGAGGTGGGGATCATCATGTCTGAGTTCCCCCTGGACCCGCAGCTGGCCAAGGCACTCATCGCCTCCTGCGAGTTCGACTGTGTGCACGAGATGCTCACCATGGCTGCCATGCTCACGGGTAGGGTGCACAGGTCATGACAAGTGCTGCCTCAGCTCTGCCCCTGGGGCTGGCTGAGGCACAGCCTGGCTGAGAGCAGGGCACCCTGGCACCAGCAGGTTGGAGGCTGCAGGCCACAGCATGCTGGGAGATGCGGGTCCCTGCTGGTGGCGGCCGTTGGCCTGGTCCAGCCAGGGAGCGGGGTAACCCTTTCCCATCTGCTTTTCCCCAGCCTCGCCCTGCTTTGTGAGTCCAGCCACACGCTCCACAGAGGCTGCAGCTGCACGCCGGCAGGCCCTGCTGCATCCTGATGGGGACCACTTCACCCTTATCAAAGTCTTCAATGCCTTCCAGCAGCGTGAGTGCTACTGTGCCCAGACCGAGCCCACAGCCTGACATAGCAAGGATGCCTCTGGGCATCGCCCAGCAGTTGTGTAGGCTGGCCATAACCCAAGCCAATATCCTAGGGACATGAATGGGCACAGCGCCTGCCCTGGCAAGGAGCTAAGGTGCATCATGGGTGCATGGCCCTCAGGTGTGGAGCAGGGCACTTGGTTCCAGAAGTGATGGACATCCCTTAGCTCTGGAGTGACCTGAGCCTGCAAGCAGTGCCAGGCATTCTTGGGGAAGGGCTTTGTGATGATGAGGGCAGTTGAGGCTGTGTTGGGGCTGAGAGGGTGGTGGCTGGGTACATTGTGCTCAGGGTGAACTGTGCCCTGCTCATGCCACTCTCCTTCAGACAAGGCAGATGAGGGCTGGTGCCGGAAGCATGCAGTGAGCGACACAGGGCTGCAGCTGGCAGACGTGGTGCGGGCCGAGCTGCTGGAGGTGATGCAGCGAATTGAGCTCCCCGTCTCTCCCCCCGCGTTTGGCACAGATGACAATGTGCTGAATCTCAAGAGGGCACTCATCTCAGGCTATTTCCTCAAGGTGAGGGCTGTGGTTCAAGGGTAGGGAGATGGAGGAAGGCTGCTCAGCCTGCCTTGGGCCATGTGTGTGGGCAGGGTGGGGGGTAGGGGCTGCCTCAGGCCCTATGTGTGGGAGGGGGAGGTGAAGTTTTCCCATGTCCCAGCTGTGTGTGGAGTGGGGAGGGGATGCCCCAAGCCCCATGTGTAGAAAAGGGGGGCTGCTCTGGGCCCTGTTCAGTCTGTCCTACTCCTCTGCTGACCCCTCTCCCCCTTTCCTGCAGGTTGCCTCTGATATTGATGGCTCCGGGAACTACCTGATGTTGACACACAAGCATGTGGCCCACTTGCCCCCCCACTGCTGCTACATGGCACGGAAGCCTCCACCCCGCCCACCCCCCTGGATCCTGTACCATGAGTTCACCGTCTCGCAGGACAATTGCCTCCATGTGGTCTCCGAGATCCAGCCCTGCATGTAAGGGGGTGGGGGCAGGGGTGGGGGCGCAGGGCCCTGGTAGAGGGATGATATTGGGGGGCAGCACCAGCCTAGTGTGACTGTCTGTGGGGCTGGGTGAGAGGCAGTCGCTGGAGCCAGGTACAGCAAGCAGGCCCCACATGCAGGACCCAAGGGCCTGTTCCTAGCATCTCCCCCGCACAGCCTGAGCCCTGCATGATGGCATGGGGTTGGGCCTAGCGCCTTCACTGTGCTGCCTCCAGCCACCCAGCCCCTGGGTCTCACTGGCCCCATTTCCTACCATCCCCGGGCCAGCCTGCGCTGACAGCACTCTCTCTGCAGGCTGGCAGAGCTGGCACCCCAGTACTACCTAAGTAACCTGCCACCCAGCGAGAGCCGTGACCTGCTCATGGAGTTGAGGGCAAAGCTGCCATGTGCAGAAGAGACCCTGCCCATGGAGCCGGCGCTGGAGGGAGCTGGAGAGGAGGAGCTGGAGCCAGAGGACAAGGACAAGGATGGGTGTGCACTACAGTGAACTGCTGGAACCTGGCTGCAGGAGGGGAATGGCTGGGCTATGCTCGTGTGACAGGCGCGGTACAGGGAGCCCTGGAGTTCTCTCATGCTGCCATATGGTGCCTGAATCCTGTTCACCCCCTGTGCTGCTGTACACATGAGCTGCTCTGCTGTGGGCTTCAGCCTACTCCAGGAGTGGGGCATGGCTCTAGAATGGGAGAACAAAGAGGGGTGCCTCACCTGCTAGTGAGCTGAGGATGCACTGACTTATTTTGAGGGCCCTACCCTGCCTGCAAGTCTGTTAAGAGGGGCTGTAATGCCATGGATCATGGCCCTGGCCCTGGCCCTCTCCCTGGATTGGAACAGGCCTTCCTGCCCTAAACACTCCATGACCAGGCCCCACGTGGGAGGGTGGGGCTACCCTAGAGCCTGCTTGTGTATAAAGTGTGTGTGACCTTTGTTCCCAGCCTTGTGTCTGTCACTTCAACAGGGGGCAGAAGAGACAGGCGAGTGTGGTGCATCCCCTTCCATAGCTGTTTTCCCCCTGAGCCAGCTGTCCTCTCTTCTGGTGCTGCAGAGAAATCTGCAGGGACCATGAATTCTGCATTCTGTTAGAAAGTGTGGGATCATGAGCCCTTGGTTCCCTGGAGCACAGTGCACTAGGGGGCCAGTGCCTGCCCCTCAGCTGTTTCCCCTTCCTGGGAGTGCTCCTTCCCTATGCGGTAGCCATGCCCTTTGGGTTGAGCTTAGGCTGCCCCCCTGCACCTCCCCTGTGACCCACCAGGCCCATGTTTCCCAGTCACTCACCAGGCTGTTGTGAATGTGTAGTCTGTTAACTGTGCCCTTAGGGCCTAGCTCCTTCCCCCAGCAACCACTGCTGCCCCTTAGTGTACTATAACTGAGATACACCTGCTCCTTGTCTCACCCTTGGCCTGGGAGAGCTGCACCCCTCTCCATGAGACCCAGATCCTTAAAATACCATCCCCCAACTCTCCCACCCTTGGCCTCCAGGGTGGCAGTGGGCCCATCTTCTGCATGGGAAGGTGATGCAAAACTGCATAAGCAGTGTGACTAGGGCCCCCTGGGCTAACTAACCTGAATGTGCAAAAATCAGGGCAAACTGCAGAGCTGGGGTCAAACCCCCAAACCACTGATGGGTGGTACTGAAACCAGTCTCCCAGTCAGTAACAAAACATGTTTCTGATTCCCCACACTGGTCTTCACAAAATAGAAACAGCTCCCTTTATTGCACAAAAGTGCCTCTGGTCCCCACCTAGCCACTGGGTCTCTTAAAGAACTAGGTTCTGTTGACCCCAAAGGGTCAGCCACATGACCCAGAACTATATAGGCTTGGATCTTATCCAAAATACAATGCTGCCAACAATATTTTAGTAACTACAAGTAAAGGTTTAATATAATAAGCAAAATGAGAGATGTTAAAGTGAATCACATACATATAAATGATTTAGAGTCCTTAGAAAGCAAGTCCTTGAAGAAGTTTGGAGGTAGCAGGTTAGTCCAGTTCCTCTGATAGACACCTGCCACCTGGATGGGTCTCAATCCTTTGTTCAGTGGCAGAAAAATAGTTCCAGAGGTGGATGTTGGTTGCAGACTGAAGACGAAATGGAGATGGTGCTGGTGCCTTTTATCACCTCTGGTCCTCCTCATGCTGTGTGGCATTTTTGCAAATCAAAATGGAGTTAAGATCCGAAGGGGTAGCCATGTCAGTCTGGTTCAGTAAAACAAACAGGGAGTCCTGTGGCACTTGAAGACTAACAATTTATTTTTTTGCATCAGCTTTCATGGGAGAAAATCCCGGTCTGTGAGACACTTTGAAGATGGGGGAACTTACAGAATGGAACTTACAAAGTAGAGTTGAGTCACATGGGCAAGCCCCAGTGGGGGGTCAGCAACCCAGAAGATAAGAAGCACCATTTTTTAAAATTCCTTCAATAGCCAAGTGTTTTGAGAGCCCCAGTGGCTGTAGCCTCCTGGTGAGGGGATGGAGAATTGGACCCAGGGTACCTAGTGTATCATCCCCTGGCGGGGGGGGGCCCAGAACCAGAAGTGGTTCCCCTTGTTGGCTCCCCTGGTGGCAGGGGGAGCCTAGAGCTTGACTTGATGCCCACAGGCTTGCCTAGTGGCAGAATGGGACCTGGAGGCCAGAGCTGCAAGATCACAGTCAAAGAGCTGCATGTGACTCTGGAGCTGCAAGTTACAGACTGCAGCCTTATCGCAGGGGTCTCAAACATGCGGCCCATGGAACCGCCATCAGTCACCCCTAACGTAGGCCAGAATTCAGGGATTCCATACCCATGTCCAGCTTTTCAAGCCCCGCTGGCTGGGAGCTGGCAGCCTAGGCACAGCTGCCTGACTTCTGCCTGGAGTCCTGCCCCAATATTCCCGGGCAGCCACTGCACATCCCTCTCTGCATGGCAAACTGGGGAGGAGCTGGAGCCTGCTCCTGCCTGTGAGTGGAGGCAGGCAGAACCCTGCAGGGCCATTGCTTGGGGCTGCAGGGAACCCTCTCCTCTCCTCTCCTCTCCATTCCCTCTTCCAGCCTCTTGCAAGAGGCTCAGAGCCAGAGATGTTCCCTACGGCTTTTTACAAGTGGCACAGGCAAGTTCTGAGCGCCAGCTGCTCCAAGAGGGCTCTTGCAGCTGTGAGAAGCCGCAGGAACAATCTTCCTCTTCCAGCCTCTTGCAAGAGGCTCGGAGTGAGGATGGTCCCTGCCAGGGGCAAGAGCAGTCTCAGAGGGGCTGCCATGGCATGGACTGTCTCTGGCTCCGACCCTGTTGCAAGAAGCTGGAAGAGGGAGGGGGTTTCTGCGGCTTCTTACAAGCAGCAAGAGTCCTCTCTGAGCAGCACTTGGGAACTGTTCCTGCTACTTGTAAGAACTGGCATGGACCCTCTTTCATTTCTTCTCTCCTTCCTTTTCCTTTCTTTTTTCTTTTTCTCTTCCTTTCTTCTCTCTCTTCCTTTCTTTTCCTTCCCTCTTTCTCTTCCTTTTTTTCTTTCACTTTCTCCTTTCTTCCCTTTCTTCTCTCTGTTTTAAAAACAAAACTTTAAAAAATTAATTTAAAAGCTTTCTCAGAATTAAAGTTCAATTAAAAATTAACAAATTCAATTAATTAGACCCAATTCCTTAATTCTATTTACAATCACTTTGAATTCAATTTAATTTTAATTAAATAAACTTGACCTTGCTGTATGAAGAGGTTTCAAGAATGCGGCCCTAAAGCCAATAGGCTGGTCCTCATGCAGCACTTGTGGTGATTTGAGTTTCAGACCTGTGCCGTAGTGGCTAGAGAGGTTTCTTCCTGGACCCACTGTAGCTAGAAGCTTCCTTAATGGGCCATTAAGAGGACAATGGTTTTGTAGCCATCCAGTCTGGGAGTGCCCTGGAATCCAGTAACTTGAAACACAAATAAAGCAAATGTTCCTAACTTCTAATAGAGATATGACACATACAAACTGCAGACTCATTCTGTGATCACAACCTTTCCATTGGTACCAAATGTGGCATATCACATATGGATTATTGCAAATATGAAATAGTAATATGAAAAATAATAAATGATTCACTAAAGCCATTCAGTGTCACAAGCGGGCCCACTCTGCCCTGTCCTGGGCACTGGCCCCTGCCAGTTGTCTGTGGCCTTGCCTGTCCAGCAGTGCTGAAGCATCTGGCTCCTGTCTAGCACCATGACACTGCAACAGTTGGAGCTTGAATCACCCTCTGGTAGCACCCAGCCTTTGGGATTCTTGTGCTATGCGGAGTCAAAGTCCAGAGCCAATGGCTGCCCTCTACCTTTCCCTGGTGCTGACACATTGTGATGGGGCTACAGACACCGCCAGCACGTGCAGGGGCAGGGTACAGATGAATGGGGTTGGTAGGGCTGCAGTCAGTGTCAGCCTTCGCTGGTGTCTGCTCTCTGCCCAGCAGGGGGATGGGGGGGGTGCTGTTGGAAGAGAGGCCTAGCACCTATAGCTTGGGTGGGCAGAGCTGGACCAGGGGTCAGAGTCTCTCCCCATGGAGTCCAGTGGGGACAGCTCAGCAAGCGGCTTGGGGTGGGGAGGGTGAGGCCTGTCTGCTCAGAGCTGAGCATACAAGGGCATCTCCCATCAGAGCTTGATTCCTTGTGTGGCTGGCATGGAGCCGGCTGGGAGCTGTGTCCAGCTCTGGTGACAACACGTGGATAGGGGCAAGCGGGTAAAAGGGGAGCGGGTCAGCGAAGAGCTATGAGGAAGAGTGTAGGGTTAGAAAAAACTGCCTGCTTGGTGTGACCTCTGGGAGTATCATTGGGGGGGGGGGTAACTTGCTCGCCAGCTGTAGGCACCTATGGAGAGCCAATGTTTCACCAGGCAGAGGCAGGTCTAATGCAAGCCAGTGGCTGGAAGCTGAAACTAGACATTCAGTCTGGCAATAAGGGGTCATTTTTGACTGGGCAACTAATCCAGCACAGTTTCCCAATTGGGCGGGGGGGTCTCCGTCCCTGACCATGGTTCAGGCCAGGCTGGCAGCTTTTCTGGTGGGTTCTGCTCTGGGGCTGAGTGTGGGCCTAACTGGAGGCTCAGGTCCTTTCTGGCCTGGGAACAGCTGCCTGTAGGCTGGCTCTGAGGTGCTTGGCCCTGTGCACCAAGGGGCAGTTCCCAGCAAAGGGCTCGCCAGCCCCTCAAGCCAACACCCAAGGGTCTCTGCTGTTACTTGCGCCTCTGGGTGGGGGAGGCCGATGGGGTGCATCTGTTTGGCCGCATTTGAGGGGTCCTAGGCCCTGCTGGCATGGGCTCAGGGAAGCCTGGCCTTTGACCCAGCCCCTCAGATATTTGGGGGGCGGGGGGGCTCAACCTCCACTGTGCTGCCCCGGTTGCTGCTGGAAATTAAAGCAAAAATCCACCCTGTGAGCCAGGGCCCCCATGCCATTCAATGTTTTCTGCCTGGGCCCCCACCCCGCAGCCCCGTGACATGAGGAAGGGGGGGGTGACCAGCCTCAGCAGTGGGGCTCCCCCCGGCACGCTTGTGTTCCCTGGAAGTGCAGGGGAAGCGGCACAGTCAGTGCTGCCTCCCCCCACCCCCAAACTCAACGGGAAGCTGTGGTCTGCAGTGTGGGGAGCCAGTGCTGGAGGTGGCGGGGCTGTGGTGTGCATGGGGCATGGTGGGGGAGCCCAGACCCAATAGTCAGAATTGCAGCCACTCTCTAAATACCCCAGCTGTACTGGCACGCATGACGCCTAGTGCTGGCTGCCCTCTCCCCTGGCAGACGGGGGGGATCGAGGCTGCCCATGTCCTGGCTGCAGGGAGCCATTCCCTGGCTGGGGGGGGGGGGGGCTGTCACAGGCAGGGGGGTGAGGTGAGCTGCTGGGGCCCTCCACCCTGTTCATTGCCCATGGCCTCGTGCCAGGGCTACTGGCTGGGCACAGCATGAAACTCCCCAGAGCAGCTGGTGACAGCAGCTGCCAAACTTTCCACTGCTGTACCAGGAACCTGAGATTGTATGTGCTGCGGGGTGGACTGGGTCTTGCTGGCCCCTGCACCTGGGCAGAGCTGGCAGCAGGGCACTGGGGGCTTGCCCCAGAGCAGAGGGGCTGCAGCCACACCATCCCCCTCAAGCGTGGGCAGTAGCGCTGGCTGTGCTGTGCTCCGGCACCCTAACAAACAATTCTGCCTTCCGCAGTGGCTGGTAATCGCTCTCACTGCAGAGGCAGGGGGGGTTCTCTGAGACCCCCGTGGGGGGGGGTCACTGACGGAGCAGCTGTGCTGAACCCTCCAGGGTTAGATGATGATGACGGGGGCTGTGGCGAGAGCCCAGGGGTGGTAGACAGCCCCACCCCGTGCAGGCATCCTGTCTAACTGTGCCAGACCCCAGAGGACTGGGACAGCCTCTCCTTGCCAGAGTCCTGATCCACAGAGAGCAAGGGCCAGAGCATGACTCCTGTGAGGCTCCATCCCAGTAGGGGCTTAGGCTGGGGTGGGGGGGGCTGTTACCCAGGACACCTTGCATGCCACCTGGCATGAGCATTACAGTCTCGCGGGTGCTAGGCTACCGGTTCTGGCTCGCCTGTGCATAGCCAGAAGGTCTGGCAAGGACTTTTGCCCCGGCTCAGCCTGCCTGTGGTCTTTTGGGCAACTTGGCCCAGGACCCACTCAAGGCATCAGCCCCTAGCCTAGGTCACACTGTCTTACTGGGCTCACGCTGACCTTGGCCTCAGCACCTGCTAGGCCCAGCCTTTGCAGCCATGTCTCACTGTGATCTCCCAGCAGCAAGGCCACCTGGCCTGCCTCTTGGCAGAAGCCTGATACCCCCGAAGAGCACAGTCACCCCCCGCCCCAGTTCAGCGCCTGCCGGGATGGACGCTCAGCCAGCAGTGGCAGGTTTATTAGCTGTCTGGATGCAATGCAGCACTGAGCCCAGCAGGTTACAACAAAATCCCTGTGGGTCAGCCCTGAGGTGGCTGGCTCTAATGCCTCTTGTTCCAAGGCAGGAAAGTCTTCAGCAGCCAGCTGCCCACACTTAGCATCCCCCCATCTAACTCTTCCTGACTCCTGTGTTCCCCAGCTGGGGACCAGGGCTGGGTCTCTTGGGGGAGGCGGGCCATGGCCATTAGCTGCTAGGCTCCAAATATCTAGATTACTGGAGTGGCCTTTGGCATTGGGGGGCAGGGGGTGCTTGTGGACCTGGGGGCCTGGTGTCCACCACACTGGGCTCTCGGCTGCAAGAAAACAAGTGTTTCCTGCCAGCCACTTACCTCTACAGCACATATGGGAAACTGAGGTGCACTCCAACTATGAGAACATTCCCACTCTGTCACAAGAGAGTCGTCACCTTCCTCTGCAGCGTTGCGGGGGGGGGGGGGGGGTGTCCCTCACTAGGGCTACCTGAGTGTAGGTCACCTTAGCCTTCCCTCGCTCCGGTGAGGCCTTGGGGACCTCCATCCTGTCTTGTCTCTGCCTCTGCCATGTATTAGACCTGTCTCCTGTGGGTTGTAAGACATTTATGGGTGGAGGATGCTGTGATGAGAGGCAAATCAGACTAGATGAGCAGCCTGCCCGGCTTCTTAGGTGTTAGGCCCATAGCCTGAGTTGGCTTCACCAAACAATGCTGTGTGCGGTCTCAGAAGGACGCCAGTCACCCTGCCCATTGCTAGCAGCTTGAAACACTTGTGCAGAGGTGTGCTCTGTGCACACTGCATGTGTAAATCTGTAGTGTCTGCCTTATGGCAAAGATGATGACCACGTTTCTCCTCCAGACCGATGGTAAGAATCATAAATCGCAGGTGGCCAGGGTGCACATTAAGCCATTGAACGCTGATCAGACTGGCTCAGCTGATTCCCAAAGAGAGAGAAGACAGCAGCATGGCACCCCTAGGCAGAAACAAGCCATGAGTGGTTATTGTGGCTGTGGACACAGACAATACACAGCAAGGTACTGAGAGGCCAGCCCTTCATTCAGCACCTAGGCTGGAAATGGACAATGCGGCCCCATTCATGATAATGGGATCACAGCCTGCTGGGTTACAACAATCTCAGCGCTGGGGGTGGGATAGTTGGGAGGTTCTGCTCTGAATACATGGCGCTGCTGGTGTCTTTTACCACGCATGCCATTTCCAGAGTCACTGGGCTTTGTCAAGCGCCCTGGTCGTCTTTCCTGGGTAAGTACTGTGATGGAAGCCAACGGCCAGGCTAGCACTGACTTATACCTTCCGGTGTGTCCGCGTCCTTGGGACCATGGACCTGTAGGCCCGAGCTGCCAGTGTGAGAGACCGGGGAGCCAAGGGAGCTGGGGGATCAGAGCTGGCACCTGGCAGGCGTGCAGGTTACTGACAGATGTCAGAGCTTGAACCCAGGGGATTACTATAGCATGGAAGGGCACTGGACTGGCTGACCAAACTGGATGATGCCTCAGCCTGCTAGTCTCTGTGTGATGCTAAGAGCTTCCTGTGCTGTGGGTGAGCTGACCAGTAAGCCTGTCTGGCTGCCATTGCTATGCAAGTGTTGCTGCAGATGGGGCATGGGGATTCAGCCCCACAGACTGTACCAGATGCCATCAAGGGGCTCACTGGGCAGAGCTCCCAGAATGAAGCAAGGGGCCGCAGGCCCACAGGTTCAGTCTAATGCAGGGGGTATGAGTGGTGGGCCTGGTGTCCCCAGCATGTCTCTGGGGATAAATGCCCTTCAAGCTGTGCAAGTATAATGAATTTGTCAGGCCTACAAAGCATTGCTGTTCTAGAGCAAGGAGCTCTCTGACAGCTGGTGCCAATGGTTCATCCAACACAATTCATCCATCTTCCCTTTCACAGCCTGTCCCCCACTGCCTGGTCATCTTCCCGATACCCCTGTGCCACTACCACCCTCATCGCACTGACACTGGTCCTTGGCACAGTTCCCTTCTGCCAGGCTGCCCCTTGCCTGCAAGGTACGCAGCTCCCCGTAATTTCTGCCCAACCCCCTCACTGGCCTCCTTCCAGATCCTTCTGCCCACAGCCACCGCAAACGCCATGGGAGCTGGGCACAGCTGCACCGAGACCATTATCATCTCCTTGTCCCTCCATCTGTTTGTTGTACCCCCCCCCCACCCCAATCCCAGGTCACTCTTGGGGACAGGGACTGGCTCTGTGACAGGCTTGATCTGGGTCGAGGTCCAGAACCAGTTGCATGGACACACTTTGGCTATGTCCACACGTACATCGTTATTTCAAAATGAGTTATTTTGAAATAAAGTCCTTATTTCAAAATAAGTTAATTCGAATTAAGGGAAAAGTGCAAAGCGAAATAGCCTGTCCAAAGACAGGACTTGCTAATTTGCTTTAGGAGAGGGGCACCATGGGAGGTGTGGCAACATGCCCCCACCCCACCCCACCCCCAGGCCACGCCCCCATCCAATAAAGGCCAAAAGGAAGACACCGTGGGAAGGAGACAGACAAAAGTGTTTATTTTGAAGTAACATGGTCGAACACAGTTGTTTCGAAAAACAGCTATTTTGAATTCATGCGAGGTTTTACTGGTTCAAATCAATGGCCGTTATTATGAAACAACGGGGGCCTGTTGTTTTGAAATAACAGATTGTTGTCGGGACATAAGAAATTTTATTTCGAACCAACAGTCATGGGTTCGAAATAAAACTCATTGAACACAGCCAAAATTTGAGTCAGGTCAAGGCTCTGGAGGGACCATTCCTGATTAACGTGCCATAGCCAAGACTAAATATGGGGCTGGGACCCTCACTGGGTGGATGGGGGAACCTTGTAGCATTCACTATGGGGCTGGGCGTCTCAGTGAGGGAGCATGGGGAGCCTCATAGCTCTTGTTGTGGGGCTGGGCCCCTTGCGGGGAGTGGGGGGGGGGGGTCATTGCAGGTCCTGTAGCTCTCACTGGTTTTTGGTCCCAGTCCAGAATGGCTTCTCCAGCTTTCCCTCTTCTGAGAACAGCTACTGCCCGAGCGGTTTCTCCAGCTTCTCCTTTCTGCGCCACTGGGGCTGCCCCATGGACCAGGGGTGAGTATATCTGGGCTGCACCCAACCCACCCCAGCCCTGCAAACAGCGGAGAGCGCCGACCATCCAAGGTAGGGCTGACTGTGCCATGGGGATGTGCCCAGGGACCCATCTTTACTGAGCGCTGGCCCGGGAGGCAGCAGGGGTTCACCTCCAGCGGCAGGGCTAGAAGCCCAGCCAGGGTCAGGAAGGAGGCAGTACAAGGAGAGCAGGGTGTGCGTTGCCTTCTCTGGATGGGGCTGAGGAGAGGCAGCCAAGCAAACAGCAGCCATGGCCCGCTGTAGGCTCTGGGGGCAGGGTCTGGTCTGACCATTTCATGCTCCCTGATCTGTGGGTCTCTCTACCCTATCCCAGAGTGTGGGCCTGTGCCAGCATCTCTTCTCCTTTGCCAGGCCCACTGCTATCTCCAGTCCCCCTCGCCAGCAAACTCCTCCCTCTGCCCACCCCAGATGAACAACCCCTCTTCCACCCTGGAGAACAGGGTCCCTTCAGGCCAGGCACAGCGCAGCGTCCCCATCCATTGATCCATCTTTCCCCACCATGTAAGATCATGCTGGGCATGACAGACCTCACCCCCTCACCTTGAGATCAGAATCCCCTTGCATAGACCATGGGCCCTGACTCCTCTCAGCGCTCACTGTTCACCTAGGCCCCCCCCCTTGCCTGGCCCCTTCTTCTATGCCCAGGATAGGAGGAGCTTGCTGGACTTGGGGGCTAGACCCAGACCCCCTGAGCTTTGGTGACTGCCTCCAAGCCAATGCCCATATGAAGCACTGATTCTGCCCCACAGATGCTGGTGCTGGCAGCCCTAACGGAGGTGCTTTGTGTCGTCCTGGCCACAGCCCTGACCAGGTTCCCCCGCAAGTGTGAGTCACCCTCATGGGGAGGAGGGAAACTGTGGGCATGGCGCACGCCTGGCTGTGTGGGAGATGAGATATGTCGGGCCCGCCTGGCCACATGGGGGGTGTGGGCTCCTTTGGAGGGGGCTGAGAGACAGGCATCCCTGGTCCCTGAAGGGAGTGGGGCACACCATTCCTAGCTGGGGGGGGCAGATGGGGAAGCACACCCAGACATTGGAGGGGTTGAACAATGTGGGGTTGAAATGCTGGGCCCCTTGGAGCATGGGGCGAGGCACATGGCATGCCTGATTCTGGAGAGCAATAGGGTCATTTCTGGTCAGGTGGTGGGGGGTGGAGGATACTGAGAACATCCTGCCCCAGGGAAGACGTAAGGTGTGTCCCTGCACCCACTGGACGCTAATCTGGTGGGTCTCTGCTCCTCAGTTCTTGTCGGGGATGTGAATGGCCGAGTGATGGTGACGTGCGATGCCCCCCAGGAGCATGTGTCCTGGCAGCTGAACGGGGACCCCCAGATCATGGCTGAGCACCACGTGGCCAGACGCACCATCACGCTCGAGGGCCTGGACCTGCCGGCCGCTGGCAACTACAGCTGCTGGCATGGTGGCCGTCTGCTGGACTCTACCTATGTGGTGGTCAGCGACCCGCAGTACCCACTGCTCCAGGGTTCCCCAGGTGCGTGCCCTGTGCAGAGGGGGGTTCAGGGAGTTGGGCTGATGGGGTGCCGGGGGGAGGGGGAGGGCCACGATTTCCAGCTCCCGTGGGGCTCAGAGCCCCGCAGGGAGATTCCAGAAACAGAGCCCAGAGCTCAGCAGTCTGCCACCAGGGTCCAGAGCTGGTGTGACAGATGGGGGTAGGTGTCAGTGAATGAGGGGCTCCAGCCGGGGGTTTGAGATGGCAGGGAGTCGGGGGGCTGGCCAGAGGGGGGTGGGATGGGACCCAGAAGGGAGGCTGGGGGGGTGAGCCGAGTGATGGCTGGCAGAGCTGTGGGGCCAGGCATCACTGATCCATTCCCCCTGCCCCCAGGCCACACCGTGTCCTGCCACACAGAGTCCTACCATGGCAAGCTGACCTGCTCCTGGACCGCGCTGCGCCCTGCCGCTTTCCGTGCTCGCATCTCCCGCAGGTGGGTGCCCCAGCCACTCCCCAGTCTCCACTCCAGCCCCTTTCACCCCTATGTCCATCAAACACCCATGTCTGTACCCCACCCCAGCCCTGCCCCACAGCCCATGCCCTCTCCAAAGCCCCACAAACGCTGCCTGCCTCACCCTGATTCCTGCTCTCCTCTACCTCCCCGTGTGTGTCTGCCACCCCTGTCCTGCCACACCCCCTGCCCCCCAACCCTGCATCCTCTGCACTCACCTGCCCACTCTCTGCTGCAGCCCCAATGCTCCTGGGGACTGGCTCTATGTAGACGGGGGCACAGCGCTGCGGGACCCAGAAGAGCCTCAGCCCTTCACAGTGACCCTGGCTGATGGGACCTTCTGCCCCTTCGCGGAGGAGCCACAGCCACTGGAGCTGGTGCTGGAGGGGATCTCAGATGAGAGCTTCATGAACATTACTCGCCGTCTCTTCCTCCAGGATATTGGTGCGTCCCACATGGGCACCAGGGCCCCCACTCCCCCAGAGCCCCTCTTGGGTACCAGGAATCCCCCACCCATTGCCCCAGAGCCCCCCTTTGGTACTGTGTCTCCTCTGTTCACTGCCCCACAGTCCCCCCTTGGGTACCAGGACCACCCCACCTATCCACTCACATTCCCATGGGTCCCATGTGGGTATCAGGACCCCAGAGGTCCTCCCCCATGGGTACCAGGACCTCCCCACTGCCCCAGAGTCCCCTTCACCCAAGTATGGCTGAGGTTAGGTGGTCTTGGGGGTGATGTGGCCTGTGCCGAAGACCAGGGGGACCAGCCAGCAAATGGAGATGCTCCCCTCGCCCATCTGTCCGAGCCCCTCTCCCTGTGACTAACTGGACTCCCTTGTGCCACAGTGCGGCCAGGCTCCCCACAGGACATGGCTGTGCATAGGAACGGGTCATGGCTGCACGTGTCCTGGGCCCCCCCAGCCTCCTGGTCCAGACCACACTCCTATTTCCTCCTGCGCTACCATCTGCAGTACCAGCACTCCAACGGCACCATGGTAAGCACCTGCCCCCGTCACCAAGGTAACACAGCGCTGTGGTAACCATCCTCTCTCCCAGCCTGCCTAAGCTTGTGTCACCCCTTCTCCACCTGTCCCCACAGCTACAGGGCATCATGGAGACATGCAACTCCCTTCAGCCCTCCACGTGGCCCCTGCTTGTGTCACCCCCCCCTGCCCCAAGGCAGCGAGGCCAAGGCCCGATAATGCTGCGTAACCAGGAAAAGAGTCTCTGGAGTTCAGGCCTGGCTGAGCTGGGGCAGATCTTTGATAAACAGATTTAAAAATTCCCAGTGGGGAGGATTCACCAGGGCCTGGGAAGTTGTTACATTGGTTAATGTCTTGGAAGTAGGGAACAAGCTTTTACCAGTCTGAATTTGTCTAGGTTCAGCTGCCTGCCAGTGGATCACTTTAGATCTTTCACTTCTGGATTGAAGAGCTTATTATTAAATACTTGTCCCCATTTAGGTATTTACAGGCCATGATACGTCATCCTCTCACCTTTTCTTTGTCAAACCAAACAGAGCAAGCTCCTTGAGTCCGTTAGGCAAGTTTTTCTAACCCTTTAATCATTTTCATGACTCTTTTCTGACCCCCTTGAATATATCAGTGTCCTTCTTGAACTGTGGGTACCAGATCTGCTCCCCCCCCCCCCCGATCCCAGCAAAGGCTGCTCCAGAGCCCAATGGAGAGGTAAAAATAAACTCTCAACTTGATCCATATTCCCCTTACATAGTGAACGCCCACATTGGCTCTTTTGGACCCAGTGTTGCACTGGGAGCTCGTGTGCAACTGCTTGTCCATTCTGACTCCCCAGTTTGCCTGGGCCCTGCACCTCTCTAGGGACAGCCCTGGCTGGAGGAACTTCATAAGATCATCTAGTCCAACCCCTGCTAAAAGCGGAACCACTCCCACTAAATCATCCCAGCTCGGCTTTTATCCAGGCAGGTCTTAATGTTTGTTTCCAAAGATGGAGAGTCCACCACCTCCCTAGGCAATCCACTCCAGTGCTTCACCACCACCTTAGTGAGAGAGTTTTTTCCTAATATCCAACCTAGACCTCCCCAGCTGCAATATGAAACCATTGCTCCTTGTTCTGTCCTCTGTCACCACTGAGAAGAGCCTAGCTCCCTCCTTTTCGTAGCATCTTTCAAGCAGCTGAAAGTTGCTAGGAAATCCCCCCCCCCCTCCACACACACACCTTCTTCTTTTCTGCAGACTAAATAAGCCTAGTTCCTTCCGTCTCTCCTAATCATTTTCATTGCCTGCCACCAGACTCTAATATGTCCACATCCTTTCTGTAGTGAGGAGCCCAAAACTGGAAGAAAATATTCCAGATGCAGCCTCACCAGCACCAAATAATCACATCCCTCAATCTACCAGCAACACTCCTACTCATGCAGCCCAATATGCCATTGGCCTTTTTTGGCAACAAGGACACACTGTCAACTCATACCCAGCTTCCCATCTCATCTCAGGCCATTGACACATCCACCACCAGGAGTCAAAGTGCCATTGTGGATAGTTCTCTGAAAACATCCACACAACATGCAGTGGCAGTCAGAAAGCTAACACCATGTTGGGACTCATGAGAAAAGGGAGTGATACGACAGAAAATAGCATATTGCCTCTTTAGAAATCCCCAGCGCACCAACAGCTGGAATATTGTGTGCAGTTGAGATTGCCCCATCTCAGAAAGAATGTAATGGACTTGGCAAACAGAGAGAGAAGGGGAACAGGGTATTCTTGGTTCAACTTAAGTTTGCATATGCATCACAAATTTCATCAACCAAGTCATGGTTCCTTCAACTGAAGCATCCCCCAATCTAGTGCTGGCAGGATGAGGGCTAGTAAGTTGCTGCAATGCTGTTTGAGTCAGGAAGTTTCCGTCACTGCCTCAGCCTCATCATGGCTTGCTGTCTGAACCCCAGCCTGACAGCAGCAGCCACTTTTCTGGCTTCAGGTCCAAATGTCGAGAATCACAGACCTTCTCTTCTCGCCCCATCTGGGTCACATCAGGCTCTCGCCCCCTCTGGGGTGGCCCTGCCTGCATCACATCTCCCCTCTCTCCTGCAAAGATTATTTTTTCCCCTCCCTCTGGACTCCCTTCCATCTCGCTGGGTCACAGCTACCTTCCACCCTGCTGGGCTCCTGTCTCCCCTGTCCCCTTATTTAGGTGATGTCTTCCCTCTGCTCTGCTGGGATCAGGCCAAGCCTCCAGCTCACTGTTCCTCTGTATTTCAGGAACAATGGAAGTCCTGTGGCACCTTAAAAACTAACACATTTCTTCAGGCATAAGCTTTTATGGGTGCCCCCCCCACTTCACCAGATGCAGATGAAGTGAGTTGCAGCCCATGAAAGCTTATACCCAAAGAAATGTTAGTCTTTAAAGTGCCACAGGACTCTCATTGTTTTTGCGATATAAAACCTAACATGGCTACCTCTCTGGAACTTTCTGTATTTCAGGACTCCCTCCAGCTGCAGGGTGTGACGGAGACATTTCTCAAGACGGATGTGCAACGGGTTCAGATCCGCTGCCAGGACCCCTTTGTCAACTCCACCTGGAGCCCCTGGACCACCTGGCAAAATGTGTGAAAGGGCCTGCAGCCCTCTCGTGGGACCCGCTCCCAGCCACCGCACCCCATTGCCCCATCTGCTGTGTTCTAGTCCAGCCACTGCCATCTCAGCTAACCCCACTGCTGGGAGGCCAAACACTGGCAGGACAAACCCCAGGAAATATACAGCCCCCAAGGGGTCTCAGATTCTTCCCACAGCCATCAGCACTCCACATCAGTTGGCACCTCTCAGATTTGACTTAAGCAATTCCAATAAAGAAGCTATATAGCTTGCTTTAGCCGGCATACCACACCATGGACTCCTGCTGTAGGGGGGGCAGCTCCTGGGAGAGAGCTGTGGGTTGCATGGAGATGGAAAGGGAATGGCCCCATGGGAACAGGCTGCTTTCGCCTGTGTAAATTCCTGTCTCTGCCTGGCTAAGACCAGACCCTCTGTCCCTTCAGATTGGTTCCTTGAGCCAGGCTGGGTTCCACTCCCCAGGGGCCCTGGGTCTGTGTGTGCAGCACCCACTGCCTGGGTGGAGAGTGCCCCTGTGCCGTCCCACTTGGCCACTCCCTGCCAGGCATGGCCTATGACTATGGCCCAGAAATGGCATGGCAATGGGAACACAGTCATTCTATGCCTTGGGAAAAGACACCATCACTGGTCCAGGGCTCTCATGTGGCTCCAGGACTGGCCCTGGGTGGTCCCCTTCATTGCACCAGCCCCCTTGGGGTCACACTCTTATCAGTAGGGTCAGCCTATTGGCTTAAGCACCTGCTGAGACCAATCCTTGATGCCACCAGCACCCCCATATCATGCCATGAGCTCCTGGTAGCACACCCCTCCCCTGAAAGAAGCAGTGCATCCCTAATTGCCCAAGTGGAGTGAGCCAGCCCATGGTGTGCCAGCTGGGGGGGGATGCTTTTAGGCACCTGGACACAGCACATAGACAGCTAACACAGAGAATGTTCTCTCTGAGTAGTTTGTGTGCACCTCAGTTTCCCCTAAGGTAGAGGGGTACAGTGTGCACACCCTGCTGTGACCACTAGCAGCCAGAGTGATGGCTATAGCTGCCCACAGACATACATGGTTGGAACCATTCCCTTCAAGAAGCCACCCAGAGGTGTTGGTCAAGCAGTCTGGTGTTCTCCTGGGGCGGGGGGGGGGCGTGGACAGGACAACAAAGGCAAGGTGAGGGGTGACTGAGCAAGGCTGGGTAGCTGGACCTGTGGGTTGGGAGTCCTCCATGGGGAGATTCAAAGAGGTGAGGTGCTCCCAGGGCCTGGCTCATCCCCCAAGATGGATGTTGCTGTCATGTCCTGCTCCCTGCACTAACAAGGTCTGTGCACTGCCCTGCACCCCAGCCACTACAAACCCAGCACTTCCATGCAGGCTGAGTCGTGTCCGACTGCAAAGCCAGGCCTAAGGCCCTACGGGCTCGCATCAGGCAACCCCATGCCCAGGCATCCTTACCAGGGGGATTCCCTGACAGTGAAGGGCGCAGCATCCTATAGAAGAAAACACAGGATGGCACAGGTTGACTTCTCTGGTGGGCATGCAAAACTGAGAAAGAACCCCACCAGACAGGGGGAGGCTTGTGACTGTGACACTATGGCCCAGTATGAGCTGTTTGCACTGTTTCACACCATGTGCCAGAGCTGTAACCACACCAGGGCCAATGGGGTAAAGCAGCTCAATAGAGCCGCTCTATTAAAGGGCAACTTTTGCAGTGCTGGCTCCAAGCACCGCTAATGGCAAGGGATGCGTTCCAATAGGGACACGCCCCAAGTGGCAAAAACCTGCTTTATGGCTCTGCCATGTGCTACTCCCAACAACCAATAAACCCTCTTCTTTCACCTCCCTGCATGTGTCACGGCTGGCTATAAGGTTGGGGTTCATGGCACCTGCAGGGGCAAGACATGTGAGGCTTCCCAGGTGTCCTATTCATTGGCCTTGCTGCAGGGCACTCACAAAGTAGAACAGGGCTGCTCACTCCTGAGTCCAGAGCCAAGGCCAGCTCAGGTGAGGGCATGGCCCTGGACCATCACACTGCAAGACAGTCCTGTCCAAATCCCTTTCACAGCCCTGAGCTGGTCTCACATGACAAATATATCCCAGCAGGACAGTTTGCAGCCTAGCTGGTAGATCCCATGAGAGGAGCCCCTGCTTACCTCCTTTTGGGTCTCTCCCAGCCATGAGCACTATGGGCAGCAGGGCACAAGTGCTGGCTACAGGGCAGCTGCCCCACTCTCAGTCTTTCTCAAGAGGGAGCATTACTGTGATCATGCCCCCCCCCCCTCCCCAGCAAGGCAATCCTGGGCTCAGGTTAATGTCATGGGCCTTTATTGAGCTGCTTGTGGCAGGTGCCAGCAGCATGGCAGAGTCTGGCCCAGCCCTGCTCTGAAAAAAAATGGCTGGTGCAATGGAGGTCTTAGCAGAGCTGCCTACAACAGACATGGTGCAGGGGTTCCCACTCCTAGGGGAAGGTGCAGGGCCCAGCCCTAGTTCTGACCCCCCTGCTGCAGAGAGGCTGGGTTTGCTACATGGCTTTATGGAATCACCCCTGCATGTGGTGCACAAGGCACACACCATGGGCTGAAAGAGCTGGGAGGAAGGGGTGAAACAGCATGGCCAGGGGCTCAGATGCAGCTCCTTTTACCCCTGCCCCACTGCACTGGTTGCCCTGCTCAGCCCTGGAGCACCCCCACTTGGCATAGCAGAGGTCTACCTAAGGCACTGCTGCAGTGCACCAGGCTGAGACAGGCAGCTCCAGCGGTAGACCGCTTGTGGTTTCACCCTCTGGAATCCAGAAAGGGCAGGGGTTGCTTGTGGTTTGCCACTGAGCAGAGTCCCAACCCAGGGATGTCACTTGTGCAGAAGACAGCTCAGGCCCTGAGAGTAGCTCCCTGAGGGTGCAGCAGCAGGGACTCCTGCAGGAGTCAAGAGCAGCCCGAAGCAGCTGAAGGACAAGGCCACTCACTAGGAAGCCTTGGGCAGCATAGAGTGGGAAAGGGACAGGAGCAGCTGCAGGCCAGGACACTCCTGGCCTCTCCCTGTAGTGTCTATGGAGGGCCTAGAGCAAAGAGACACCACCAGCCAGGGGCTGCAGCCAATGTGATGGGAGTCTGTCAGTATGGCCCCAGCTGCTCTGCCTCCTCAGCATTGGGGGCAAAGGGAGTGCCAGGGAGGTGAACAGGGGGGCACAGGATGGTGTGACAGGCAGCTGATTGGGGCTGTGCTACTGCCAGTCTGTCAATCATAGGGGAGCATAGTAATTCAGCCAGATCTCTTCTCCCTCCAGCAGTTTCCTGAAAGAGATGCAGTAGGACAGCACAGCTTAGCCTAGAGCCCCCTGCCAGGGACAGGGAGCACCAGCGCAGCTGCACACTCCAGGGGGCACAGTCAGTGCTTGGAGCTCCAGCAAGACCAAGTGGGGCCTGGTCCCTAAGGCTGCTCAGGATGTGGTGGAGAAGCTTCACTTCCAGCCAGCAGGAGGCAGAGCAGGTGCGGCAGAACCCACCAGTAAACTGGGGCAGAGAGTGCAGCTGGGGGGCTGGTGTCCTGGCCATAGCAGGGATTGCTATGGGGCTCCACTTGCTGCCCTAGGCAGGTGCGGTGACATTGGGCTGGCCTGTTCCCCCATGCTGTGCTGGTGATGTGCTATGCTACAGCAAGGTAGCACCAGGGCTTCACATAATCTTTGGCTCATTCCCAGGGCAGGGGGTCAGGTGCTTTCTCCCCACAGTGCTGGCAGAGCACAAACTGAGAAGAGGGGCCAGTGAGGAGCTGGGAGCCAAACCCAGGAGAGTTGATACCTGCAGCCTGCTCCCTGATGACAACCCCTTCCTCCTATAGCCTATGGGGCAGGGTGGGCAGCGGGGGAGCTGGCAGGGAGCACCTGTAGGCAGCAATCTTGACATTGAGCAGGTCCCGGTACTCACACAGGTGCTGCACCATCTCCTGCTCCAGTTCTGCCAGCCGCTCCTGGACAGCGAGAAAGAAAGTGCCCCTAGCATCGTTCTCAGCCCCAGGGGTCACCCCATCTACAAACCACAGACCCCACAGGCCAGCCAGTCAGGTCTCCGCACCTTCCTTCGGACAGGAGACTCACCCCGCCTCCACATTGAGACTCCTGTTCTCCAAGCAGCCAGGGTCAGTCCAGGATACCCCAAACGTCTTCAGCCGAGCACCCCAGGCCCCACAGCCAGAGGCTCGCCTCCAGCGCAGCAGGTGCCCAGGGACACGGGGCCAGAGGGATCTGGTGCCCTGCCAGGCCTGGCCCAGACCCCCTGAGGATTCAGGGCCCCAGGGCTCAGCCCGCTGCTCCCCGTCCGCCCCTGCACGGCGGCTCCGAGCCAGGGGCAGGGGCCGGGGCCGGGGCGCAGGCAGGGACCCCGCCGCGTGCGGCTGGGGCTCCTCCCCAATGCCCGCCCCGCTTCCCCCAGCCCCGGCCCCGCTTCCCCGGGGGACACCGGCCAGCGCCGCCGCCTCCCCCCGTGCGGCCCGGCGGGGCAGGGGCAGGGGGCTGCGGCCGGACCCGGACCCCGGGAGCCCGAGCGCCGGCTCCGCCCCGGCCCCACCCGGCAGGAGCCCGCCCAGGGCCCGGCCGCCTCCTCCCGCCGCTGCCGGCAGCGCCTCGGGCCGGGCGCGGAACCGGATCCGCCGCCCCGCAGGAGAGTCGCCCCGGCCGGCTCCAGCCTCCGCGCAGCTCGCCGAGCGGCTGCTCCCCTCGCCCGGGCGGGCGGCTCCGCGCAGGGGCAGGAGGCGGAGGCCGGCCCCGAACCCGCGACCCAACGCGTCCGGCCGCAGCCCGCAGCCCCCGCCCCTATATACCCCGCTCCCCCGCCCCGCCCACTCCCCGCCAGCCGGCCAATCAGCGCGCGCGCCGCGGGGCGGGGCTGCGGGGGAGGCGGGAACGGGCCCCTGCCCCAGGGATTTCCCCAGCACCCCCCTACGTCCCGCCGCACCCCCGAACTTCCCACCCCCCAGCTGTCAGGCAGTGACAGCGTCATAGCAAATGAGTGAGCCCCCCAAACCTCCCCTCCACACCCCCTAATGTCCAGTCCAGGGGAGAATACTGTCCTGCACGCAGCACCACTCTTCCCTCTAAGCTGTGCAAGTGTGTGCACGCACACAGGTCGTGAAACCTGCACACACAACAAACTCAAGTGCCCACAAAAAAAATTCAATAGTCCTAATATTGGTGCTCACGCAGAAATGTTTTTGTGCACACAAAGAAATTGTTTGCACACACAGTCTACACGTAATGAGAGGGAACATTGCTCACCACCCCCCTAAGCCCCGCCAGGCTAGGGGTGAGCTCCAGCCTCCCACCTTTGCAGGCTCCCCCTGCCCACACTGGCTCCGCTCTGGCCCCAGCCAGCAGGCCTGCACGGGAAGTGGGGCTGTGAGCGAGTGTCACCGGGGGGGCTTCCATCCCAGCCATCCTGTGCAGCCCACGAGGGGCCAGTGCACCAGGCTACCGCAGTCACTTCACTCCCCTCACAGAGCCACGGGCCAGGCCTGAGGTTCAGGGCTCAGCTCAGGGCGGTGTGTGACCCATACCCAGAGAAGGGAACTGAGGGGCGCTGCCCACTCCAGCCCCGGCCTTGCCCAGCAGGGGCCACTGCAGGGGCAGGCCAGGCCGGGCTGGGGACTGGGCCAGGCCATCCCAGGGCGGGCCAGGCTGGGACGGGGTCACTGGTCTCTGGTCTGGAGCAGGTGGGACCCAAGCAGAGCATGGCTGGGCGCTGCCTTGGGCCCCATAGGACAGCTGGAGGCTGGGCTCCGTGGGGAGGGGGCCCCTCTGGTATCAGCCCAGAGGCTGTGGGGCATCTTTCAGTCCAAGTCCCACACCCCAGGGACCAGGAGATGGGGAGTGAGGAGGCTGCATTGCAGCAAGCAGAATGGTTGGTGCGTGCACATGCGTGCACACAAGACAGTGGCACGCCTTGCCATGTGTAGTCACACACACGTACACAAGACAGTGACATGTAGTGCTATGTGTAGTCACACACACGGTGACACACACATGCACAGTGCTGTCTGCAATCACACACGAGGCTACACACACAGGCAGTGATCCACACAGTGACACACACACTCCACACGTCTCCACACCCCCAGAGCTTTGAGTGCTGGGACAGGGCTCCAGCCGCCCCTGCAGTTCACAGTACACCAAAAGAAGGGGCAGAGCCAAAATGCCCCAGCCCCACAAATGCTTCCTCCTACACAGGCAGGTCCTGCTGGGCCTGGGCAAGGGCCTGGGGCACCGGACGGGGAGCATGGGGCATGCTCAGTTGCCGTCAGTGACCCAGCTGGGGCCCACGGGCACTGAGGGAAATGGGTGCCACGGGGTGATGTTGCATTGCCCCAGCAGAGCCACCTGAGGCTGCGGCGGCTGGTGCTGGGGAGCATACTGAGAAGCTGTGATGAGACTCGGCTCCTGCTCCCCCACGGGGAGCCAGACGCCGGCGAAGGGGCTGGACAGCCGGCTAAGGCCAGCACTGGGCCCAGAACACCTAGCTGAGCTGGCCTGCGACAGGCAGTGGGTCAGGTTCCTGCTGGCGTTGGGGGGGTGGGTAACCCCTGACCGTGGCACGATTCCAAGCAGTGACTGAGCCAGCGAAGGGCGTGGAGAGCTCATGCCGCCTGACATCATAGCCCTGTCTGGCCACACTGCACAGCCTCCTTCAGATATGGACAGCCCCAGTGTCCGGTCTGGCTCATGACTCTGCCCCCTTGGCGCAGCTCCCAGGCAGCCTGTGACACGCCTCCACCCTGGCACCATGGTGCTGGCAGTGGGTGTACAGGGACACAGTGCCACCCCCCAGGACCCAAAGGCAGCTCCATGTCAGACGGGGCAGCTTTTGGGCATGGGTCACACAGCTTGGCTGCCCTGTGTATCAGCTGGGTTCCTTGGATGCCATGATCCCACCCAGACCAGCTCTACCTCAGAGCCAGGAAATCTCGCACTGTGGGGGGCTCTCCCTGCTCTGGGCATGGTGTGGCATCTGCCAGCTGCCCTGGCGCTGGGGGGAGGGAATGGAACGGGGTTACCCCAGTACAAACCATAAAGCCCTGTGGGAACAGAACATTCAGTCTCACCCCACCTGACCCCGTCTGTGATGCTCTCTGGGTCTAGGGGACTGTTTATAGTTATCTTTCATACTAATATTTCATATTTGCAATAGTCCATATGTGATATGCCATGTTTGGTCTCAATAGAAAGGTTGTGATCTGCAAGGAATGATTCTGTGATTTATATGTAGGTATCGTATCTGTAGAAGATATTAGGAATGTATTTGTTTGATTTGTACTCCAACTTATTTGACTCCAAGCAAGCCCAGACTGGATGTCTGTAAAACTATTGTAATCCTAATGGCCCATTGATCAAGGGGACTCCCAGCTGCAGTGGGCCTAGAAAAAAACCTGTTTGACCACTCACCCAGACAGACCATGCGACTCAACTCCATTTTGATTTGGCAAGGACTCTGAGAGAGTGGGAGAGCAAAAGGTGATAAAAGGCCATAGCCCCATCTCCATTTTGTCCTTAGTCTTCAGTCTGCAATCAACATCACCCTCTGGAACTATTCTGCTGCACTGAACAAAGGACTGAGACCTACCCAGGTGCTGGGTGCATAGCAGAGGAATTGGGCTAACCTCCAAACTATGCATCTTTCAAGGACTTGCTCTCCATGGACTCTAAATCATTTGTATGTATGTGATTTACTTTGACCATTTAACACCTCTCATATTCTGTTTGTTTTCTTTTTTATTAAACCTTTAATCATGGCAGCATGGTATTTAATCCTGGCAGCATGGTATTTTGGGCAAGATCCAAGCCTATTTTGTTCTCGGTGATGTGGCTGGCTCTATGGGATCAGGAGAACCTATTTCTCTAGGAGACCCAGTGGCTAGGGGGGACCATAGGAGCTGATGTGCAGTAAGGGGGCTGTTTCTATTTTGTTATGCTTGGTGATGACCAGTGTGGGGGATCAGAAGCATGCTTCGTTACTGATTGGGAGACTGGTTTAAGTACTACCCGTCAGTGGTTTGGGGGACCCAGGTGTGTGATCATTGCAGCAACCACTAGAGGGTGTATGAGCCTTCCCCAGCCACATATATAGAGACCTGGCCAGGACTCCCTGCCTTGGCCTCAACCTGTTCGTGGCAGGTAAAGATCAGAGGAGTGGCCACTGGCCACTTAGCCCAGGAAGGAGATAAAGGATGGGCAGAGGCTATGGGGCGGGAGGAGGCCAGTTCCCCAGGAAGGGTGTAAAGAGACAGAAGCTCCAAGAAGGAGCCTCCCTAAGAGGTTGCTGCTGTAACTTCTAATTAATATTCTAACAAAGTCTTTCTATGGTAGGGGTCAGCAACTTTTGCAGACCCCTGTGCTGACCCCTCCTCCTCAACTGTCAGTCAGTGCCAGTGGCTCCCTCAACAGAAATAAAAGCCATAGCTGCCTGAAAATTTGGTGACAGCCACGGCTGGAGGTTAGGGGGTAGGGACCGGGCACTTCCCTGACATGCCGCTGAAAGGGGCCACTCGCAGAAAGAAGCTGCCTGCAGTGGCTCCTCTTGGCAGCAAGCCTAGGGACAAGGGTCCCCAGGGACGCCATGGAAAGAAGCTGCCTGGAGCAGCTACTCTTGGGCAGGGCCGTCCTTAGGGTAGGGCAACCAGGGCAGCTGCCCAGGGCCTGGTGCTTTGGGGGACCCCGCAGGGCCCACACCGCTGCCCCCCCATGCCAGGGACTGGGTGAGTGGCCAAAAAGGCGGCCCGGTTCAGCACTGCTGGTCCAGCCTTGCCCCCCCGACCACACACGCTGCGCTGGGCTCTGTGCTGGAGCAGTGGGGAGAGGGTGGGAGGCAGCACAGAGCCACTATCGCTATCCCCCCCACCCCTGCCGTGCTGCCTCCCGCCCCCTCCCTGCTGCTCCAGCACGGAGCCCAGAGCAGGGCGCATGGCTTGAGGGAGGGGGGAGCGGATCGGCAGTGCTGAACCGGGCTGCCCTTTTGGCTGCTCACCTGGTCCCTGGCATGGGACGGCTGGTGCAGGGGCTTGCCCCTCCTCTGGGCCAGCCGGCCCCACCCCCCAGTGCCAGGGGGGGCCCACAGAGGGCGATTTGCCCGGGGCCCCGCACCCCACTAGGGATGGTCCTGCTCTTGGGGGGTCCCCAGGAATGCTGAGGAAAGAAGCTACCTACAGTGGCTCCTTGGCGGCTGCATACCATGGAGAGAAGTTGTTACAGGTATCTTTTTTCTGCACCATGCCTGGAATATGGTGGGGACCCTTCGTGCCCCAGCTTCCCCTGAAAGAAGCTGCCTGGAGTGGCTTTAAGTGGCTGGAGCCACAATTTCTGTGGCATTGCAGAGGGTGCAATGTGCCACTCTGAACAGGCTCTCATGCCACTGTCGGCACGTGCCAGGGGTTGCCTACTCCCACTCTACGCTGTGATCCTCAGAACTTGTAAACTCTTCTGATGGCAGCCCTGGCTAGTAATTGCTCTGACCATGAAGACGGGGTGCATGGCCTTTTTGGGTACATAGAGGAATTCTCCAAGACTCTGCAAGAGTAGGTATGCTGATCCCTTCAGGGTAACATGGAGGAGATGATTTAATCGGTATGGGAAGATCCCGGGTTGGAAGACCACTCTGAAGGCAATTTTGTCCTGTCTGGCTGTGCTAAGAGGAGTCCAGCTCATGTGAGAATAAGTCATGGGATTCCACAGAGAGCTTTCCAGGAGTATCAAGAGGCAGACCCTCCAAGGCTGGATTCAGGACTGGCTGCACTGGTGCATGGAGACGCAGGTGGACTGGAGCAGCCTCCAGCATGACAAAGTCCTGATCCGCAAGGAGAAGAGGGGACCCAAGCACATTTCCTGTGACACTCCATCACAGCAGGACAATGAGGAGAGGTGGCAGGGTTAGGACCTGGGTACAGTCACCAGTCTCTGACCTTGACTCCAGTGTAGTGGAAATGCTCATGCCAGGGCAGAAAGGGGCTTCTCTCTCCCTGTGGTTAATATGCATCTCTGAGAGTGGAAGCCAGAAGGAAAAATTCTTCCTTTGACCAAGCACTGTGTGACATGCTGCACCCCATGTCTCCCCTTGTGGTGTGATCCATGTATCATTCACATTCCCCCTTACAGTGTAGCTGTGTGTGGTCTGATACAAAGCAGGTCGTGTCAGGGGTTTCTGGAATACTCATGGAAGATTGAACATGGCTGGTATAGTAGCATGTTTCCTTCAATATCACACACGTGCAGATAGGGAACTCTACCAGATCATCTCCCTAGATGCGCGTCTCACATGACTTGAATAGATGCAGAAACAAAGCTGTTCCCAAATCCACTGGACACGTGCACACAGGAACAATGGACTGGCCTAAGCACCTGTGAGCACTTTTCCCCAAGTGGGAGGAATCACCTATTGCTGGGCAAGGACGATTACCTGACCCCAAGGGGTGTTGAGGAAACTTATTAAAAGAAAAGAGGCGTCCTTGTCTAGTGCCCCCCCCCGGGAATGCATCTTCTAAACAATACCAAGGACTGAGGACCTCTCCACAGGAAGGAGTGGGGGGGTCATGTTGCAGAATCCAATGCAACCATCTTTTGGGATAAGCAAACATCTTAGGAAGATATTAGAATATTAATCTTAGGTTAGCAGCCAAGTTACCGTTTAGATAACTGTGATAAACTGCTTTACTTATTGTTAGTTTTTGGATTTATATCACTCTGACTTAGAATCACTTAAAATCTTATTATAGTCAATAAACTTAATTGTTTTAGCTGAAGCAGGGCATGTGGACTGGGTGTATGCAGAGACCTCGTTTGGAGTGACAGAGCTGGTGCATATTAATCTCTTTGATAAATTGCGAGACATGTGCAGATAAATGTGCAGGGTGCAGTGTACAAGACTGAACCCTGCAAGATGGAAGGTCTCAGGGTCACATCTGGGCCTGGGGTGTTTGCTGGGGGCCCATCCCAGGAATGGGTGGCCAGAGCACTCCTCCACTGGGTGAGGGCCTGATTGTATGCAGGAGGCTGGCCCAGGAGGGGTTCTCTCAGCAAAGAACTGGAGACTTGGCTGACACAGCGGCACACAAGTCCAGACTGCAGGAGGGGAGTGTCATGCACCATCTACGCCAGAGCTTAGGCTGGGCTCAGAATCATTTTCTAACCCGAGGGACAAAGCTGGGTCAAAGCTTGTCTACACTGCAAATGCTACAGTTGCACCACTGCTGCACCTCACTGAAAAAGGAAGGGTTCTCCCATTGCTACCGTGGGTGCTAGTCCCCCTTCCCAAGAAGCAGCAGCCAGGTTGAGGGAAGGCCTCTCCTGCAATCTAGTGCCTTCTAGGTGGGATTCAGCAGCTAAACCATGCAGATGTGGATTTTTCACACCCCTGCACAGATGGGCTGACCTCATTTTCTCTGGGGACCAGGCTAAGTACTGAATTCAGATGGTGGCGAGGCCTGCACTGTGAGATGAGGGTGGTATCACTGCATTGTCCAGGGAATGAACAATCAACATCCCTGAACAATGCAGTTAAGCTGACCTGACCATGGTGGGTCGACCTGGGAGTCGCTCATGGAGCTAGCAGCTACCTGCCACTTCATGCTTGTTCTTGGGGTGGTGTAGGACTGCACTAAGGGCAGAAACCCTCACCATGTGAAGACAGGACTTCACTGAAGTGCTATAGCTGCAGTGTTTGCTGCACACACAGATCTTGAGGCAGGAATTGCAGACCGGTCACCTCCAACAGCAGCCTGGCTCAGAGGAGTCCTGGCATTGGCCAGTCTAGTCCCTGGATCTATGCGAACCTAGGAGCCTCCCCAGGCTGCCATCCAGAGGCTGCTCCCCCTGCTGTGGTCTGAAGGTGCCCAGCCTGGGCAGGCAATGAGTGCGCAGCAGGCAGGTGCAGGCAGAGGGGGTCTTTGGGTGAAGAAGGAGCAGTGACTCCCTCCCTGACTTGCAGGAGAAGTTTGTTGGGGGCTTCCTTGGCTGAATCTCACAGTGTGGGCTGTGTGTTGCTTAGCCTGGTCTGCAGGCTCTGGTTCCAAGGACGCTGCCTGCTCTCCTCTGATCCTGTCCCTAGAGCCCTCCAAGGGGCTGGGTTTAAAAAGCCAGCCAGCTCCTAAGCAACCAAGGTAATTTAGGAAGAATGCGAGACAAATGCACCAAACTTACTAGACTTGGGCTACAAATTCTTCCCTCCAGATAACCCCAAGGAAGACACAACATCCGCATGGTGACTTGCCTGCCCGGGTGTGAAGGGTGTGGCTCTTGTGAGACATCTAGCAAGACCTGTGTGGGGTGCTGGGGAGGAGCTGGTGGTCATGGTACCTGTGGGGTTCCAGTGACATAGAGACAGGGCTATAACTATGGATTTGGGCTCCCAGGGCAAGCAGCCCCAAAGGCACTCCCCAGCCTGGGCCCCAGGGGGTCTCTTCCCCCACCTGCTGGCAGCAAGAGCTGGTTGGGAGGGGGGATCCTTCCCTGCCACAGCCAAAGCCTGGCAGGAAGCACCTTCCCTGGCTCCCAGATGAACATGCCTTTAAAGCACGTTCCTCTTCCAGGCCAGGAAGGGTCTACTCTGGGTGCCCTTTCAAATTTGCTCCTGGGGCTTGGCCCCATTCGCCTCATGGTAGTTACAGCCCTGCATAAGGAAGGGTAGGACGGGGAGATTGGTCCTGGAGTCCACATGGAGGCAGGAAAGGGACGTGCATAGTAGTATTAGCTGAAGTTCTGCCAACTCTGGGGGGGGGGGCAACTGGGAGGCAGGATCTAAATGCAGTGTGAAATGATGGGGTAGAAAGGACCAGGAACCCTGTGGGAAAAAGGGGCCTATGGAGGAAAGATGACCTCCACCTAAAATAAACCAGAACTAGGTTGCTGGCATGTCAAAGCCAAAGGTTGTGGGGCATTTCAGCTGCAGGCTGGGAAGTGGACAGTGCGGAGGGGCACACAGTTCAGAGACATTCCTCTTGGGGGTGGGGGGTTGTATCTAGTAGAGGGGACAGGACCAAAGTGGATACCTGCAGGTTGGAGCTGAAGAGAAGTGAGACAAAGTGAGTCCCATCCAATGACACCACAGGGAAGCAGACAACTAACTAATGGCAAGTTTTATAAGTGCTTGTATACAAAAGCTGGAAGTCCAAGTACTAAGCTGGATGAACTAGCGTGCCTGCTGTCTCACCACCATTCTCACCGTACAGCGTCACGGAAACCTGCTGGGAGAGGACAATAAATGGGACACAGTAATACCAGGTACAAAATGTAGAGGAACAACAAAGTAGGTCACGCAGGCGGGGGAGTGGCACAGTGTGTCAAAGCAGAGAGTCAAATGTCATAAAAAATCTTAAATAAACCAAACAGCACCACAGAATCTGTGTGGATAGAAAGTCCCTGCTGAATACTAAGAGCAGAGTGGTAGGCATATAACACGCACTGCCCAGCCACTCCAGGATGGTGACACTGACTGTGGAACGCTCCAGGAGGCCAGAGCAGCTCCAAAGGCAGGAAACTCAATAATAATAATGTGGGATTTCAACTAGCCCCATAGTGACAGGGAATATGTCACCTCGGGTCGGACGGCAGAGGTAAAATTCCTAGATACCATTAACAACTGCTTCTTGGAGAAGCTAGTCCTGGAATCCATGGGGGCAGAGTCATTTCCTGCTTTCATCCTAAGTGGAGCTCAGGATTTGGTACAAGAGGTGCCTCTAGCTGAACCACTCAATAATAGTGACCATAATGTAATTAAATTTAACATCCTTGTAGGGGAGGAAATACCAAAGAAACACATCACAATAGCATTTGACTTCAAAAATGGAAACTACAAAAAAAAAAGCTAGTTAAACAGACCCTAAAAGGAATATGGTAGTCACAAGAGTGAAATGCCTGCAAACATATAACTGCACCATAACAGAAGTTTAAACTAAATACATACTAAATGAAAATTTTTAAAAGCAGTAAGTGGACCATAAAAACCATGACGAAACAGTGAAGAGGTAGCTAGAGCCAAAAGGGAATCCTTTTAAAATTGGAAGTAAAATTCTATGGGGAAAATAGAAAAGAATATCAATTGTAGCAAGTAAAGTGTAATTAGGCAGACCAAAAAAAACAATTAGAAGAGCAATGACCAAAGACATTGAAGATACCAGGAAAAAATTAAGCACATCAAAAACAGGAAGTCTGCTGAACAATATGCTAAAGGAGCAGTCAAGAGAGACAAGGCTGTGGGGGAAGAGCTAAATGAATATTTGGCATTGATCTTCACTGCAGAGAATGTGAGGGAGATTCTGAACCCTGAGATATTATTTTTAGGTGACAAATTTGAGGAAATGTCTCCGACTGTGGCATCAATAGAGGAAGTTTTGTAACAAACTGATAAATTAATCGCTTTGGTATTAAGTCACCAGGAGTAGATGGTATCACTCAAGAGTTCTGAAGGAACTCAAAAATGAATTGCAGAACTAACTGTGGTTGTGACCTATCACTTAAATCAGGGGTCTCAAAGTCAAACACCACGAGGGCCGCATGCAGACTAGTGCAGGGCCACATGAGGACTAGTATGTTAGCCTGAGGGCCGCACCACTGAAACCTTTTCATAGAACAACATTGCAAATATCAGTAATGATAGTGCCATAGCAGGCCGCAGGAAACAGCTTTAGGGGCCGCATGTGGCCCGCAGGCCATGTGTTTGAGACTCTTGACTTAAATCAATTTCTGTAACAGATGCCTGGAGGATAGCTAACGTTATACTGATTTAAAAAAAAAATAAACAAGGAATCTTGTGGCACTTAAAGACTAACAAATTTATTTATCGCATGAGCTTTCATGGGAGAAAATCCCACTTTGTCGGACGCTTTGAAGAGTCTGACAAAGCTGGATTTTCTCCCATGAAAGCTCATGCGATAAATAAATCTGTTAGTCTTTAAGTGTCACAGGACTCCTTGCTTTTTTTGCTTTCCTAGACTAACACAGCTGCCCCTTTGGAACTTGATTTTTTAGGAAAGCTCCAGAGCTGATCTCAACAATTAAAGGCCGATAAGCCTAACTTCAGGACCAAGCAAATCCACTGAAACTATAATAAAGAACAAAATTATTGGATACACAGATAAATATGATCTGCTGGGGAAGAGTCAACATGATTTTTATAAAAGGAAATCCTGCCTCACCAATATATTAGAATTCTTTGTGGTGGTCAACAAGCATGTGGACAAGGGTGATTCAATGGACAGAGTACACGTGGACTTTCAGAAAGTCTTTGACACGATTCCTCACCAAAGGCCTGTAATCACATAAGCTGGCATGGGATAAGAGAGAAGATCCTCTCCTGGATCAGTAACTGGTTAAAAAACAGAAAACAAAAGGTAGGAATCAATTATCAGTTTTCAGAATGGTGAGAGGTAAATAGTGGTGTCCCCCAGGGGTCTGTACTGGGACCTGTACTGTTCAACATATTCATAAATGATCTGGGAAAAGCAGGAGAACAGGGTGATAAAGAAATTTGCAGGTGGTACAAAATTACTCAATCTGCAGCTGCCAAAGTGGGTTGCAGCTCAGGAAAGTTTATGCCTGAAGAAATTTGTTAGTCTGTAAGGTGCCACAGGACTCTTGTTAAACTGACTCAAGATGGTTAAGTCCAAAGCAGACTGAAGAGTTACAAAGGAGTCTCACCAAACTGGGTGACAAAATAGCAGATGGAATTCAATGCTGATAAATGCAAAGCAATGCATACTGGAAAATAGGATCTCAACTGTACATATAAAATGCTGGGGTCTAAGTTAGCTGTTACCACTCAGGAAAGAGATCTTGGCATCATTGTGGATGGTTCTCTGAGTACATACGCTCAGTGTGCAGCCACAGTAAAAAAGATGACAGAATGTTGGAAAGCATTAGGTGACGGATACGTAAGAAGACAGAAAATATCAGGGCGCTCTATAAATGCATGGTACGTCCCCCCCCCCCCCCCCCCCAAGGGAATAGTGCATGCAGATCTGGTCGCCCAATCTCATAAGATATATAAGAATTGGAAAAGATATAGACAAGGGCAACAAAAATGGCTAGAAGTATGGAACAAGTCCATATGAGGCCAGATTAAAAAGACTGGCTGTTCAGCTTGGAAAAGAAACGACTGGGAAGGGATATGATACAGCGGTCTATAAAATCTTGACTGGTGTGAGGAGGGAAGGTTATTTACCTTTTCACATACCACAAAAACTAGGACTCACCCAATAAAATAACTAGGCAACAGGTTTAACACCGAGTGTCTGTTCACACAACACACATTCCAGGGGATGTTGTGATGGCTAAAAGTATAACTGGATTCGAAAAAGAATTGGCTAAGTTCATAGAGGACAGGACCATCATGGCAGCTGGTAGCCAGGATGGTCAGTGACACAAGCCCCTGCTCTAGGCGTCCTAAACCGCTGACTACCGGAAGTTGGGACTCAGCGACAGGGGATGGGGCACTCAGTAAATGAGCCTGGTCTGCTCATTCCCTCTGCAGACCTGGCACCAGCCAGTGGGGGCCAACAGGACACTGGGCTAGATAGACCATTGGCGTGACCCAGCATGGCTGGTTTTATGCCATGCCCCAGTATTTTCACAGTCTCTCATAGGAGCCCTTCAGTGGGGCAGGTCCCACAGGGCCCCACTCCTCCTCCAGGGCAAGCCACGCAACCATCCCACCTCCTAGACCGAGTCTCTGGCTGCCAGCTCTTCTGCTTCCCACTAGGAGCTCTGCCCAGCAAGTCCAACCAAGAGAGACTCCAGGACAGAGGCTTGTCCGTGCCTCGCAGACTCCTGCACCCAGCCAGGCTTTGAGGGACACCCAACAGCATTTCCCAAGCCGAGCAAGGTTCTTTAGTCCCCTGGGCACAGCAACAACAGCCCTTGGGTTAGCACAGGGATGTAAAGGTCCAGCCTGGTCAATCCAGAGCCATTCCCAGCCAAGTTGCTGGGACTTCATTGCCAGGCTCCAGCTCTGATCACCTTAGGCCCTGGCTACACAAACACCTATGCCAGCAAAATTTCTCTCTCTCAGGGAGAGAAAAAACACACACTTGAACAGCAATAGTTTTGTCAGCATAAATGCCAGTGTTGACAAGGCCTTAGTCCAGAGGCCTGCAACCTGCAGCTCCAAAGCTGCATGCGGCTCTTTGTCTATGCCCTTGTGGCTCCAAACCCGACCCTGGCACCAGGAAACCTTGCTGGTGTCCTGTGTCTGGCTCCAGGCTCCTCACCACAACTGGGGGACCCTGCAGGGGGGCCATTCCTGGTTCCAGGCTCCCTTCCCTGGCCATGGGACCCTGTGGCAAGCATCCTGACCCAGCTCTCCCCAACCCCAACCAGGAGGAGAAACCCATTGTGGCTCTCAAAACATTTGGTTATTAAACGATTTTTTAAAAATGGCTCTTCTTATATTTTGGGTTGCTGACCCCTGCTCCTAATATAGAACTCAACTCCTCCAGAGTCAGAAGCCTGCAGTTCTTCAGGTTGAGCCATGCTGAGTTCACAAGCCCCCAGACAGAGCTCCCATTGCTGAGCGTTGATGTCAACAGATAAATCACAGGAGCTGGTGCCTCTCTGGACCCCTTAGTGATCTAGGATGGGTTCAGCCAGTTCCTAAATGACCCTCTTCACCCACAGTGGGAGGTGACATGCACACCCCTGTACCTGAGCCTGGCCTGAACTTCATCCTCTCTTCTGTCCCTCCCACCCCATGCTGGGGAGCCACACAAAGTAGGGGGAAACTGAGGTACACATAGGAGTCATCAAAATGTTACAAAAAATTCCCAGTTTGTCACATATGGGTCCCTGAAGTGTGGGCAAGCCTCTGCTCAGGAGTCTGGCAGCTGGCCTCGCCTGGCAGGGCAGAGCAGGATGGTTGGAGACGTGGACATTGAGGCCACGTGTACTGCCCTGAAGGAAGCACTGGACCCTTGGATCCCCAGCACACAGAAGAGTTCCTCCAAGGACTGGGCCAGAGCACAGCTCCTGTGGATCTGTGACACTCGCCCCCCTGTCCTGGGGAGGGAGCATCCTTCTTGCAGGATCCACTCCTAGACAGTTCTCAGCGCAGCTGCAGCCTGCTGCTCTTTCATGGCTCCAGCGTGTCTGGCTGACCTGTCCACAGTGTGTGCTCAGCATGACAACAGTGTGGCAGTCTGTGCTTCGGGGGTAATAGGCACCCATGAAAGCAGGGTCTGAGGAGCTCTTCCCTGAAATGGAAGAGGAGAGGAACAAGCTTCAGGGCCAGACTGTATTTCTGTGAACACACCTGCCCTGCTAGGTACTCAGCCAACTGGCAGAGCTGTGCACCAGTGCTGAGCCACTAGCCCCGTTACAAATTCACGTCACCTGATGCAGGCGTCATGAGCCCAAGTAAAGAGCAGCAGAGGAGGTCAGCCCTCAGCTGGACTCACCAAGCAAGGAACTGGAAAGCCAGACCCCTGTAAGAGGGATGGGGGTGGGGACAGACTCTCTTAAGAGTCCTAGGCAAGGTTTAACTGGCCCCTGCCCATTGTTTAAGGACAGAGCTAATTAAGACACCATTTGTTAAGGGATGCCTAGAGAGGCCGTCAGTTGTGGGAGAACCCCCCTGCCTTGCCTGTGGCAGCAGTGAAGTGTCCCACTACAAGCTGAAATCACGGAGAGCTGGCCGCAACCCAAGAGACTGACTAGCAGAGGTCACTTGTGGTGGAAAAGCAACCGGTGATGGAAGATGGTGGTGTGCATTGGTGCTGGCGAGCAGGGCACCTAGCAGCACAGAGTGGAGCAGCTAGCAGGGCAACCCTCTGTTGAGCCCAGTGAGCACAGGGCCTCTCCTGCCCCCACCCTACTGGGGTTTGGGGTGAACCCTGCAGATGCACCTCTGAACTCCGGACCTGCCCTGACTGAGGACAGCTGGAGGAACTGCGAGGGGGGCAACTTAAAGGAACTTCTGGTTGCTGGACTTAAGAACCTGAGGCAAATAAGTCCCCAGTGAACTGTGGGGTGAGAGTTCTGCTCATGGTTTTATGCTTGTGAATCCTGCTTGCAGCATTTCCCAAGCTAACGTCAGGTCACGTTTCCCCTTTGATTAAAAGGCTCTTTCCAACACTCAGTGTTTGTGCTTGGGATAGGGAAAGTCTTGCCTCAGGAGCCTCCTGGGAGTGGTGTGTGATTGCTCCAGGCTATGCATACAGACAGGGCTGGTGCTACACAGTAAGCAGCCCCTGCGTTGCAGCGGGGCGCCAAAGAGGACAGCGCCTTTGCGCTCCCCTGATGACGTCACTCGTATGCGCTGGCATCACTCTGCTGCAGGGGGGCGCCACAATCCCTAACACCGTTCCTGCGTACACACTTGAGCTGGTCTTGTGGTGCAGTGTTGAAAAGAAGGGGTGTTGCTGGCACTGGGATTACAGGGCTCAAGCACTGAGTCCCAGCACCCAAGCCCTGGGTCTGCTGCCAGGCCACCCACAGTGGAGTCGTGCTTACACGGCTTGAGCCTCAAGTCCCAGCACACCAAGCCCTGGGTCTTTTCCCAGGCCAGCAGCGCTTTGTTGAAAAGGCACCCCTAGGGCAGGGGTTCCCAACCTTTCTGGCTTGAGGGCCAGAGATACTATTTTAACAGCCCTGAAAGACCAGCAGTCTCTGCTAGCATCCCCCTGCCCTGACTGCAGCCAGATGGATGTCAATGAGAAAGCTGCAAGCAGGGAAATCACACACAGCTTCTATCCTTGTGCGGGCCACCAGGGTCCCCAGGCAGTGACTCCTTTCTGCAGCCAGAGGGACGGGATGGGAAATCAGTGCACACCTCCCCCTGGCTCCAGGAGGGACCCCAGCACCTAGGGATCCAGGCAGAGTGCTTAGCTCCGTACTGGAGTTGGGGAGAGGAACACTGATCACCCCTCCATCTGGCTCCACCAGAGACCCCAGTGTCTGGACCTAGGTGTAGTGCTTTGCTGAGCTATAGCCAGGGGGAGGGGAGTGCTGATCTCTAATCTCTTTGGCTGCACCGAGGATCCTGCACTGGTCTTTTAGCCCATGGGAACACGCTCTGCCTGAGTTCTTAGGCAGTGACTCCCTTCTGCAGCCAGCAGGAGCAAGCCCACAGGCCAATTTTAACAACCCCATGGGCCACTTGGCCCCCAAGTCACAGGCTAGGAACCAGTGCCCTAGCTATTGAACCAGCCCTCGTTGCGGACTGACAGGAGGCCTACACCTGTTTAGGACAAAGGCTCAAACACTGGGACTGTTCCTATTAAATCAAGTATCTGGTCAGTCTATCTAAGGCAGACTCTGGTCCCTGGGCCCCAGCCCTGCACAGAAGATCTGGACAGAAGAAAATGGCAAGAGGACACACCTAGGGCATGGGCTGATTGGCTAGGATGGAAAGGGAAATCCAGAGCTGTAATGTAGTTTTTTGCCGCCTGATGTGCGTTGCGATCAGAACGCGCCCCTTCCCAATAGCGGTGCTCAGAGCCGGCACCACAAAGCCGCCCCTTTAATAGAGTGGCTCCATTGAGCCACTCCAGGCCACCCGCGGCTTTGCCCCATTGGCCCCACAGTAGTTACAGCTCTGGGAAAATCAGTGCGAGGAGGCATGACAGAGTAGAAAGGTGGGTGATTGCCCAAATGACATACCCTCCCTCCAGTAAGCTGGGCAGAACGAACTGTGAAGTCATAGCAAGGAACAAAAGACACGGCCACGTGCACAGGCTGCAGGCGGCTTTAGCCCAGCAAGCAGCAACTCTGACAGCTTCATGGTCCTGGTGGATAATCAGTGACAGGAGATCCCAGTGCAAGGCTGTGGCCACAAGAGCTCCAGGAATCCTGGACTGTGCAAACAGGAGACTCTCCACTCAGCACAGAGAGGCTGTTTGACTCTGTCCTGAGCTCTGGTGTGACCACTGCTGGACTCCAGGGCCCAGTTCTGGTGCCCTCACTTCAAGAGGGGTGTTGATAAAGTGGATGCGGTCAGAGAAGAGTCATGAGAATGACAGAAAGGGATTAAAAAATCTGCCTTAGAGAGAGAGACTCCAGGGGCTCACTGGTTCAAAGAGACACTTAAGGGGTGAGTTGATCATGGTCTATAAATTCCTACACGGGGGATGGAAACATGGCAATAAAATACACTGTGATCTAACGACCAAAGGTCTAACATGAGCCTCTGCCGGGATGTTGAAGCTAGAGAAACAGACTGGAACCAAGGTGTAATTTTTTAAGAGAGGGAAATTAGCCACAGGAGCAGTTTACCAACCACTGGGCTGGAGTCTCCATCACTAGTGATTTTTAGGCTGAGTTTGGGTGCTTTTGAGATCTGCTCTCGCTCCCCAGGAATTAGTCCAGAGAAGTTCTGTGGCCTGCTTCGCAGGAGATCAGACTCACTGATTCCAGGATCTTTCCTAGTTTGCTAATCCCTGTCATGGGGAAGCCAGAACCCATGGCTCTTCTGCTCCAAGCCTCCTGCTCTTCTGCTCAATCTCATGGAAGCCCCTGGCCCTGGCCCAGCTACTGCCACAGTAGCTGCCTCTTCCTCCCCCAGCTCCAAAGTGAGGTGGACCCCGCAGGCCCCAGTGCCCCATTCACCCTCATACTCCCTGTAGGGCCACGGCAAGGCCCCTCCTGCTTCACTCCATGGGGACCTTTCATTCCATCCCAGGGCCTTGGCAGAGCCACCAGGGGCAGCAGCGTGGGTGGGATCCTCCAGTCCCAAAAGAAAAGGGGGCTAGCCTGACACTGGGGCAGCTATGGGCAGGGCTTGGAGTTGTTGGGCTGGCTGTGCCCCCTTGGGTGGAGGGCACATATTGCCTTGCAGAGAGCCCCAGCCAGTCACTGGGGTCCCCAGCCCCTGCGGGAAGGGCCCTGGCTGACAGGTCCAAGGTCTCCTTCATCCAGGCTTTACCCATCCATTGGCAGGTCAGGTCACTGAGAAGTCAGCTGTCAGCAGATCATTAGCATCAATGAGTCTGGGCTCCAGGCAGCCTGGCCGGGGTGTGTCAGGGGTTCCCAGCTCCCCTGTGGCTGCTCTGGCACGGCAGACCCAGCCCAGGCAAGCACTCGGCGCACTGGCACCATGGTCCTGCCCGCCTGCATCCACACTGGGCACTAAGAGCCAGCCTCCGCCCTGTCAGTTCAGGCCCCCATGGGGACATGCAGCCAGGCCTGTCCCCTCTCTCCTAGGTGGCGGCAGTGGCCTCACACCACAGACGCCACCCCCGAGACAGACGTCACCTTCTTGTCTTCGGCCCAGGGCTGCAGGTTCTGTAGGGCACAGAGGGACGAGTTGTGCATGCAGAGCGGGTCCTGCGCCAGCGGCTGGTTCAAGCTCTTCTGAAAGGCTTCCTGCTGCAGGTGCAGCATCAGCCGGTGGGCTTGCTGGCGCTCGGCCTCGCGCTCCTCCGCTGTCTGCCGCCTGTCCCGGGAGACACCACAGAGCCACATTAGCACCTGAGCCGGCTTCCTGCACCTGGGGGGCACTCCCCCCACCCACTTCCCTCAACCATACACCTCCCGCCCTGCCCTCGGGACTGTGGGTGTCCAACTCCTCCCCCCCCCATGCCAGGGGCTATGGGTGCCTGGGTGCCCTCTGCCTCAGGGGCTGTGGGTGTCCAAGTCCCCCCTGCCCCACCCCAGGGGCTGTGGGTGTCTAGCTCCCCTCTGCCCCACCCCAGGGGCTGTGGGTGTCTAGCTCCCCTCTGCCTTGTCAAAACAGAAGCACTGGCTGCAAAGGGAGGGGCTCCCAGACGGGGACACTGTGGGAGCCAGGGTGGCAGCCCAACTCTTGTGGGGATCCCAGCAAATGCAGAGTCAGCCCTTCTCAGCAGGGGTGCCATGGGGGGGCTGGGCACTGGTTGTGGGGCTCCCAGGACATCCAGCCCCACTCTTCCATGGCAGGACAGAGACCTTCCCTCAGCTGCAACGAGGAGGCGCTGGGGGTGCAGGTGCCCCACGTTAAGACTGGGCTGGGCTGACTTGGCTGAAGGCGGCATTACCTCCACTTGGTGCGACGGTTCTGGAACCAGGTCTTCACCTGGGCATCTGTCATCTTGAGGGCCTTGGCCAGGCTGGCACGCTCGGCCGAGGCCAGGTACTTCTGCCGGTGGAAGCGCTTCTCCAGCTCACAGATCTGCACTCGGCTGAAAGATGTGCGTGGCTTCTTCCTCTTGGGGGGTGTCCGGTTCTGGTAAGGGTGACCAATGCGCCGCGTCACTGCAAACGGGGACAGGGCGGCTGCAGGCAGACAAGAGGCCAGGGATCAGGGCAGAGGCCACACCTGGGTACAGCCCTCACAGCTCACTCAGGCGTGGGCCCCTGGGAAGAATGAGCTCTGCAGACTGCCCTCCCAGACCAGTCCCCTGGGCACCCACTGCCTGAACTGGGGCTGGCAACTGGCCACCCGCCTCAGGCAAACGGCTGGGCTGGGAATGGCTGCGGATGGGCGAGCAGGGGGGCTGCAGCCTGTGGCGTTCAGGCTTCTTGCTCTCTCACACTCTGAGCCGGCCCCCTGGGTTTCCTGCCAGGAGGGGCTGAGATCTGGGAGGCATTGCCAGGCCCTGACCCCTGTCCCCACCACTGTGCCAGCGGCACCTTCCAGGGCCTGGGGATTGATGTGGGTGCCCATGGGTGTGCGTGATTGGTAATGTAGGCAGGGGAAAGCAGTGCTTCACCTGAAAACTTAAATAAATACATTTATTAAGTCTTTAAAAGTGCCAAACACTCCTTGTTTGTTCCCCTGAGAACTGTGGCCAAACCCTTTTCCTGCTGTCACTCTCTCACACCCCCCCTTCCTGCTGGGAAGGCAAGACACAGGTAAAAGCATCTTTCCCTGCAGTGTGGATATTAAAAAGGCAGGAGTTATGTGTTTTTGAGGCCCGTAGACACAAAAGAGCAGCAGCCCCACAGCCACAGACCGATTTAGTCTGAATTTCATGATAATTATCCTCACAGCCCCACGGCCCAAACCCAGCCTGGATTTGGAAGTTTCAGGATGCAGTTCAAGCGCAGGACTGACCTTGCCATTTTTTTGGAGACTAGTAGGACCTCAGTGTGGCCGTTTATTCTGCCACTTAATCCCACATGTGAGAATTTTTCCTTTGCCTACAACAGGCTCTGATTAAACAGTTAGGTCACACAGGGCTAGGCTGTTACAGACAAATGCTGTGAATACCTGGATATCCAGGTTCCAAAGGGGCACCTTTGTTAGTCTCATTCAGCGAAACAACCCAGGAGTCCTGTGGCACTTAAAGACTAACAAATTTATTCATTGCATGAGCTTTTGTGGGAGAAAATCCCACTTTGTCAGATGCTTTGAAGATGGGGAAACTTAAGTGCCACAGGACTCCTTGTTGGATTTCCAGGGTTGTACTTTTCTAGGAGTTCCTTTTCCCAGAATATCTTCTGAGGGAACTGCTGGTCCTTTGATATAATTTCTTCTCTCATCAAACAGCTGTGTGCTGCCATGTCTGTGATGTATGTCCAGCTACTCTTGGTAAGTAATCTCATTTTTTTGCTTCTCTTGCTCTTCAATATTTCTGGGGGGGCCAGAGTCGCATGAACTCAGTAAATTTAACTGAAGTTTGGTGTTTCAGTCTTTCATGTCCTTACAGCTACACACTAGATTTTTGAACCATCATTAATTTCACCTCCCATATTTGTTAATTAATGCACATACTTTCTCCCTACTGCTTTCCTCTTTGACAGCTTTTAAATGTTCATCTGCCTTAAACCTGTAGTTCAGCATTGGCTCATTTGTGCTAGTAGTGAAAGATGAACAAGCTACAGCACATAATCTGAAAATTTGTTTCATGGTGGAAAGATCTCCAAAATATCATGCCCAAGAATAATCTACAGATCATGCAGCCATTGTACTGGCCCTAAATAATGGAAATGCCTTTGTGATGATGTCTGGGTCTAGGGGACTGGTTATGATTATTTTTCATATTAATATTTCTTATTTGTAATAATCCATACGTGATACCCTGTGTTTCGTATCAATAGAAAGGCTGTTATCTGCTAAGAGTGATTATATGGTTTATATGTAGGTATCATGCTTGTATTAGAAATCTATTTGTTTTTATTTGTACTCCAAGTTATTTGACTCCAAGCAATCCCAGACTGGGTGTCTGCAGATGCAAAACTACTGTCATCCTAATTGCCCATTAGCAGCTCCCAGCTGCAGTGGGCCCAAGCAGAAACCCGTTTGAGGAGGCACCCAGACTGACCATGTGACTCAACACCATTTTGATCTGGCAAGGACTCTGAGAGTATGAGGCAGCTGAAGGTGATAAATGACTGTGGTCCCATCTCCATTTTGACTTTAATCTTCAATCTTCAGCCTGTCTGCAATCAGCTCCCTCCTCTGGAACTATTCTCCTGGGGCTGAACCGAGGACTGAGACCCACCCAAGTGCTGGGTGCACCCCGGAGGAGCGGGACTAACCAGCAAACTACAGATTCTTCAAGGATTTGCTTTCTATGGACTCTAAATCATTTATATGTATGTGATTCACTTTAACCCTTTAACATTTCTCATATTTTGTTTGTTTTCCTTTTATATTAAACCTTTAGTTGTAGTTACTAAAGGACTGGCTAGCAGTGTGGCAATTTGAGTAAGATCCAAGCCTATATTGTTCTGGGTGATGTGGCTGGCCCTTTGGGGTCAGGAGAACCTATTTCTTTAAGAGACCCAGTGGCTAGGGGGGACCATAGGAGCTGATGTGCATAAAAGGGGCTGTCTGTATTGTGTTATGCTTGGTGATGACCAGAGTTGGGGAATCAGGAGCATGTTTTGTTACTGACTGGGAGACTGGTTTAAGTACGACCCATCGGTAGTTTGGAGGTTTAGCCCCTGGTTTTTGTAGCTTGCCCTGATTTTTGCACATTCAGAAGGTTATCCCAGGAGGTTTGGGTCACAGCCTTCCACCAGGGCATGGTGCACTCCCAGCCAGGGGTTGCTTAACGCATGTGCCCAGGGGCCACCACAATGTAGGGGCCCCACCACCTTGCTGGCACTAGGGCGGGGAGGAGCAGGGTGGGCTAGCCCAGACTCCACACTCCCATTCCACCCCTGGGACGGCCAGCCACCTTCATCAGGCCACACCAGAAGCCACAACATGTGTGCTAGTTGGCCCCCGCTAGGGGTTGACCAGACAGGCTGCAGCGGGCCTCTGGCCCCAGATCCCACCCCCAGTGCTCGCCTGCCTGCACCAGGGCCTTAGGCTGGGGGGGAACCAGGGCTGGGGCCAGGATCCGAGTGGGGCCCCAGTGGTGGTGGGGAACCCTGCAACCCCTGATCTTCCACTGCTCCCAGCAACCTTAGTTCCAGCACCTCTGCCTTTTTTTAAAAAATCAGTTATAAAACCATAGACTACAAAGAAGATCCCAAAACATTTTAAAACAGGCAATGTATCTGACTGAAATTATACTTAAACCAAGAGTTTTGCATAGTGTTTGCAATTCCGGAACACTTACGACACAAAGTGAAATGAATTGCAAATAGAAGAACTGATTTTTCCTCATTGCTTGCACTTAGAGAAATGCAAAAGTAAAGCATGTAAATAATTACCAATGGCATTACATTTTTTAAATGTTTTTAATTTGTAGTAGCCTTAATCAGTGGCGTCATTGTTCTATTTAGTGCCTGAAATCTTTTCCTATACTATCTCCTAACTGTTCTTAATTTACAAAGATTTAACATATGCCTTAATTGGGGTTTATTTTTTTCTTTATATAGGGATTAGGTTCAGCACTCCTGTCAGCTGAATTTCTAAATTGTACTTGCAAAAACACCCAAAACAAACCTAGGTTCAGGGGCCTGAGTAGTCCCTGGATTCATGGTTAATGACAGGACAGTAAGGAACACGTGTGAGCCTGGACACCTACTCATTCTGCTGGGATATGGACCCTCTCCCCCAGCTCACCTCTCAGTGAGGCTGTTGGCAGGCAAGCCTCTTTCCTCCAGCCCAAACTTCCTGTGCCTCTCCAAGCTTTCAGGGGGAGGGGGCAGTCCATTTAATGTAAACCCTCCCACCCTCCATGCCTGGCTCTGAAGGTCCCATCACTGCCCCAGTCAGCCAGGGAGGGAAGAACAGGCTGAGAGTCATCCTGCTGCAGCCCTCATCCCACTCTGGCCCAGTTTCTGCCTGTGTAGTTCCAAAGGGAGAGCCATGTTAGTCTAGTTCAGGGGTCAGCAACTCAATAATCAAGTGTTTTGAGATGTGCAATGGGTGTAACCTCCTGGTAGAAGGTGGGGGGAGCTGGGCCAGGATGCCTGCTGCAGGTCCCCTGGCAGAGGAGGGGGAGCCTGGAACCAGGAGCGGGCCCCTTGCAGGGTACTCTGGTGGCAGGCGGGAGCCTGGAGCCTGGTCAGGACCGTAACTACGGCAGCATGAACGGGGCTTTGCCCTGGGTGCCCTGGAGCAGCTCTAATGAGTGGCTTTATCAAAGTTCGTGTTCCACGCCACTTGCTCCAGGAGCCGATCATTGCAAGGGGCGCCAAAATGACTAGCTGCAGCACTGCCTGGCAAGAGCCACCTGGACCCCAGAGCCACAAGGAGGCGGCCAAAGAGCCACACGTAGCTACCGAACCACAGGTTGCAGACCCCTGGCTAGTTCAGCAGAACAGAGTCTGGTGGCACTTTTAAAGACTGTGTTAGTCCTTAAAAATGCCACCAGACTCCTTGTTTGTTTTGCCATTGGAGGTGTACATAAGTGGCATCTCATGCTGGGAGGGAAGTGGGGAGGCTAGATGGGGTGGGAGAAGGGGAGGAAGGCAACCAACGACCCATGCAGTGTGGCGGTGGAGAGGGATAGGATGGGGTGGGGCAAGCGGGAGCAGGGATGGGGTCTGGGGCAGATGAGGTAGGCCAGGGAGCTTGCCCTCCCAGAGGAAACTTCACCAGGGGCTGTCTGGAGCAGGGAAAGTGAGGAGACCCTCCTGGGGCCCATGCCACTGCACCCCCCCCACCTTTGGCAGCAAGCTGAAGGCAAGCGACAGGGCGGGAGCAGGGAGCCCAGCCTCTGGGCGTCTCCGTCACACTCCCCCAGTCTAGTGGGGGTGAGGGCTGAGGGCCCCTACAGGCCTATTGACCCTGGGCCCTGCCCCTCCCTATGGACGGCCCTGAGTTTTGCCAACCACCTGCGCCCATAAGGGAGCCTGGTGTAAGCCATGTGCCTAATTAAAGGAGCAATCTTTTTTAGGGATCTCTTGAGGCTGGGTTATGCTTGCTGGGCAGATTTGGCAGCTCAGAGTCAGAAGTTTCTGGAAATTAAGTGAGTGGTTGGATTGAGCTTGCTTCACTAGGTTTTTCATTGCTGATGTGGTTGGATGCCATGAGAGCAGGAGCAAGAAGAGCACACGTACTCAGTGTTCATAAAAGAAGCTGAGCTAGGAGTGAACAGCAAGATGTTTTCTCCCTTCTGTGGTGTCATCTGCAGTAGAGTTTGTGCACATGCCTATGGGACTGAGGGCTAGTTAACCCATAAGCCGACTGGATGATGCTGGTTCCAGAAGAGAAAGAAAAGCCTGTATGGATTCCTACTGAAGAACTCTGCAAACAGAGAAGAGGATTTCTGCTTCTTACAACTCAAACTTGAACAAAGACTATAGCTGAGAGTTGGGTGAAGTCCACCTGGACTTTGGGACTCTTTTGGGTATCTTTCTTATGGGATTTCTGTGGGGACTGTTCTTTTTAAATTCTTTTTGTTTTCTTAGAATAAGATTTATTAAGTTAGTAGTCAATCAAGGTTATTGTTATGTTTATTATAAGTAGTATTTTAATGTGGGATAGTAACTCTGAGCAATCTTTGCTGTGAGTCTTTTACAGACTGGATCCTGGGTTTCCAACTGCTTCTCTGTAGGAGTTGGGGTTTAATTCTGACTTTTTTTTTGAGACACTAGAGAAGGTCAATTAAATGCATTCTAGCCCATCCGAAGGTTACACTGGCACCCCATCTGTCTGGCTTGCAGCCTCCATTAGCCACAGGTCAAAGCCATGCCCACCACCAGCATGCTCTGGCTTTAGGAACTGACCCCCTCCTCAGTCTCAGGCCCCGCTTCACCAGATCCAGCCCACTAGAAACAAGACTCCTTCTGGGCATGGGAATTTAAATGGGAGGGATCCATTCTGTGCCCTGACACTTACTTCGGGTGCGCCCCTGCCTGCCCCCTCCCCACTGCCCTGTGCACACCCCTGAAGGGCAGGAACAGGCAATCAGTGCAGATGGAGCTGTAAGGCCTGAGGCCGAACCAGAAGCAGCCAAATGAGAGACAGCAGCCAGGAGCTACGGAGCTGGTGGTCACATCTCCATGTTCCTGAAAGTACTTCAGAACCAATCATAAGAAGGTGTGACAAAGTAGGAAGACGCTTGGGACTGCTTCGGGGTATATTCTGTGCCTCAGTTTCCCTTGCTTTCTGTTTATATATTCTGGTGATGGGACTTGAGTGTGTGATCATTACAAGGACCACTGGAGGCCAGATGGGGTCTCCCCAGGCCCACATAGGCAGGCCTGCTCAGGACCCCACTCCCACCTATCTTGTCACAGAGGTTGTGTCCATCTAGCCCAGAAAAAGGACAAAGGACTAACGGAGGGATCTGGGGAGAGAAGGGCAGCGCTATGCCATGGGTCTCCTCCTGGGGTTTCGCTGCTCTAACCTCTAGTTAATCTGCTGGCCAAGTCTTCTGTGCTGTGAACCTGAATGCTAACAAAATCTTTTGACTTCCACACCATCTGAGAATCCCTTCCAAGGCCATGAAGGAACTCCCCGGGATGCAGGGGAGGGGGGCCAGGCAGAGTAGGGACACTCTCCAGAGTCTGGATTTGGGAGCCGGCTGCAGCCTTGTGTGGAGACCCAGATAAACTCAGAGAAACTCCCTTAGAAGCACAGATTATTTGGGCTGGAAGGGACCTCATGAGGCCACCTAGTCCAACCCCCTGCTAAAAGCAGGACCATTTCCACTAAATTATCTCAGACACAGTTTTGTCTAACCAGGCCTTAAGTGTTTCCAGAAAGAGTCCTGATCAGCAACTAGCAAAGGGGCCTCAGGAATGATTCCTGAGAGGCGCCGGCACAGAAGATGATACAATCCTAACAGTTCTTATCATCACCAAATAAAGAAACAAATTTTTAGATTGTGAAGAAAATGTTGCTTGACAACCTGCAGTCTGGAAAGGCATAGATTATCAATAGATGTGATACTAAAATCTACTCTTCTTACTGTTTTGTCTTTATGGTCCCCACTTTTCTACTGGGTCTCTAAATGATTTGTCATGTTCTTTAATTGTTTTTGTCTGTTTGCACAACTAAGATAACTAAATTTGATCAATTATGGCGGTCGAGTGGGACTAAAGAATTATTTTGCAACATGCTAGTATAGGTCAAAGAATTATTTTGTATATGATTGACTAAGGTATAGCTAAGCAGGACTCAAGTTGCACTGTAAAACCAGGGTCCAGAGATTGACCAACAGGAAGAAGAAAGGAATGAGAAGGATAAGGAGGAAAGACCTGAAGGAAGAAGGATCCATCTCCAAGACACCACCCAAAAGTCACAGGCGCTCGGTTCCTCTGTATCGCCAAGACATGCAGCAACCAGGATCCAGAACAGACCAACCTTGCCTGGCCAACAGGGAAAGTCCTGCCTGACCAGGACTGGTGAGCACAGCATTGTAGGCTTAGCAAGAGTATCATGTTTGTAATTGTTAATAAATAGAGATTAATGTTAGGGGACTGATACCCCCTTACTGAAACTGATTGGGCCTTTTTAATTGGCCACTCCAGACTGGAAGCAGGACCCTGAGACAGATAGCCCCAGAGCCAGTGGGGGGGTGGGGGGCAGCGTTCCAGGATAGTCTGATTGATTGGCTGGACAGGCCAATGAGGGAGCCAGGAGGGTTGCTCCCCAGCCCCTGAGCCTAAACTGCAGGCTGGACAGGCCTGGGCCAGCCAGAGTGTCTGGGGCAGAGCTAAGGGGAAGCACTAAGCAGCCAGCAGCTGGGAGCCAGAGAACCCAGGCAAGGCAGCTGGGGTGAGCTGATTTGTGCAGAGCAAACCCAGAGCAGCTGAAGCAGTGGAGAGCCAAGCTGCGCTGAACAGAGCAGAGCTGGAGCTGGAGTCAGCTGGAGCAGGGTGCTGTGAGCAGCTGGGGAGCAGTGAAAGGGGGTGTGATGCTGGGGCCCTAGAGCCTGGGGCCATGTGGCCACTGCCAGAGCCTGTGTCCCTGAGTCCTTGGATCACAGCAATGCTACCCGGCCTGGACGGAGGGCCTGCAATGTGTAAAACAGACTGAGAATGTTCTCTACACCACGGAGACAGTGTGTGCGGTGCCCCTGTGCCAGGGGACTTGTTGGGTGTTTTACCTATAACCTTTCTCCTCTTTTTCTTCATTTTTTAATTTGATTTTTGATTGCTGTTTGTTTAATAAATTGTATTACTTTGAATTGCATACGGCAATTGGTAGGCCAGGGAACACCCAGTACAGTCAGCATCCTGGAGTGGGAATACCCTAGCCCCTGCCCTGAATGACCACAAGAAGATGGGGGTTTGAGCCCCCAGAAACTCTGGGGTCAGTCTTGTTGGGGTTACAAGGATTCCGCCATGCAAGAGAGTAGGAAGGGACCCCCTGAGGTCAGGCAGGCCTCTGGGTAAAGGAAGTTAGAGCAAGGACTCAGATCCTGTTGCTACCCACTTTCATCAGGATGGTGTATGAGCCAGAAAAGTTCCCCACAATAGCAGGACATTTCCCCACTTACATTAAGACTGTTACCGTGTAAGTCTCTCACTGGTAAAAGATCCAGCAACCCACAGTATTATACATCCAGAGTCCTTTGAATTTGGGAAAGAGCAGGTTTTTTTTTTTTCCTGATGTTATGCAGGGGAATGGAGTACCACCACTTTTTTTGCCTGCCCTGCTGCCCAGCTGGGGAGGAGGGCGGGGTCAGCAGGGGAAAGGAGAGGAGTGGCACCCCCTTTTAGAAGAAAACCACTGAGAAAGAGTGTGGGGACTTAACCAAGTTGGTTTCACTCAGAACCCCACATGTATGGTTAAAAATGAATGTATACCATCAAATTGTTTCAAATAGATCTTCCTACACAGAATATTCATTGATAAAAATACCATTCTCATTCATTCACTCGTAACTCCATACAGTAACTAAAACTCCATTTTGAGCTGTGCACTTCATTTTGTATTGCTCAGCCTAAGTCTCGCTGACGAACAAGGCAGACAAACCTTGCAAAAGCAAGAAGAATCCACCCTGGAAAGAACAGGCAAAAGCCCCATCAAGAATAAGATCAAAGTCATATCTGCCATTAACTAATGACTCATCATCATTACAGTACCCTGAGGCAGTGTGGACACAACATCCACGGACAAAGAGACATAAAAGATGGGTGGGACTGCATAGCTTGCATCCAAGAGTGTCGGTTCACCGCTGGGTACCCAACAGGGACCCCACTCTTCCTCATGCCTGGCTTCCCTGGCCAGGTAGCTGCCATGAGCTGCAAACTCCAGTGATGAACTCAAGCCATGGTCTCAAGCAACGATCAGGACAGGTAACTATACCTGATAAGCTGCAGAACATGTTCGTGTGCGTGTATGTGCGTGCGTGCATGTGCACACATACTACGTATCTATCAATTGTGGTTTCTTATAATAAATATGGCATATTGGCTCATCCCCCTGAATAAGATCCTGCTAATTTTTAACTATAACATATGCATTAGGAATGGGTGACCCAGAGCCCTAGAGTGTAAATTGGATGAGGGTCGGTGCCTTTCTCCTGGAGCCCTACAGACTGGGAAAGGGTAGGGTGCTGAGTGTGTGGATAACAGAGCCACCCTGCCAGGCAGGGATGCCCCCGTGACTGGATGGCCCTCTGTCCTGACAGCTATCTGCATGCTGGCCCAGGATGGTGGAGTGATGGCATATTACAAAGCCAAACAAGACCACCCGCTGAGCCCTGTGTCGCCAAGGAGAGGCCGGCCCCATCCACAGCCCAGCAGGCCTGGTAGAAGGCATCTTTGGCATGTGGCAAAGCCCAGAAGGGAGCCCAGCCAGCCCACTGGACTGGCACCCTGCAACCCCCTCTACTTCCCACACCCCCTTCCTACCACTCACAGGAACAGGGGTGAGGAGGCATGGACTCCAGCCACAAGGCTAAGAATGGCTACAGCTCTCAGGGCCAGTGCAGGGCCAGCTCCACTCCACATCCCATGGGGGGGCAGGAGTCACTAGAGTAAACTCCCCCTTGTCCCCGGGCCAGGATCCACAGCCATCGCCCTCAGGGGCCTCACCCCCTCTCTACTGCCAAGGAAACCTGCAGCCAAACCAGTTGTGTTCAGGGCACAGGGGAGGAGCCAGGCACCCCCAGACTCCCCACTCCCCTTTGCCAGTTTGCCAAGAGCGATACCCAGACACTTCATATGGTGGCCACAAGCCCAGCTCTGGAACCCATTAGGCCAACCGGGCCAAACCTGCAGCTGGCGCCACTGGGGGCTGGAGGCTCTGGGGTGCTCCGGGCCCAGAGGAGACAGACAGACTGAGCTGGGGGCCCCATGTAACAAAGCATAGGAGCTGGGGCCCTGGCTGGTCCTCAGAGCATCTGCCTTCACCCCACCCGGGGCCCCACCCTGCGACCCCCCCAGGGCTCCTCCGTGGGGACAGGGCCAGCCGGGGGAGCTGGAATGTGAAGGGAGCAGGGGAGGGGGGTGCCCCCCACATCAGCAAGAGCCCAGGGACCCAGAGTCTGGGAGCGGTGTGTGTCTGGGGCTGGGCGGGCCCCCAACTCTTTTCCTAACCCCCTGCCCTCAGAGGCGGGCCCAGCCCCCCCAGAGCCACCCTCGCTGTGGGGCAGGGGCCGGCAGGGCCGGAGCGGCGCTGAGTCCGGGGGGCTGAGACCCGCTGCTGTCCCGGCTCGTCACAGCCGCCGAGGAAGCCGCCGGGACGGGCCGCGGCGCTGGGACGAGGATCCAGGATTCAGGATCCGGCCCCCCGGCCCCTGGCTCGGCCCGTCGGGCCCCGCTTCCACAGCGCGCTGTCGGCTGGAGCCCGGTGTCCCCCCGGGCAGCCGCGCCCCGGCGCTCGGAGCCGAGCCGGGCTGGGCTATCGGGTGTGGGGGGGACGCGGCCGGCGCCTCACTCCTCTGCCCCGGCGGCCCCCAGGCGAGTCTGGCCTGCGCCCCGGGACCCCTCGGGGCCGGATCCGACCTGACCCCGGCTGCGGAGACGGAGGCCCGGCGCGCCCGGGACGTTTCTCCCCGGGTCCAGCCGAGGCCTCCCGGCACCCGGCTCCCCTCGCGCAGCCCTGGCTGGGCAACCCGGGTCCGTGGCCAGGCTCGCCCCGCCGCGCAGCCCACGGCCCCGATCCCCGCCCGGAGCGCAGCCGGGGCCGTCGGGGCAGGGGGCGAGCGCGGCCGGGCCAGGCGAGGGGATCATCCCGGCGTTGGGGCCGAGCCGGAGGGAGGCGGGGGTCCGCTGGAGGGGCGGCTGCCGCCAGCCCGGTAGATGCGGGGCGCAGAGGCGACGCCAGGGCGCAGCGGCGGTGCGACGGCAGCTGGCGGGGTCGGGGTCGGGGTCAGGGGCGGGCCCGGGGCCAGGACTCACCTGAGAGCCGCTCCTTGGCCAGCCGCCGGCCGCTCTCCATCCAGGGGAAGGGCAGGCCGGGCGGGGCGGCGGGCGGCGCCGAGGGCAGGGGCCGGTGCGCCGGGACGCGGATGACGGGCGCGGCGCCCGGGGTGACTTGGACGCTGACGTTCATGCTCATGTTGAGGTTGTAGGAGCAGGGGGGCGGGCAGGCCCCGGCGCAGCCCCCGCAGAGCCCGTAGTCCGGCTCCCCCGCCGGCCGGGGCCCCGCGCAGCCGCCCTGCTCCGGGCTGCTCAGGATCTGGTCGATGCCGAAGCTGATGGGCTCGGGCTGGGCGTGGGGCGGCCCCGGGCACTCGGGCTCCAGCCCCGACGGCTCCATGGCGCTGGCGGCGCCTCCCTCCCGGCCGCCCCGTCGGGCCGGAGGGGCATCACCCGGGCCAGGCCGGCCCTGCCTGGCCTGCGCGACGGCGCCGCTTCCCGGAGAGCGCCCGGGGCCCCGGGGCGGCTGGCCCTGGTCTGGCCCGCGCCATCGGCAGCAGCCAAAAGCCACGGCGCCCGCCCGCTGATTGGCGGCCTCGGGCGCTGATTGACAGGACTCCCGCGGGGAGGGCGGGGCCAGGCGAGGAGGACTGGGGGGTCCCGTGTCCCCGAGTCCCGCCCCGCCCGCTCCGCCCGCGGGTGCGTCCCGGCCCCTGCCCGGCCCGGAGCCGCTGCGCCGACCCGCCCCGACCTCACCCGCCCCGACCCCAAACTTTTAGCGTCCCGATTCGTTTCCACCGGCTCCGGATCGGGCGCGGGAGCCGCGGCCCCTGCGAGTCGCCGGCCGGTCCGGAGAGAAACGGCCCCGGGAGCAGCGGGACCGGCCGGCCGCGGCGACTGGCGCTTTGCCCGAGGCAGGCAGAGCGGGGCCGGGGCCGGGGCCGGGGCCGGCGGGATCCGGGGCGGGCGGGGCGCTGAGCCGGCCCCGACGGGGCGCTAAGGAAGCGGCGCCGGCCGGCGAGGTTTAAACCGCCGCGCCTCCGGCTCCTGCCCCCGGGGTCCCGGCTGCGCCCTGCGCCCTGGGGCGGCCCCGCTGTCCCCGAGTCTCCCGCCCGGCGGGACTGTCGGTGCTGGGCCGCTGCCACCCTGCCCCCAGGACCCGGTCCGGCCCTTTCCCGGTCCCCGCTGCGCCCGGGCGCCCACCAGTCCCCGGCAGGCGGATGCTGCCCCACTTCGGGTCGGGCGCGGAGAATCAGTTCAGGCTCGGACCGGCCCCGGCTTCGGGCGGTTCCCGTCGCTGCCGCCCGTGCCCGGCCCGGGGGTCCCGGGTCGCCCCGGCAATAAGGGCGGCGGGCGAGCGGGAAGTGCAGGGACCGGGAGGGGCAGAGCCGGCTCGGGGGTTAGGCCGGCGGCGGCGGCGGCGGCGCTTCCGGGGCCCGGGGAGTCGGGAGCCGAGCAGCGGGTGTCCGGGACCCGTCCGGGGCGGGGAGCGGCAGGGACTGGCCGGTCCCGGCGCCGTTACCGGGAGTGACTCTGTCCCGCTGGCCGGAACCGGCCCAGCCCGTGTCTGAAGGATCCCAAGGTGCAGCTGTAAATAGCTGAGGTGCCAGCGCCGGGGAGCGGGACTCGGCCCCACCCTCCACCCCAGAAGCTGACATCCCGCGCCCTGGACATCCCCAAGGGCTCCTCCGTGCTCCAGACAGGAGTGTGAACCCTCTCGACTAAAACAATCACCCCACTAATCCGATTTGACTCCAGCTGCTCCCCCACACTGGACTCTCTGGGGAGCGCCGGGTGCCCCTGGAGCAGCAAGGGGGAGCTGTGGGGGCTGGCCAGGATCACCAGCCCCAGGCGGGGTCCCTGTCCCCCCCCCCCAGTCCCTGAGCCAGAGCAAAAGGCAGAGAGGCTGGGAAAGGCCGGGAGGCCCCATGTGTCAGGGGCAGGGAAACCCAGTCTGGGATGAGCCCAGGGCTCGGCCCAGAGTCCCTATTTCACTCCAGACTGGGCTGGGTGAAAATGGCTGTGAAGGGGAAGCCGGAGGGGCCTGGGCCCAGCCAACGGGGCAGGAAACTCTGGGCCCTGGCCACCTGCACCTGCCCCTGCCCCAGGTGTCATGCTGGGCCCAACCTGGCCAAACTGCTGGCCTGGCCTGGCCTGGCCCGGCCCAGCCCCAGCATCCCTGCCCCTAGGGGTGGGGTCCTTTCCCCAGCCCCTGGGTGGAAACCTGAATCAGCAGCTGCTCCAGGATGCCCAGGCCAGGAGCTGGATTTAACCAGCCCCCGGAGGCTGCATTAATAAGCAGATGAGGGGGCCAGAGCCATGTGGAGGTGCCAGGGGCCCTCCAGTGCATCACATGTCGGGGAGACTCACCTATGGGGGGAGTCTGGGGGTGCAGGGTGTGCACAGGCAGTGCAGTCTAAGTGCAGAGACCTCATCTGCACAGAGCCCCCTTGCTGCCTTCTCAAACCTTTGCAATTTTACTTCCAAACATGTGGCCCTCTTACCCTCCCAAGGGCCTGTTCCAGCAGCAGGGCAGAGTTTGCAGGTTGGCTGTTGGCAGCTCAAAAAGCTCAGCTTTCTGGTCCAGGACAGGAAGAGAAGGTCCCCCAGCACTCCTGCTCAGAGGAGCTGCTCCAAAGAGGTTGATCTCACTTCAGCCCTTCTGGGACGTGTCAGCTGCCCAAGGGGGACCTGAGGGAATGACCTGACCAGGTGGAAACAGTTTAGGAGCCTTCAGATGAGGAATGGCCTCATCCAGCATGGTCCCATCTCCTGCTGTCTCCCACCGGCTCTTCTGGACCTGGGTTCTGCTGGCAGGAGCAGCTGGGCTGGGCAGGATCAGGCTGGCTCTGTCATTTCTGCACCAGTGTGCTCAGTGCTGCTATGGCAAACGGCCTGTGGAGCTGCCAGTTCTAGGCCTGGTGTATCCACTGGAGTCCTGGGATCCACAGGCCATGAGGTGCCATTAGATGATCTACTCTCGTCCGCTCTGTACCACAGCCCAATCAGTTAACCTGTCAGCCCTGAAACTTGCTAGACTGACATGTCCAGATGATGAGGAATGCATTGCTTCTCTTGGGAGTGATGGGTAACTCTCTGCTGTTAGATGTGTTCTTCGGTCAGTCATGAGAGCCACTTCACTTCTATTCCTCCAGAACAGCAGGTCATGCTGGGGAGAAACTGGACATGGGAGGGATGCAATGGCTCCAGTGCCAAGAGCGCAGCATGGGACATTTTAACAATCTGCTTTTTCAGCCAGTCTCTTGACTTTAGGCCTGGCCTGATTCCACAGCACTAATCTGGGGTTCATGCCCCAACCCCCCAAATGCAGATAGGGATGTTTAGGGACAAACATGCCTCTGGCAGGGGGGAATTCTGCCTCAGGCCATGCCAGATCCTGACCCATGGCACAGGTGGATAACAGCAACATGCCAAGGTGACCAATGTGGAGAACTGACTATTTAGGGTGAAGGGAAGCGTTTGATGCCACAAGCAGCCTTGACCAGACAACTGTCCCACAATGGCTACAAGCAAGGGGAGCAAAAGGCTCCCTAGATGGGAAAGGTGCCAGCAGGCAGCTCTGGAGAGGCAGCAAGTACTGTGCCAGTGTGACTGACCTGCTTGGGGCTCTGCCTTCAGTAAGTAGCCCACATTTGCCACAGGGAGGGCTGGGTGTTGTGGGTCTGGGAGCCAGGAATGGCCCAGCCTGGCAGTTCTCCACTTCGCTGTTAACATATTTCTCTTCTCATCAGTTCTTCCGGGTGGCTTCTGTCCTTTACCTGGCATATTCCCGTCAGGCTCCCTCTCAGACTTTTACTGGCAAGAGTTGTCTTGTGCATGTGGGATGTGTGATTCCCAGCCTAGTTCTATACACCTGTGTGCACGTGTGTGCATTCACCCTGCACACGCGTGACCCTGTGTGCATGTGTTGAAGAATGAAGGCGCTCTGATGGAGGAGCCCTGGGGAGAAACTCCTGTTTGTTGGCTGTATCACTGCAGGGCCTGGGAGCAGACCCCACCAGAAGCAGGCAGGTGTGTGTGTTTCCCTGCTGGACTGTCCCTTCCAAAAATGGACAGGGCCATTGTTCACTTCTGACCCAATCCCAGGTCAGGGATTGAGCACATCACTTCCTCTGAATCCCCATCCAGGAAGCACCAGCCCATGGCTCTTGTGTCCCTCTGGCAGGCTGGCAGTGCCCCTGGCTTCAGGTTGTGGGGAGCTGCTGGCGGCTGATTCTGACATGGAATTGCCTGGCTGCGCATTTTGCCAGGAGCGCCCCTGGCTATGGCTCCTCCCTGCTCCAAGGAGCTGGGCTGGGCTCAGATGTTCCTGGTGGAGGGGGCAGAAGCACCAGTTATTAAAATGGGCCCTGCCCGCCCTTCAGCTTTGACAGCCTGGCTTCCCAGGAGCCGCCTCGCACACGCTCCAATTAAGCTGCGAGGCCCTATAGGGCCCTGGGTTACTGTGAGCGAGCGGCTGCCAAGCCACTTGTCCCCCCCGCCCGCCCCCCGCCTAATCTCATTATTCCAAGACGTCCCTGTCTTTCTCCCTCTCCCCAAACCCACTGGCAAAGGAGGGACAGTCAGCTCCTCTCTGGCCGCTGGGTTAATTCTGGGCTAATTTGATTGCAGCTGGCCCAGATTGGATTATTTGAGCTGCGCTTGGGCCTCCAGTCCTGCCTTCAAACTCCCTGGGGAGCGACTGGCGCCTCCTGCCTCAATCAGACACTTCGTAACTGCATGAAACACTCCCTGAGCCCGGGCCCACCCTGGCCCGGGGCGGGAGCTGGCACACAGGGCGGGGTGACGCGAGTGGCAGCTGGTGACGTCTGTGCAACTGGCGCCGCTTCCGCTGGGCGAGACCGGAAAGCTGTTAAACCCGATGGAAACAAATCCCAGCGAGCTGGCAGGGCGAAGAGCCCATGTGGGAACCACACGGCCCCCAAGGGCACAAAAAGGGCAGGGGCGGGCACCATACTGGGCAGCAAGAGACCTGGGTTCAGATCTCAGCTCCACCTCCAAACACTGGGCCATGTGGGATGACCATCTCTCGCTCCATCTGTACCACACCTAGCCCAGTGGACCCTGGTCTCTGCAGTAGCCATGGAGGGCTACCATAAAACCCATCCTAGCAAACATCATTTGTAACCTACCCACCAGTGCCCCCAGCAGACAGGGGCCCCAGAGCCTCTGGAACCTGGTTAGACAATGCTGAGCCCATCACGGGCATGGTGCAGCTCCCTCCCCAGGTGGGGACAGCAGAGGTCAGTGGGTAGCTGTGCTGCATTTGTCTGGGCATGGAGGGGATAAAGCAGGGATGGGAAGGACACCAGCCACCTCAGAAATGCCCCCACCCCAAACTTTGCACACCTACAGCTCCCCATCATGAATGCAACTCAGCAACTGAGCAGGGTCTGCGGCAGGTTGGGACAGCCTTACAGGAATTGTGCTCTGGTCCTCTCTTCTCCTGTGGATCAGGACCCTGCCATAGTGGATTCTGCCCCAGTCCTCTCAGCTCTCCACACTCCTACCCTCTTCTTGGCATAGCCAGACAGAATGGAAGCACCTTGGGAGGGGGTCTCCTGTAGAGATATGCTTGTAGAAGATTTTGAATCTAGAGATACTCCCTACCATGGGCCAGTGTTGTATGAATTGGGAGGTGTGCCCTACAAGAGATCTAACATGGCTGCTGTCAGCTGCCACACACCTGAGATTCATACCTGTCTGTGTGATTGAAGTTCAATTCCTAAATCATTCAACAGTATGGTCTTTAATGACCCCTCAAGATCATAATATCTGCCACCCCTCATCTGAGGCTCTCCCCACATGCACAAAGTCATCTTCATCTGATGGGGGGGTCAGCACTTCTGCTTTCTCAGGGACTTCCCCTGTGGGACCCCCCCTCACAGGGTCTCAGGGAATCCCTCCATGCCCCTATGGGCCATACACCCCTCCCCTCCTCATCCAGAGATTCCCAGCCAGTGTTGGAGTCAGAAGAGTTTATTAGGTCTCAGGATCACAGTGTAGAAGTCTGGTCTAGCTGGCTGATTAGCAGTTACAACAACAACCAAATGGGGAGCTCCCCCCCCCCGCCGTCCACCCCAGGGCTTCCTCCCCATCTCACCTCATCTGGGGGATGGATCTTTCCCACCCAGCCACTCTCAGATCAAAGTCTTAGCCCCTCACAGTCCTATGTCTCCTTCCAGGCTAGGTGGTCACTCCCTGATCTTCGCCTGCCCCAGCCTGTACAACTGGTCAGGGCAGAGGCAGGGGTCCTGGCCCTTTCTTCCTATACATGGGCAGGAAAGGCCCAGCCACCCTGGTCTCAGCACTGATTATACACCTGGGTCCCATCACTAACATACAGGAGCAACATGTGGGGAAATGGAGGCACACAAATGGCATGGAGAGAAAATCTAAAAGTATCCCCACTTTTTCACACAGGCACTCTCCCAGGGAGCAGCCACAGGACACACCTGGCAGAGGAAGGATGGTGAGGAGCCCATCTGAATGCCCCTGTCCTGGGCCTCCTGCCAAAGGCAGCAGGGCGCTACCAACCGAGAGGGCTGAGAGGTTGAAGCAAGGGTCTCAAACACACAGCCCGTGGGCCTCATGCAGCCCCTAAGGGTATTTCGTGCAGCCCTCAGTGACCCTGTTGTTACCAATATTTGCAAAATAGTTGTATGAAAAAGTTTCCATGATGCGGCCCTCAGGCTAATGTACTAGTCCTTATGGGCCCTCTACTAGTCCTCATGTGGCCCTCATGGTGATTTGAGTTTGAGACCCCTGGGTTGGAGGCTCCTCACTGAGAGAAACAGTTTCAGTAACCACAGTTCAGTGGGACCTGGCTCATCCAATGGCCCAGGACGAAGGCTGGGCCTGCACACACATGCCTCACTCCAGGGCCCCGGCAGCCATGGTCCAGGGTCCTGCTCAACCTCAGGTAGAGAAGGGGAAGCCACCAAAGCAGCAGTCAAGGGGAACAGAGCTCCAAGGCTAGGGAAAGCCCTGGCTGCACCTTTGGCCAGCCTTGATTCCCCAGCTAGGAATTGCTAGGCTGAGCATGGGTTGGCGTAGCAAGCAGGGAGTCAAGACCCTGTATACAGGGGCAAGTAGCTGCCAAGTTTGGCTCTGCTCATGTGACTTTTAGGTGCATTATAGATATTTTGCATCCCCTCTTTGCTGGAAAATCAAAACAAAGAAGGAGTCCTGTGGTACTTTTAAAGACTAACAAATTTAATTTAGTTTTGATACTCTTTAAAAGTGCACAGGACTCCTTCGTATTGGTTTTGCTGGACTAGATGGACACAGCTACCTCACTGATGTGAAGTATTGGGCTGAGTTGGGGACAGGGCTATGCCAACTGCACAGGGTCTCCGGCCTCTTTCAGCTCTCATCCCTCGGGGCAAGTGAGGCTCTGCAGGCCCTACAGGGGCCTCTAGTGGCCAAAGGGGACCAGCACAGCCAAATGCTGCTGTCCGTCCAGGCACGAGGCTGGCAGGTGTGTGAGTGTCACACGAGATGCCAGTGCCACGCTACCTTGGGCCGTACAACAGTGCCTGTGGCAGCCCCAGCTGGGCAGAGAGGGTGTGGTGATGCTGGAGGAGTGGACAAAGAGGGAAAACATCCACACACGGGTCCCTGGCCGCTGATGCCCTCACCACACTGCAGCCCTCCCTGGCAGAGGTCCAGGGGAACGTGCTCAGCTGCTCCTAACTAGCCCCCTTGCCTGCAAGCGTCCACCCTAGCCTGCATGCTCTGCACTGCCTTTCCAGGGAACAATCCATCCCAGCAGCCAGGGGCTGCCCACAGCCTGAGCTCCCCCGGGTTGGCCACCCCCACACTCCTCATCCACCAGACTCGCCTAGTGTGTCCATCTCTTCCCAGAGCTGGGAGTCTGGCCAGGCTGCTCCTGTTCCAGCTCAAAGCCGAGGGCACCTGAGTACAGCATAAGTCCTTCACGCCCTAACCCTAACCTTAACCCACTTCACTCTTTGACACTCCCCCCCCCCCCCCGATGGCTCCCTGAGATGTGGGGTTGGCCAGGCAGCTATGACTAGCCCACTCTTGCAGTATCTTCTTCCCCTGGCCCTTTGCCCTGATAAAACAAGTCACTGTCAGCAGGGCCCCACAGCCAGAGGGCAGGCTGGAGGCTGCCACAGCAGAGATCTGGGGGTAGTGATACCCCAGGCCTCCCCAGAGCCACCAGCTGCCCAGAGCATTTCTGCCTGGTAACACTCTGCTGGGTACATCTGTCCTGTGAGCAAACGATGCAGCAAGTTGCCTGGCACAGGCCAGCCGCGAGTGCTTTACTGCAGGGAGAGTACCCTCTGGGAGGTAAATCCGGGCCAGGGCCTCCTCCTTCTCGTCCCTCGAGTGTCCTGGGAGCTGAGGAAAGGGACTTGGCATGTGATGTGTGCCTGTCTGTGAACTACAGACCCACAGCGCTGCAGGGCAGTGTCCTCTCTTCGCCTGCACGCTGCATGCACCTCCATGTCACCAACCCCAGCCCTTGTCTCAGCAGCCAGCTCTAGTTTCCTGGCCTAGCATTGGCAACTGTGTGGCACCAGTGCAACAGGGAGATGGGTACAAGTCAGGGGGACAGAGGCCACTGTGGGCTCATTCAAACCAGGGCTGGAACCCCATGTCTTGCGCATTCCTGCCCTTGACTCCAGTGTCAGTCTGGCTCCTCACCCTCTTCAGTCCTCCCTGCCCAGAGTGGTGTGGGGGCAGAGCCTGCAAGCCCAGAGGTGCTGGCAGCACATAGGACGGTGGCCTGGCTGGGACTGCTGGGTGTGCTGACAGGAGCTGTGGCTCAGAACCTCATTATCAAAGGCAAAGGGCACGTAATTGCATTCACCAAATCCAATCAGTGCATTAGGCAGGGAGTGGAGTCCATAAGCTGCCCAGCCCCCAACACAGACATGCTCACTCATTCGCTCACACACGGCTGCAAGACGGGCCAAGCCAGACTTGGCTCCCCTACGGTCCCTCTGGCCTCTCCCCACCTTGACTTGCCCTCAGTCCACTCCTTTCCCAGGACCCAGTGCCCTGGACTAGCCAGGCTGTTTTCATCTCTCTGGGGCTGTCTCAGGCTGGCCCCTGGCCTCAGTAACCCCTGTTTCTCTAGGCAGTCAGGCCCGCTACTCCAGCGTGCCTGATGAAAAAGGGACGCCATTGCATTGGGCTGGCATGGAAGGAAGATCCTGTCTCTAGTTTAACTGTGGGGAGCGACCCAGGATCCCCTGCTTGGAGTGGCCACAACACCAGGATTGAAGCCCTGGTCGGGGGGGCGAGACCCTTCACGGCACGAATGCTCCGTGCCTCAGCATCACCTCTCAGGACAAAGACAGTGGCCCTGTGCCCCCCTGGTGCCAGACTGGAGCCAGCACTGCCAATCAGGGGAACTGCCCCCTAGAGACGCTCCTCACTCCCTTCAGCCCAGTGTCCCTTTGTGCCGTACGGGGGGGGCAGCAGCCCAGCACTGCTTGCCGGGGAAAAGCATCCCCAGCAGGACACTGGCTCCCTGCAGCACAGCACCCTCTGGCACCACTCTGCTGCGTTGTAGTCAGCACTTATTGTGAGGGACACACACACCCTGCTGAGAACCCCACCATTTTCCTGGTGGTGCCTAGACTCGCCTGCAACACACCCTGCCATAGATACCCTGGCCAAGCCAGCTTCATCCGTGCTTTCAAGGTCCCCGCCCACATGGGGAGGGCAGCAGGGTAGATCTTGGAAGTCCCCATCTCTGCTCCCTCCAATCCCTAACAACTGAAGCCACAAATGACTGCCACAACTGGGAGGGGAGGGGAGGCAGATTAGGAACTGAGTTGGGAACTGAGCAATTCAGGGTCAGGCTGGAGAGGGGGCTGAGTGATGCAGGGCCACACTGGAGTGGTCTGGGTTGAGAGATGCTGAGCCAGAGGGCTGAGCAAACAAGGCAGGGCCCCAAAACTTCTCACCAGCAGGAACTGCCCATCCCAGCTTGGCTGGGCAGTGAAAGGAAGCTATTTGAGCCCAGCTTTGCTAATAGCCCTGTCCTGCCCCAGGAGCCATTCAGGGGCTAACTGGAGCCCAGCCAGCAATTAGTCACCAGCTGTCCCTGCTCACAGCTGCCAGCCAGGAATCCCATTTCATGGTAGCCTGCAGAGACTTGGCATGCGCTCCCTGCTCACCCAAGTCCTGCCCCATGTTGCACCCTGATCCAAAGGCCTTTGGCCCAGCCTCCCCGGGGAAAGAGACTAGGGAGTTCCTGCCCTGGGAACGCACCAGCTCAGCCCCTGCCCCACTGCACTGTTCTGTCCACTAGGGAGCAGGCCCTGGGACCCATGGTGCTGGCTGGATCCTGACCCTGATGCATGGGCTGCTGGGTCAGGTTCTCTGCAGAGCTGAGGCACCGTGGGGCACTGCTCCAACATGGAGCAGAGGGGAGCAGTCACCTTGCTGCTCAACTGGGCATGAAGAGGGCTCTAGGCCTTCAGCAGCCCCAGTCTCCCAGGGCTCTGGGCTCTTTGTGCCCCCTGGGGAAGCATGGAGTGTGGGAGAGAGGTCTGGGGGTAGCTCAGCTAATCTGAGGTAAGGAACAGACAGCGCTATGAGAGTGGGCTGACTTCTGGGGGCTCTGCAAACCCTGCACAGGGAGTGCTGGGAGCAGGAAGGGAAGAGCAAGTGCAATGGGGATAGAGCAGGGGCTGTGAACAACAGGTGCAGAGGGGAGCTGGGGGCGTCAGTGTGCAGGGTGTGCAGCGAGGGGGTGCATGGGGGGGGGGTCCTGGCTCCAGCCAGAGCCCCATGCCAGTTCACTTGTCTGTTGGTCCAAACTGGAGTGATTTGTACAAGAAGGAGTGCGTGTTTGGTGTGGAAACACGGTGCCAGCCAGGGGCTGTTGATGTGTGTTGTTTTCCCACCTCCGGCACCATTACAGTGTGGTAGCAATGTTTCCACACTGTGCCCCTGTAACCAAGACCCCAGCAAAGCAACCTTGTGGATGCTAGGAAAGGACTTTATCAGCAAAGTGCTCATGTCAAAGCAGGTGGCCATTGTGTGTGACAGGTTGATTGGAGGCCAGTGACTCAAAGTGGAGCCCTCGCTCACTGTCATCAGAGGTAGAGACAGTCAGTCCGTTTGCTCTCTCTCACAAGCAGCTCTAAATATGGCCTCCAGGAAAGATAATTCATCTCTGCCCTGTTTGGACTCTTCCAGACAAGGGTACCAGCTGCAAAGTGGAGATCCCAAGACAATTAAATACCTTGAAAAATCCTTTGAGAAACTGGCAGGTTATTACATCCCTGCCACTATTAGGAATTACAAACCATGATTCTCCTGTACATATATTTTAGCAGCTTTAACTACCCAGTTACAGAACATGCTCCAGCACAGGGTGTCTGCCCTGTAACAGGCCCTTGTGAGCCACTCAGACAGTGGGACAGCAGGGAACAAGTCACCAAGTAACACTGTCTTGGGTCGGCTAAATAGATGTGGCTCCTGGAGTCTCTTTCTAGAAGACAGGTCTTCTAAGGCTTTGATCATTCTTGGGGCTCTTCTCTGACCCCCCCCCCCAAGTTATCAGCATCCTTTTGGGCCAGGGGCCCAAAGAAGGATTCCAGCAGTAACCAAACCAGTGCCTGATGCCAAGGGAAAAAGCCCTCTTGACTCCTTGAGATTCCCACTTTTGCAGCCTAGGATCACGCTTGCTGGTCTGGCCACAGCGACCCATGGGGAGCTCACGCCTGGCTGATACCCACCATGACCCTGTGACGGAGACCCCAGAAAAGCCCCTTGGATCCCCTCTGTCCACAGCCAGTCAGGACTCTGCTACGGTGGAGTCTCCTCCCATCCAGCACCCGGGTCTCCACGCTCCGTGCAGCCAGCTCCCAACTCCAGGCTCAGAGGGTCTGATCCTTGCTCTGTCTGGTCTCCCTTGGGGGGGTCCCTTGGGGGTTTCTCCCTCCAGGGGGTCCCAGCCGTCCCAATCAGCAGCGACTCTCAGCCAGTGTGGCAATCAGAGGGTTTATTAGCAAACCAGTTCATACAGCAGCAAGGACAGTTGGTATCAGCATCATCAGAACAACCAGAGTAAGCCCCCAGGGGATCAGGGCTACACCCCAGGGCAGGGTCCTGTCTCTTGGACCCTCCATTTCCCTCCTACCCTCCTTCCCCTTGGTCCTTTGTTCCCCTGCTTGCTCTGCCCACCTCTCCGCCCCCTGGCCCAACCAGCTGAATCCAGTGTGACCAGCGGGGGGGTCCCAGGTACAGGCTCCCTAAACACTACCCCCCTGCCCCCTAGTGGCTCTACCTCATGTCACCCACCTGTGTTCCATCACCCGAATAGAAAAGAAAGAGGGTCAACACCCGTGTCTTCCCTTATTAACCTGGCGGAGGGTTCCCACTTCTCCACAGACCCCCCCAAACCCTTCCCAGACGAGTGGCCTGCATTCTTTGTTCCCCGACCTGGTCTACATTTACATCCAGCTGTGTTAACACACAAATTTTTTCTGGTGCACTGTTTGCCAACCCAAGTGCTGCTGTCTGTGCAGGACATCTACATGTGTATCTGTACCAGCCAACCCTGTCATTTCTTCAAAAACACTGTTGGTAGTGAGACAGGCTCCTGGGGTAGGATGGGGGGGGCTGTGTCAGCAGGGTTGGGTTGGGGACCATGGGGGGGACTGAATTCAGCATTGGGCCCCAGCCCAGATCCGCAGGATCCCCCATCCATGTAATGCAGAGCCTCAACTACTGGGAGCAGGGCAGCCCAGGGACATGTGGTGGGAGCAACCCCTGGGGCAGCTGGGTACCTGTTGTTATCAACCCTGTAGGTAAACCTGGACCTGAACCCATGCTGTGCCCAGCAAGCTCCTGGCCCCCAGAGCCACATGTGACAGGACCTCTGTGCCAGGGTCTCCCTAGCTGCTGTGAGTCCCAAGGAAGGTGCCCCCTTCCTAGCCCCATGTCCTAGGGACATCCCCTCAGCCTGGGAATAGTCACCCTGCAGTGAACAATGGGACGGGGCGGAGGGGGGGGCAGTCTGGTAACTGGAGCACAAACTCCAAGTCCTGGCTCATGATCCCAGGGCTGCTGCCCCGATGCCAGGGCGAGGGGCTGGCACAGGCTGCACAGTGCAGCACTGAGCCCCCGGCACCAGCTCCCTGCCTCAGCTTGGCTGGCTGGCATTTAATTACTTTCCTCAGGAGCCCTGGGGAGTGTGGGGGAGGTAGGACAGCTGGAGGAGAGAATGACAGCTCCGCCCGTTCCTCTAATTAAAGAGGCCGCCAGGGGCTGCAGCTTTATTACCTGTCAGGTAGGCAGGTGTCAGCACCAGGCCGGGGGGCTGACAGCAAGAGTCCCAGTGCTGGGGCCTCTGGCAACCCCCACGCCATGGGGCCTCTGGGCAATTGCCACCTGGCAGAGGCGAACCACCAGCCCACATCCTCCACCCATCACCCCCATCTCTGCCCCCCACCCAGCAGCCCTCTCCCTGTTAATGGGTGGTGCACGACTGATGTGACTCACCCCTCTGCCATTGCAGCTCACTGAGGTGTCAGCAGCCTGGGTCAGTGTGACGATTGGGTCAGGTGTCCTAGAACAGTCCGGTGAGTTGGGGCCCAGGAACGGGTAATCAGGAAGGCACAGCGAGCACACGAGACCAGATTGCATGTCACAGGCAGGGTATGGAGGGGATGTTGAGCTGGGGGCCCCTATGTCCCAGCCCTGCTCCTCACTCCTGACCTGCAGCCACCTCCTAGCCCAGCCCTTGGCTCCCAGTGGAGCAGTTCTCACCATACAGGTGGTGGCTAAGACTGAAAATGCCAAGGAGGCTTCAGCCACCTGTTGCCCCCAGTCCTTGCCCCCCCAGTCCAACAGCTAGGGCTGGCTCTGGGATCTGCTTTTTCCTTGCTGCAGTGTCAGCTATCAGAGCAGAGTGGGATCCGCTGCAGGAGATGGGACTGCGCTGGAGCCCAGAGCACCCCCAGAAGATCTCTGCTCTCATCAGATAGCACCCCTACTGGGGCTGACCTGGCTCCTGAACCTGGCATGCTGGGCACTGAGCTCCCTGCTGAAGGGCAGAGACAGGAGCAGATGGTGACTGCCACAGCTGGGGCAGCCCCTGAACTGGGGCCATAAGAGACAGCACCAAATTCAAGGAGCAGCCTCCCCACCCAGCACCATCAGTGCTCTGAGCCCCTTCTCTTGCCCCATTCCACAGCTTGCCAGCCTCCTCCTGCTGTCTCCCAATTGCTCCCCCCCCCCCATCTCCCCAGGCAGCACTTGTTGTTTGGGATTGAAGCAATAATAATAACCATAATGAGCCTTTATGGCCTGGAACAGCTTCTGCTTTGCATTAGCGGGGCCGCTCCTTCCCCTCCAGAGCCCTTATCCAATCAGCCACCATTAGCTCGGCTCCAGGCCGGCTGCGCCAGGGAGCCTCGGACCCAGGCCTGCCCGCCTCCCTGGGGCCAGCTCCACCTCAGGGCTTGTTCCTGCCATTCACATCCCTTTCCTTTGGATCTGGGACCCAGGGAGGCAGTGCTGGGCCACCCAGCGAGGCACCAGGGAGTGCTGTGCCGCTGGGAAGAGGGCGCTGGGGGAGTACATCAGGGGCATTCACCCCAGCAGGCAGCACTGGCCCCAGTCCAGCACTGGGGGGGGGGGGCTGTGTTGCAAAGAGCAGGGCAGGGGGCACAGCTGGGAGTGCACTGGAGGGCACAGGGCTGGGGGCGGCTTTCTCACAGGGCTGGCCCCAGGGTGTGCTGTGCTGCAAGGAGTGGGGCAGGGTACAAGCAGGGAGTCCTGTGCTGCACAAAGCAGGGTGTGGGTCAGCAAAGTGCACTGTGATGTGGGTAGCAGGATAGGGGACCAGCAGGTGGCATTTTAGCAGGGCAGAAAGGGTTGGTCCCAAAGCTCTAGTGCAGCAATGGTGGGAGCTGTGGGGCTCAAGGTGCGGCCGCAGGGTGAGGCACCCAGCAGGGCACTTGCTGCATTGAGGCAGCTGTGCACAGACTCCGTGCTGGCTGTAAACCATTGCCAAGGAAATATGCGTTACCTAGAACAAGGGGGAGGCCGTCAGAATTCAGGGTAGCTGATGTGAACTGAACTAATTTTCTAGTGTAGACCAGGCCAACATGGTCAGAGGAAAGCAGGCCAGTCACTTGCACGCCAGGCGGCTGATGTGCGGCCTGCCACATCAGCTGCTCTCATCGCCAGGGGGCTGCAGTAGGGAATGTGAGGGAGCAGTGAGAGGAGGTCGGAGCAATGCAAGGACATGGTAACAGAGCAATGAGGAGGGGCTGGCTGAGTGAGGCTCTGCTTCTTTGCCCACCTTTGCCCTTAAGGTCCCTGACTGAGTGTGTCTGGTTGGCTCTGGAGACTGGGTACAAGTGGCAAACTGCGTTTAATTGGGTGGAAGACGCATGTAGAGAAACTGCTGGGCCAGGAAGGGGGAGAGGGGGATGGATGGGGACTTCGGAACAGCTTTTGAGACTGTGGTGGGTGTTAAGCTGAACGGGAGCCCCCTGTGCCACCCTGCAGTGTGTGACAGGAGCAGAGACTGACTGGCACCAGTCTGACCATGTTGGAAGCCTTGCCCAGTTCTGGCACCCACAGTTGAAGGACGGGGATAAATGGGAGAGGTCAGAGAAGAGCCACAAGAATGACCCAACTCAGCATCTCCTGATGGTTAGGGTGGCTTGGCCTGTTTGTCACTAGGGGGAGCAAGCCACAGACAAAGGCCAGACGTTGCAGTTGGTCTCATTCAGACTGGAAATAATAAGTGCACTTTTTCAGCCAGAGGGAGCCTAATGATTTTAATGGTCATAGTGGATTCTCTGTATCAGGAAACTTTAAATCGAGATGGGGTTTTTTGGGCAAGATTTGCTCTGGCTCAAAGTGGCATTAGTGCTCGCAGTGCCAGGCCGTGCTCTTATGCAGATCAGCAGAGATGAACACCGTGGTCACTTCTGGCATGAGGATCCGTGCATCCTACCCCCCGTGCAGGGCACCACTGTTAGCCCTGCTGCAGGCTGCGTGTGAGGCCCTCGGGGATTCAGGGCCTGTCTACACAAGAAGTTGTGCCAGGCCAGAGGACGGGGTGACTCGGTCCTGGGAAAACACCCAGCTGGACACTCGGAATAAGGGCCATTCGCAGGGGGGTTGTTGCTTTCAAAGTGGTTTAAATTAAGTCACAGAGACCATACCAGTCGGCTGTGATACGGGTCAGGTGCAAATACTGCCAAGCAGTTCTCATCATAGCCACACCCCGAGTGATCCACCCACAGAACCATGGGGACGTCTGTCATGCAGGGACCCGGTGAGTCGCCCAGGAGCCTGTGGGGGAGCACAGAATTGATGGGAGGTTGCCTGCTGGAACCACCTGTCCCTCCCCCCAGCCAGTTGAGTCCCGCCTGTGCCCCCCTACTGGGTCCCACCTGTCCCTGTTCCCCCTCCAGCTGTGTCCTGCCTGTCCCCACCCATTTGCCCTGCTTGTCCCCATCCCCGCTGATGCCTGGCAGCCCCTCCATTCTCTGCTGAGACTGCCTCCCTCCCTGAGTGAGGCCCATCTCTCGCGGCACAGTGCCCAGGACACGGCTCAGCTGCAGTCATGGAGCCCCTGTCCTAGAAGTCAGCCAAACAAAAATTCACAGCCTGGTTGTGGGAGTCCAAGAGTGGGGAACAAACAGGCCCACCCCGGTGGGGAGAAGGCATTATGTGCTGCAGGTCTGATGCTCTGGAGGGCTGAGTCCTCGCCAGGGTGGCAGAGAGGTGGCTAGGCGACGCTCGCCATGGGCATGGAATGGGGCCCGACAGGCAGCAGGTACCTTAACTCTCGACCAGCCACCCCCATGGACTTGTAGCTCTGCTGTCACCACGGGTCTGTGCAGTGAGCCCAGGCGTTTGTTCCCCTACCCAGTCATGCTGATGAAAGACGGGTCTGCCCTGCACCCAGGGCCAGCTGTACTGTGCGGCAAGAGACAGACATGGCTTCAGGCGACAGTTCTTAGGGGCACCTAGCCCCCCTGAAGATCAGGCTGGCTCCTGCCTCTTCAACTCTTTCCTAGCAGCTCAGGCGCCGTTAGTCAATCTGCAGCTTAAGTCACGTAGGCAGAGTGCACTTTAAATCCCTCCGCAGGCAGACGCTGCTGACGATGTATGCACTTTGGAAAACTGTTTTCAACCTCCATGAATGAGATGGGGGGCACCAAATCAAAATCTGGTTTAGGGCGCCACAACCCCTTGAGCCAGCCCCACCTGCATGTCCTGCCCTAGCTGGTGGGCAGCGCTGCTGTGTGGCTCTGTCTCACCTGCTGCATCTCACTCCATTAGTGGCTGCACAAGGAGAGCCAAGGAGCATCCCCCCAGCACACGCTGCTGGCCTAGGGGATTCCTGCACCCTGCCAAAAGCCCCAGTTCAACGCTGTAAAATGACCCACAGCTCACTGCCACGACCAGCTGCACCAGGGCCTGAGTCTGGGCATCCCCTGCCTGCCAGGCACTGTGAAGGGGGGACCTGAGGGCAAAGTGATGCAACCCCTGGGGCTCACGCCAGTCTGTGCTGCAGCCAGGCAGGAAGGCCAGAGGCCACCCCGACCTCTTCCCACCCGGGCAGGGCTCAGCCAGCCGCATGCCCGTGCAGCGCCCCGTGCAATGCCCCGTGCCCGTGCAGCGCCCCTGTGCAACGCCCCGTGCCACGCCCCGTGCCCGTGCAGCGCCCCTGCTCCCCCGCGCAGCCAGCGCCCACCCCCCGGTGCACTGTCCCCATGGCAACGCTCTGCCACCAGCCCCGCCCATAACAGACCACCTACCACCCAGCGCCACCGCCTCACGCAACCGAGCACTGAACCCTGACTGGCCGCCGCTGCAGCCTATCAGGAAAGTTTCTCTTTGCCATTGGCTAGCGGGCGCGGGGCGGGGAACCGGAGTGACGTCCAGTCCCCTCCCACGTGGGCACAAGCTGCTGCCCAACCAGCGCCGCGCCCGCGGGCGACCTGCGAGGCCGGCCCCGCCCCCTGCTCCCGCCACGCCCCGCCCAGCCCCGCCCCGCCCGGCTCTGCTGGCGCTGTGCGCGCGGCGGCCACCAGGCGGCGCTGCCGGACCCCGGCGGCTCGGGCGGGTCTCGCCCCCTGGCGACAGCCGCAGCCCCGCACCAGCCTCTGCAGGGGGCGCTGTGCTGTTGGGGGGCGCAGGGGGCGCTGTGCCGTGCTGTTGGGGGGGCGCAGGGGGTGCTGTGCTG